>OU015494.1:178341479-178941479 GCA_907164885.2 Dolomedes plantarius
TTGAAGTAATTTGTAAAGCTTTGAAGAAGCAGAAAACTCCAACGGTCAAATTATTGGATAAATTAATATTTCAAAATGGAAACACACGATTAAATCGTAATAGAGTTATAAATTTTAGTCGCTTTAAATATAAAGTGGAAGATTACGAATTTGTAGCTAAAGTAAATGAAATTTCAGAACAATTTAAGTTAGCGGAAGTGATTAAAATTTGCAATATTTTAAATATTTCGGGAGAAGATGAAAAAGAGAAAATTACTAAACATATTATTTCGTGCTTATCTAATTTCGAATTTCTAAAAAATTCGATAATTACCGAGGACATTTCGGAAGACGAAATTAGTCTCGAAACAGAACTAGCTGAATTTCAGTCCGGATCCACAAATAAATTAAATAATGAAAATAATACTCAAACCGAAAGCCTTACAAGTAATAACGAAAACGGTACTCAAACCGAAACGGTTAGAGTCAAAATGAAAAGTAATACAAGCAGAGAACATGAAATCAAAAGCAGTAATGACGAGGAAAACAGTTATTCTAAAATCGAAAATGTCGATATAAATTCAAAATTGTCAAGCATGGGAGAAACAAAAATAATGGTAAACTTCTCTGACATTGAGGCAGTGATACCTCTCTTTAAAGGGGAAAAACATGAAAATATAGTACAATGGTTTGAAACGTTTGAAAATCATGCGGCATTATTCTGCTTATCTGAGTTTCATAAACTTCTGTTTGCAAAACGTTGTCTTGGGGGAAACGCACTTCTGTTCATTCGTAGTGAAACTTCAGTCAATTCTTTTGACAAACTAAAGAAATTATTAATTGAAGAGTTTAAAGTAACATATAATTCGCTGGAAATACATGACATCCTACAAAAACGTAAAATAAAATATAATGAGTCAATACAAGAATATTTTTAACCATGAAACAAATTGCCAATCAAAGTAACATAGACGAACGTGCTTTAATCACTTACGTCATTAACGGGATTAATGACACCACACAAAACAAGGCCATTTTATATGGGTGTGAGAATTTAGTTGATTTTAAAACCAAACTGAAAATTTACGAACGAATTCGAAAAGACATGGACAAAGAAAAAGTACCATTCCATCGGGTACCTTATACGAATGTAAAGACAGAAAAACCTAAACCGGAAATCCGTTCTTCTATTTGTAAACAACTAAGACACAAACCTTTCCAGTGTAGTAAAGACAAGAAAATTACACCACGATTGTATAATAATGCAAAACCAACAAAGGCTCAAATGATGCATGCGGTGCAAGATTTGCGCAAAAATAGGGATAATGAATTCTTATCATTGGGGATTCTCTTGCATCAATAGACCATCAGGTCTGAAATAGCAGCGCCTAAGCCACAATCCGAAAAATGACAATTAATAGTATCCGGATACATAAAAAACAAAACGTACGTAGATAATAAAAGAAAAACAAAAAATGAAGATAAATCAAGTTCAAATAGTAAGATATGGTTAAATATAGATACTGGATCTACGGTGAATATAATTCCAAGTAAATAGGTTGATAAATTAAATTTCCCATTAGAGAAAACAAAGTGATAAACGTGAAGCAAACAAAAGAGCTAATACAGCTTAACAAAACATGCAATCTCTACCTTAAAATTGGCAATATTGTTAAATCGGCAGAGTTTTTCATACTTGACACCGATTTACCATATGCCCTCTTGGGTTTAAAGAGTTGTGTTGATTTTCGTTTGGTAATTAATTGTGCGAACCAAATTGTTGTGCAGGATGGGAGAAAACTGATCACTTTCTCTAGTTCTGAATGCAGAGATTTGTCTTTGCATATCATGCCCGAAAATCATGTTGAGCTAAATGTTAGTAACGTTAAAGAGAAAAAGGAAGTAATGAAAAAAAATAATAAAAACGTTTTAACATTTTCAAATGTTTCTGAGACTGATTCTGGTAATGGGTGCACACATTATCAGAGTGCAGTCGAGGAAAAAACGAAAATCAGTGAAAATGTAGGAAGTTCAGAAATGAAAGAACTTTTAGAAGAATATAAAAACATATTTGCAAAAAATAAATATGATGTGGGATCAGTATGAATAGAGCCCCAGAGTATGACATTCATATGTACATAGAGCACCACAAACATCGAAGCAAATATGCTCTCTCGCGATGTACCAGATAACAGTGTACGCAATGAAGTTATTGTAAGCAATGTTGAAAATCAGATATCATATCTCTTGCAGTTGAGTGAAATTACAGAAGCTCAAAAAATGACAATTTAACGGAAAAGTTTGTCGAAATCAATAATGTTTTATGCCTTCGTAAAAAAGGATTTACCAAAATTGTAGTACCTTTTTCTTTAAGACTTAAATTACTCAAAATTGCTCATGAAAAATTTGGCCATCCTGGTATTCAAAAAACAATTAATTTGCTCACCCCTGTTTATTATTGGCAAAATATAACTTCTATATAACTTCTATATACTATCTAACTTATTAATTTTATTAAACATTGTCATACATGCCAAGTAAATAAAAAACCTCGACAAAAGAGATTTGGACTTTTACAATCAACGCCTCCGGTTGACATGTCATTTGACTTGATTGCAATTGATAGTGTAGGTGGCCTTAACCACTATAACTCAACTAAAGAATATCTGACTTTAATTATTGACCATCATACTCGATTTATATGGGCTTTTGCTTCAAAATCAATTGCAACAGAAATTTACACTAACTTCCTAAACCAAATTTTTCAAATTCAAGTGCCTAAGAGTATCTTAAGTGATAGAACTCCAGCTTTCACATCTTCTCATTTTAAAAAATTTCTTAAGCATTATAACGTTAAACAACTTTTGACTACAGCACATAGACCATGGTAAGGTGGAGAGATTAGGCAAACAATAATCACACGTTTAAAATGTAAAATTAAGGGATCATCTACAAAAGTTCCATAGCCTAAATTATTAAAGGAAGTAGCTCATGAATACAACTTGACCCCACATTACGTTACTAAATTTCCACCAGCCTATTTAATGTATGGCACAGTTCATATTCAAATCCTTTAAAGGATAGTATTTATCATACTGTTGAAGAGGCGAGGAAAATAGCAAATGAGAGAACAAAACAATACCATGAATGGAATAAAATACATTATGATGCTAGATTTATTGATGTACAATTTACAACTGATGAGTCAGTTATTTATGAAGAATTTAAGTATCCAAATACTAGGAAGCTTTCTCCAATCTTTAGTGGTCTTTATAAAATTCGTAAAATAATTTCTGATGTTAATTATGAAATAAATAATAAAAATACTCATATTCAAAAACCTTTAGAAGTTGTGCATGTTTCGAAGTTACGAAAATACCATGTACCAGAAAAATTAAAATTGAGACATGAATAATGTGAATAAAGTATTTATGTTTGAATATTATTGTATTACAAGGGTTGTATTTTTTAGTATTATTGTTGTATTGCAATTGTTTATTTTTCAGTATTATGATAGTGCATTTGTGTTAATTTTTATTTGGCTCAGCAGTGGAAGGACAATAATTTCTCTGCAAAAGACTGTATAAGCCAAAAAACAAAACAACCATGGTTGTCACCACTTGTTACCATATGTTGTTCCTTCAAGACGTCTTATTTTCTTATATTTTTATGTTGTATTGTGCTTTTATTAGTATGGTTTGCGTTTTTATGTTGAACTTGTAAAGAATATTGAAATTGGATAGAATATTATGCAAAGTTTGTTGTTAAAATTTTAACATGTAAGTGAGCATTCAGAGATCTGAATGTTAGTTTTTTACACAGAAGAGTTGGTGGATGCGTTAATTTTTAAATTGTCAGAATAGGTAATTTTTTTTGGGGGGGGGGGAGGGGCTGGGCAAGGAGAGTTTCTTTTTCTTTGAGGGGGGGATGTAATATAAGAATAATTTTTATATTGATAATTTGACTTCTCAACGTTCCTGTATAACATAATTTATTCAATTTCTAAAGATGAGGTAATAGCTCATAAAGTTTGCAGTACTTAATCCCTTCGTTCCCCTGTAGACAGAGAAAGATCCTTCACAGACTTAAGACAAGCCCTGTCTAGGGAGACTGAGCCGATAAGAATCATCGGACACGCCCTAGTCCATGACGTAACATAGCGTCATAGAATAACCCTTGCACCACTTCTTCTGTATTTTCCCGACATAAAAATGTGAACATGGCTGAAAGCCGGGCTTTTTTCTGATAGTGTTTGTATAAATCATATGTCACACGGTCTAGCTCCCTTCCTACTGTTTACTGCGTCCCAATAATTCTTTTACAGCTGTTCCAGTATCTGCTGTTCCAACTGTTTCTATTGACATGTTATGTCATTATAAATATATATATATATATATATATATATATATATATATATATATATATATATATATATATATATATATATATATATATATAGAGAGAGAGAGAGAGAGAGAGAGATATGAATGTGTGTATGTATGTATGTATATACATATACTTTTATAAGCATCAATGGGGATGAGAAGCTGAAAATAATGGTTTTGTAGAAGTTAACAGTCATTTAAAGGACCACTGTTTCTACGGAAAATTTACCCACTCACTAAGATAGTTTAACCAACATTATTTAAACTCTACAACTAAGAATTGTTTTTCCTACTGCGCAAAGCGTTTTTTTCCCCCGAAGCTTTTCTCTTTTGGGTATAGGACATTGCTCTTCATTTCTTCCATCAAATTTTCAAAAAAAGAGACTTGAAAATTAAAAGATAATTTGAAAGTTTTAGTTTTTTTTATATTTTTAATAACGCCATAGTTAAAGTTAACTAAATTTCAGTCCACATGTGGCAATCAATTTTGCATAACAATAACACTTCCATTATTCGATGACAAGCAGTGGAAACTAGAGATGAAATTAAGGGAAAAAATAGACGGAGATTACTTCCGGATATCCTGCTCTGAAGTTTGCAGTAAATGCATTCGCCTTTATATTTCTAAATTGAGCGTGTTAAGTATACCTCAACATTTGCACTACGTGTTGCTAGTAATTTCAAATATTTCAAGTGATTATCCTACTTTCTTAACTCACGAGTAGAGAGGGAAGTGAGTAAATAATTAATAAATATTCTTGAAAGAATATTCTAGCGAAATAATTAGAGGTTTTGAACCGACGACGAGCAATAACACGAATTCAGCTCAAGGATCTAATGCTAGTTTTAAATGAATTCATGAAGCAGAGGAAATTTTTTTTCCGTTATAGTGGAACGATATTACTCGTTATAGAGGTATTGAGAATTATGCTACTGAATATTTCTCGCGTTTCCAATTCCCTTTTCGAGTTTTTTCCAGCTACGTGAAGCGCCCTTTATGGACATTTTTTGAACTTTTTTGTCTCAATTCGTCGATAGGATGTGAATAACTAGAAAGTACGGTATGCGATTTGCTTTCAAACTTGCATTCTACCTTCTTATTTCGTTTTAATGTTTAGCAGACAAAAACATAGGACATAGGAATATTCGGTATCTGAATAAATTAAAATAATTTAAGTTGTTACGCCCTGATTATTTCCTCATGGGTTACAAATATAGACTATCAACTATAAAATGAAATATTAACACCATATGGTATGTGTTTCATGGTCCAAGCCAGCTAGAGACGTTAGAAGGTGTTCTTAATGTTATAAGGTGGTAGAAAGATAATGTCATATAAATGAAATTAGTTGACCAAGTTAGGGAACTAATATTGATTATTAACAAAAATATAACCTCTATCTAATTACTGGAATTATTATTATTTTGGCCATCACCTTCATGTCTCTGTATGCATGCATGTACATATACACATATACGTGTATGTATTTGTGTGTGTGTGTGTGAGAGAGAGAGAGAGAGAGAGAGAGAGAAAGAGATAAGGGGGAATTAAAATTTTACTAACTTTTTCTACCCATAATTCTACGTATTCGAGTATAAATTAAAATGCTTTGTCGACTGCTTTCGTATTTTCTCCCTGTGTCCCTAAAAGACATTTGTAAATCCGCTGGGGATACGATAGGATATAATGTAATGCATCTGTGACAGTGCGTCTATACCTTTCCGATAACTGACTATTATTTTTCGGATATCCTGATTAACGTCTATTTCTCGTAAGCAATAAGAGAAAATCAAGACAGAAGAAGGAACATACGATATTCTCGAAGGCAAGTTTCTGTGTTATGCTGAAGGTTTCTCCATTTTGCCTCCCCCAAATAGCAATCATTAATTTATTTAATAAAGCAATATAATATTAGGAAATTGTCAAAACTTAAAAAAAAATTTATTACGGTTTAATTTTTAAAAAGGAGATATTTTCCGTTTACGGGTCGTAGGTTCAATTTGCATTAGAGCTTAAAGTTATCCCTGTAGATTATTTACTAACAATTTTGCATTCGTTTGTTCGCAAAACTTTTGTACAATAGTCTTCGATTATTATCTTGAGCCTTTTGGATTTTGACAAGGAAACTGAAGAGACTTTTTTTTTAATTATACAGTAAATAATGTAAAAGGGAATAAATTTTACGAATGTACATTTGTATTTGCAGTCGCGGCACATGGTTGGAGGAGAACTTTAAAAATGTCTCTTACGGAGACAGGACTGAAATTATACTATATCTATTTCTTTGATATCAATAAGATAATTCTCAACGAGGCTATACCTCTGGAAAACTCAAAGCCTCAGAGCGTATTAAAGACGTCATCTGTCTTATGATCAGTAGTGTTACTTTGAAAACTATGTACAGCAAACTATAGGACCTACTTATCGGGAAATACAGAGGCTGTTCGCACATTTTTTAGATGATTTTGGTAGGCGGTAATAAAAAATCGTTTGCTGCAAAAGTAAAAAAATGCAATTGTACTATGTTTTTAAAAGTCAAAATTATCGTCTGCGGCTTGAAAGTTTTGTTTTTATTCAAAATGGCGTTTTTAACAAAGCAGTGGTTCGAAGGCTACATGTATGCTCTTTCCGAAGAGAAATATGCATACTCCGTTATCCAAAAACGATGTGAGAGTCATGGTTTTGTGATATCTAAAGCGTCGATAGGTAATATCGTCAACAAGAAAGGAAAAAAACGTGAAATTGGAGCCTCGAGTGGGACAAAAATTCCAAACAAGTATCCAAGGAAAAAACGGACATCTTCGACAATTGCAAAGGTACGTTGTTTAATGTTAAAAGAAAATCCCCTAGTCAAAGGACAGTTGCAAGATTATTAAAATACTCGGTGTCCCCTGTAAACAAAATGATAAACGTTGATTTAAATCTTAAGAAAGCGAAAAAACGCAATGTGCATCGTCTTCTTCCAAATCATATCGCTGAACCCAGGACACGCTGCAGAATTCTATATGAGAAACACTTAGCCTCTGTACAAGCACACACAGCCTCTGTACAAGCTATGAAGTTAAAGAGGTAAAATGTCTTATTTACGCTTTAAGCAATTTCATTACAAGGTACCCTAGTCTTTCTTCAGTTAAATTCAACAAAAGTTAAAAACTGTAAATGTTCATCATTACTACTCTGTACAAAAATACTACTTGGCTTCACTGTATTATGATTTATTTTTTAAATTTTTCTATCTTTTAATTTTCTGGGGGTAGGGGATTTTATTTAAGATCAATCCAAATTAAATCTTCAATTTTAGATATAGTTTGGAATTTACTAAAAAAATATAATTTACACTACATTTATTCCTGAATTCACAAAATTACACTGATAAGTAAAATCAAAAATCATATCATAAAACAGAAGTTTCCCAGATCAAATATGCCCTTTGGAAAAGCAGGTTAAGAGAAAAAATGGCAGATTTTATTCAATTTATAGCATACTCTATATTTGAATAACAGGTATACAAAGACTAAAAAGAATCATGATATTAGGTTTCGTTTTCAAGGAACTTGATTGAAACAACAAGCTCTAAATATCACATAAAAGCCAATTTAATAATAAGGATTAACCACGTACATGTTCTATTATGTTAAATCATACACTCATAATAATACGTGCCTGACAAATAAAAAGACACGTTGATTTTCCATGCAGTTTCTATCATAGATAAATAATATTTTACTATGCCAGTGGGCCTATTTGTTTTCTGTAAGAGTGAATGTAAATTAAAGCAAAATTTTCTGTTTTTCATACTGTTTTTTATTAAAAATTAAAAACCATGGCATTCAACTATTAATTGAGGTTTAATTATATTTGGATTTGGTGGCTTTTGTTTTAAAACCAAAATTATATTGTTTAGAACAGACCTTCCTTGCACGAAAGAAAGAATGAGTTTTCCATTTGAAAAAACATTTTCTGTTCATGATTCTCATTTGAAAATTACCTTATGTCATGTGGTTTGAATATTGTTTCAAAAAAGTGCCTAATTTATATTTACGTAAAAAAAATATTGTGTGATTTTAGCATGAGGTACAAGAAATCAAAAATGATGTGAAATCACTGAAATATAGCAATAGTATGACTGCTCAGTGTACACAATCCGTTATATCAACTTCATTTTTTCTTAATTCAGTCATCTGCTGTGCTAGTAGTTTTTAATAGCAGCGAATAACTAAAGTTTAAACTATGTATTACTTCTTATTCCTGGTCTTTATTGGAAAACGCCTTAAATTATTGAAAAAACCTCAGAAAAAAACCCAATCAAACAATAAATATGTGACAGTGCGAATGCATTCGTATTAAGCATTATTAATTTCTCATCGGTTTCTTTTAACATTCAAGTGAATATTCTCCAGCCTTGTTATTGGATACTTTCAAAGGTGTACAAAACCGAGCGACATCACCAGGAACATAATAAAGGTAGATAGAAGATGAAAGTGAGTTAAATTACGCACAAAACGAACAGTCTGCCTAACCAGGCTGAATTTACTTGTAAATAGCATCTGAGTTAAAAACAGTTAGATCGATTAATCCTCTCACTTGAGACTGTCAGTGTGATTGAGGTTTAACTATAGTCGGGGATTATAATGTGGTATATGTATTGTTCTCGATGTTACGTTGCTGCTGTCCAGTAAGTAACAAGGGAACCCGAACTGCACCTCAACGTATTGTGTTAAAGTATTAGCAATGACATTTCGTTTTGAATTAAAGTTTAATCACTCTTTTTATGATGGAAGACCTCGGGATATTAAACGAGGCTCAGAGACTCAGTCAGGCAAAGAATCCCAAACATCACATCATCGTATATCGTTGCGAGCTTCAAAACAGCCAAAGGGAATCCTTTTTTCGGAATCCTTTTTTCTTTTTTATCTGGACGTTAGATTGCTTTTTAGAGCAAAAATGTTTCTAGGTAAGAGCTCTTTGATTCATTCAGAATATCCTTCAAAAATACCATTTTTAGATTAGCAGACATCTTTACTCAAACCACTTTGGATTCTGAGGTTTCTAAAAAATTATTGTCATCTGGATTTAGCCTAGCTTTGATTGGATTTTGTGGGATCAGCAGCTAAGTCAGACCACAACGATGACGCTACACAATTTCAGTCTTACAATGAGGAAAGTTCAATCTTTAAAGTTAAAATATTATGTATTAATCACAATCTATTTCGATGCTTTATAAGGAAACCATTAACCATTATTTGTGCGTACCTTCTTTTATCCAAATTAGCCAAAATACCCTAAGTAGCTTTATATAAAAATAGCCCTTTACCATATCCTAATACCCTCAACTAAAAGGAAACCTCATCCCTTTATAATTTTAAAGAAGTACGTCGATTCCTCTGAATTCTAATACAGACTATGAATTAATAAAATATAGCATTTAATAATTTTAATATCATCCATTCTGTTTCCTGTTAGACGGTTTGCACAGCAGGGTCATAACCAGGGGATCTGAAGTAACTTTTTATCCCGCCTAAAATTATTTGAAATAAGAATCCATAAATGAAATAATTGAAAAAAATTTATTATTTTTTATTCACTCTTTTCTCATAAAAAGCTCTCTTTTTGTTAGCAAGTAAGCTTTCTCATTGTAAATGCTCTCTAAAATGGATTCCAACCATTAGTTAACATAAGGCTGTTAGTCCTCAGATAATTTACGCATTATTATTATTTTAAGTGAAAGTGTAATCTGAAATATCTTGAAATTGAAAGTTCGCTTGATTTAATTTCTTGTATCTCATTCACTCATGTTTTATGCAGGACTAATCGAAGTTGCATAGTACATATTCTTTTCTTAAATTTTATCCAGAAGTATCAAAACTGAAGTTGTTTCCCTTGGTGATTTTTGAGCAAGGAAACGATATTGTAGCAAAGATCAACAGAATACAAATTAAAAACTGAAACTTAAAGTACAGATAAGATAATCCTTAAAGTATTCCTGTATCGTTAAATGTTTTGATATTAGAATTCCTTATTCATAGATTACTATACTTCAAGTCTACATTTATAAAGTTTTACCTAAATACAGATATCAAAGTAAAAAATTTTACGTGTTCTCTCGCGTTTAAGTAATTTTCTCGATTGCTGTAAAAACCATTTCACCATATGACTCCTAGAGTCATTTCTACATTTCTTCATATATAAGGAGAGGTTTTAATCTCTGATTTCATAGCGACCATAGTATGTTTCAATATTAGAATTCTTAATTTATGAATTGCTATAATTCAAACCTATATTTGTAAATTTTTACCTAAATACAAATATCAGTGCAAAAATTTTACGTGTGCTCTATCATTCAAGTAATTCTCTTAATTGCTGGAAAAACCGTTTCACTCTATGACTTTGTCATTGCTGCATTCTCTTCCTTCATAAAGAGAATTTTTAATTTCAGCTTAATTTAATTTCATCTAATTCCCTTCATTCATTTAATTTCCCCGATTTTCCTAGAAGTGCAGCTGTGGCACTTTTCCGTCTTACTACAGGCCATGGCTGTTTGCCCGCATATTTGCACCGGGTCAAACTTTGGAGCTCCCTCTTATGTCCTTTGTGCAGACAAGATCAAATTTTTGATGCTATTTATTTGGACTCGTGCTCTGCACTTGTGTTCTTAAACTGTAAAGTTCAGTGGTATTGGAAGGCAAGAGAACTAATGGCGTCATTGCCAATCTTCTGGGCATTTGTAATTAAAAAATAAATGATTTCAGCTTCCATAGCGACCGTAGTATGTTTCAGTATTAGAATTCTTCATTTATGAATTACCATACTTCAAGCCTATATTTGTAAATTTTTACCTAAATACGGATATCAGGGGAAAAAATTTACGGGTGTCCTTTCATTTTAGAGATTTTAATAATTCTCGATTGCTACTACTAAAATCGTATCACCTAATAACTTTGTCGTTGCTGCATCCTGCTCATCTATAAAATTGTTTCTATTTTCTGCTTTCTTAGTGGCAGTCGCACATTTGGAATTTTACATTTTATTTCAGGGGGTTTTTTAATAAATTTCATTTAATTTTTTATAAAAACAGGGGGTTTAGTTTTATTTTTTAGAAATATCTTCTGGGACTGATTTTGCAGTTTGAAATAAGTATGACGATTGCTTGGAATTTTAATAAAAATAACGCCTTAGTTATACAGGATGTCCGGGCTAAAAGTGTCCAAAAGTTATGGCTTATTTTTACAGAACTACCCATTAGAATTTTTTTTTAATTATTTAAGTAAAAAGAACATCTCACCAAGTTTTAATATCAAGCATAGATTTCGATCATAGTATCATAGATTTCGATATGTGCACCTTTTGTAGCACGACAAACGTCTAAACGGTAATCCAGTTCTCTCCAAGTGTATCGTTGCATATCAGGAGTTATTACACGAATTGCTTGAATGATACGCTTCTTCAACTCATCCACAGTTTCAATTTTTTTGTTTATACACAATGGATTTAAAGAATCCCCAAGCAAAAAAGTCTAATAACTCCTGATATGCAACGAAACACTTAGAGAGAAATGGATTACCATGTAGACGTTAGTCGTGCTGCAAAAGGTGCACACATCGAAATCTATGATACTATGATCAAAATCTATAATTGATATTAAAACTTGGTGAGATGTTCTTTCTATTTAAATATTTTTTTTTATATTCTAATGGGTAGTTCCGTAAAAATAAGTCGTAACTTTTGGATACCTTTAGCCCGGACACCCTGTATTTAAAACAGTTTATAATCCCTGTCCACCTCTATGTTCACACATCCTCTGAAGGTGTATCCCGGACATTTTAGGGGCGAATTTTAAGCCACATAAGGTAAATGAACCTATAATGGGCCATGTACCTATAATGGGCCACCTTTTAGAAATGTCGAGAAATTAAGGGTCTATTGTTACCTTAGGCAGTGGAAGGGGTGAGGGTCATTGGCCACTACCTGCGAGGATCCCTTAGCATTGGAATTCAGTTCATTCCTTTACTTTGTGCGAAGTGTAAAGTGTATTCTGCTAGAGAGAAGAAAATTTGTGTTTGTTTTAACGTCTGCTTAAGAAATCTGTTATGGTAAGTGAATTTTTAAAAAAATTTTATTTAAGTACTATAATGCCTGTTTATTGACTTAAACTATTATTCATTACAATAGTATGTATAATTCAAATTGTACAGTGATTAAATGACAAAAAATTTAGATTCCATTGTCAAAATAACGTGGCCCATCATGGGATCACAAAATGTTACACTGTCTCTGTATTGGGCCAGCCCGTGTACTGGTACAAATTATTTTTTCGGAAATGTCAATATTTGCAACAACATACCAGCTGTGACAAGTAAAGCGGTACATCACCGGCAACATTAACCACAATTTTTAAGTAAATTTAATTTTAGATGTTTAAGTTAATAAATTTATATTTCCGTTATATTTCAGTTTTTATATATTTAGTGTAGTTGTACTGTAGTTATAAAATGAATAAACCGGTTTAAAAATATACATCGTGTTTTTAGTTCCTCTTCTTTCCAATTTTATGATATTGTAGGATTGATTATTGTTCCGTAACAGATTAAATAGATGGCCCATTAATGTTGTGATGGGCGATATGGATGGCCCATTATTGGGTGGCCCATTATGGGTACATCGGATAAAATAATGGCCCATTATAGGTGCATCAGGTTGGTTATTATTTATGTATATATATATATATATATATTTTATGAATGCAACCAGTGCGCTCCAATTGCTACTACAGATGTAAGACAGTTATTAAAATGGCAGGTAAAATTTGGACCAGTTTGCTTTATCTATAGCTGTGAAAATTCAGATTTACTTCAATTTTTCTCTTAACCGACCCATTACTGGTGCGTTTACCTTACCTGATTTTTCTCTAAATATAGTCTTGAATGCTTAGTCTTCCCAAGTGCTGAATACATTAACAAAAGGGGCAATATTCAAAGCTTCTTCGGCTGAACTACGGCCATTAATATCTAATTTCCTCTGTACTTCCATCTCGGAAGGAATACGATTCATCAAGGCTCCGCAGTTAATTTATTTATTTCTAAGTAGATTCCCACAGTAATGCCTTCAAATTCAACCCAAGAAATAGGATGTATACTGACCGTCAACTAATCTCATTCTCAGAATATCAAAACTTACAGAGATATTTATAAAGTGTTCACTCACACAACTCCCTGAAACGATTCTGTTACGACGATTTTTTGTGTAGATGGGGTAATTATAACTATTTAAACACTTAGTTAATAATTAAAGTAAGGATAACTCTTTACAATCATTAAAATCAATTTACAATTAATACTAGGTTTCAAATAAATTTAACTTCAATATTAGCAATAGTGGTTAGAACATTTAAGTTAGATGGAAAAGTTGCATTGTGTTTTTTATAAAAATGCAATAACCCATAAATTAATTATTCAAGTTAACATTGGTTCGACTTACTGTTGCATCACTGTGGTGATTTATGAGCCTTGAAGAGAAAACGAAATCAAGCTATGCTAAATAAAGGAAAATTACTTCCCTTGAAAGGAGATGACCTAAAAATAAAATAAAATCACCTAAAAGAAATCTTCTTGAATTCGAATATGCTGAAATAAAAATTTAAAACTCTAGACTGGCAAGAAACGAGCATGACGACAATTAAAGTTTAAAGTAACAATTTAATTTGACATTAGATGATTCACACATACAATACTTATAAAAATTATAACAATCATATCCCTATAAATTCGAATTCTTTTCTAAATTAATCCAACAATCAAAACTTCAATTAATTACAATACCATTCCGGTTAAAACAAAATCTAATCTCCATACAACACAAATAATTAATTAAAAAATCAATGCAATAAAGTGAAGTGGCTGGTGAATCAAAAGCTTAACAATTCTATGCGTAATTGATGATAAAAAAAACTATAACAGAAAATGGGTCTTAAGGACCCGGCTGCAGCACTGATAATTCGAACAAAAAACTAAAAGCAGAAGGAAAATACAAAGGAAGAAAGGAAAAATTTTCACCAACGGTGACTGCTAGGCTTCGTAAGGATAGGACAACTTCATCCCGAGGCCGGGAGCCGGGCGGCCCCAAAACTAGGTCCTACCCCCGTCTCGCTCTAGTCCCCGAAAAGAAACTACTTTTCAAACTCTCCCGCGCTTCCCGAGTCAGCCTTTTCACCACTTGTATCTTTCGCGTAATCCAGCTTCTAACAAAGTAGTCCATTGGCGCGCCGAGAATTGCAGATGGTAAAACTGAGGTGTAAGGCTAGAGGTTGCACTCTTCAAGTCTGCAAACCGTTGTACAATTTATTTCTCACACCTCATCTCGTTCTGTTGATTAAATTTAATTCACGGCGCCCTCGTCATCCACCTGTAGTCTTGCGCGCATTCCTTCCTAGTGTCTTTTCTGCTGAGATCTCCGGCGCTCGAAAGTGGCGCGAAGCAGATGTATTGGATTACGAAGCAGATGTATTGGAATAAGAACTTGTAACTAAACACAGATTCAGTTAATTTGGAAATGAAGTAAAAACAAGGAATACTCAAAACTTTACTATTTAATCTAAATTTCTTCAAAATTTGAAGTAAAATTCACCAGCCAACAAAGAATAACTTCACCCCAGCCACTTACAAGGTTTATAAATTAGATTCATTAAATTATAAAAATTTGAACAATGAAGTAAAACATGTGATGATCTCCTTCAATTTAATTCTTCATAATGTCAAAACATTTCGAGAAACTTGCGCACTCTTCTCCAAATGTGATGACATTAATCGAATAAATGAATATTTGATCACCACAAGTTTAAACAGAAGAAATATTTAGTAGAGACTTAATAAACTGATTTAAAACAAAGCACAGCTGTTACTAAAATTTAATTCTTTACTATTATATTAATGATTTGAATTTACTGTAATTTATCATCACCACAATTCCATATACAAGTCCAACAACTAACTATCTTCTGTTCCCTTTAACGTACATTTTTATGTGTTCGATTGACTTCGTTATGCAATTCTGGGTAAAGAAAAATAAGAAAATAAGGTAGTATGAATGTAAACATAGCAACCAGAAAAATAAATAAAAAATTTAGGGTACTCACTCTACCACAAAAATATTGATAAGTTAGACACATACGCATCGTAATTTTGGTACACATGAGAAAAATTTGCCGATTCTGTATTGTAAAAGGGCCACACATTTTCGCTCATATTAGGAAATGCAAGTATGATTAATTGCAAAAATACACGTAGAAAATTTTTCATCGGCTTCAGCTTAAAGATCTCAGTCATAAATTTAACTTACCTATGAAAATAATCCTCAATTTTCTGCAATAGAAGTAAAATTACTGAAGAGATGATTAACAGAAAATAGAAAGAAAAAAACCTCTCCGGCTAAAGATTAACCAACTGAATTGAAAAAGAGCAAAGATCACGGATGCGTTCGAAATTCTTTTGTATAAAATTAATTCAGAAAATCAAGTATTCAAATTATATGTTCATTTCTAGGGGAAAAATTAAAGCTATCGATATTAATAAATATTTTAATGTTATCTGGAGGTTAACAAGCTGGATATTTTTTTTCTGTTGGTACAGCAGTTAGATTTGAGATTCTTTAAACCGTCCAACCTATACTCGAGTAGAACTGGTTACCTAAGTAAATAAGACAAGGATTCGAGAACAATCCGCATATAGGATTATATTAATTGTTTGTGGCAACAATAAAAGTGTACTAAAGAGAAAATAAATGGTATGCTTGAATTCCAGAGAAAAACTTTACTTTGGTTGCATAAAAATTAGAATGATACATTTTAAAGGTTTATCAAATATCGGTTTCACAATAAAAACAGAAAAAAATCTCTCCGATAATAACAGTCAAAAGACTATATAGATATTTGCTGGGTAATTATATATATATAATAGCCGTTGTCTCTGTATAACACTTCCGGGCTGTACTCATCTTTCAATTGAAGCCCTCAGTAAACAAACGGCCGGTTAAGCTTAATTTCAATTTCAGATGTGGATCAGAATTTTTTCTTACCTAGAAAGTAATATATTCTCCATCAAATCACGTTTGTTCAGCCTATTTTTCTATAAAACATTCAGAACTATAAAAAATTGGATGCTTTTAGCTGAATATTTAACAGTTTTTAAAAATCTGTTTACTTTTGCGATGAATTCTGAAAGTAAACAAACTTGAATGTGAATGAATCAAGTAGCTCAAGTATTCATATCGCGTAGTGAGCTGTAAAAAACTGGATGGCAGTCTACTACTCCAATCACATGAAAAACTAAATAAATAAAAAATAATGAAATGGTTTGCTTTTACAAGGTGTGGATTAAATGCAATATTGTTAGATAATTCGGGATATTTTTTAACTTTCATATACTTTTTCCATTATGACGTCATTATTAGTATTATGACGTCAAAATGACGGGTTACCTTCTAGTATTTGATAAACCTATCATGCAGGAAAAACAATACTTTCCATAAATAGAAAGATGTCCGATAATTGTGATTTCTTATTCATTGATATGTGAGGTTAGATCTTGTTAAATATTCTTAAAGCTGCCTATTAGCAATTTTGAAAATTCATCAAATAATTAACATTTTAAGGATTTTCATGTAACAAAAATGGGCCTTGGGTTTAGTATTTGATATCTTACATTATTGAATGCTTTTACATCAGATCATTTCATCATTCACCCATTATATTATGAAAAAACCTTTCTTACCCCTCTACATATAAAAAAATCAACGTTTTCTTCAGTTGTTTCATTCATCCTCTTTTAAAATTTATTTAAATTGTTTCATGATGCCTTGTAGAATAAAATCTTTTATAATTACAATTGCACTAATAATTTTGAAATTAACAGAGTCTTCTACAGAAAAACATAAAAAAACGCTAACTTTGCACTAGGCTTTCAAATATTTTCAAATATTTTCTTGTAAAATATGCCATGAAGTCTCGTAAATAAAGGGCTTTTATTCCAAAATGCAAAGAATTTTTTAACCAAGTCTATCCTTGTGGTTCTGTGATTAAATGGGTCTTATTTTTAAACAAAGGAGCAAATAAAGACAAACAAAGCGTGAACTGTTTCGCATGCTTTGTCATTCTCAAAGCAAAATACAAAAAGACGCGAGCTGAATCACATCAGCCGACGTTTAAATTAGAAAATAAAAGAATTACGAAAACCCGAATCATGTGGTGATCCACTAACATGAAACGGGTGCTTAAAAAATGATTAACGAAACGAATCATATAGAAGTTTTTAAAGATTTAACAACAGATATTTCATGTTGTGTAAAGAAAAACTTCAAGTCTATACATAAAGGAAGAAAGACAGAAAACTGTAAAAATGAGGAAAGACAGTAAATCGATAAATAATAGTTGCTAGTATTCATTTGTGTTTATTGGAAGATCCGGTTGTAAATACAGCGTTCTTCAAATTAGATTCCATGAACTGTGTCGCGCCACTATGTCACGCGCAACAGAAAAAACATTGAAATTTTCATTTTTCGCTCGAGATTGCAAACATTTGAGGTTTCTCTGCATGCCATTAAAATTAATTTTCTCCTTTCATTCTCGCTTCAGACAGAAATCAAAACATTTACTCGAATAATATGCAAATGTATGGTAATATGGTTCATTATGTACAGTAAATAATGCGCGGCAAGAATTTAATTTTAATTAAAACATTCTACCTTTGTTAAAAATCCTTATAAGGGAAATAAATAATTAATAACAGAATTCCTTATAAGTTAGAGCTAATGTTAGAATTAATTTGGTCTGTTTCATTTATAGCTTTTGCATATCTTTGCTTCCTGTAGAAATGCTTAGTTTCATGTTAAACTTGGAATTATCTTGATAAGACTTGTCCGAACACATATATCTGATGCTCCACTGATCTGGAGAAAATTTGGAGACTTAGCAACTCTTTCTGACTTTCTCCCACATGCTACTCTATTCATCTTTTTTATTTTTTCAGTTCTTTCAGGAGAATGGTACACATCAGAATAACCAACAAAAAGTACCACGTTCACCTGATATTACCTAAGCCATAAAGGGGTGAAACTATAACTGAAAGAAACAGGCTCGTCCGTTCGCTTTCAGTTGTCATTCACATAAATTTGGAGTATATGAATAAGGGAACCAAAGTTAACCACCAAAACATTTCTCATAGCACGCTCACTTCTCCGAAATGTTTGCACTGAGAAGCGTTAGCATGAGTAGTCGACTAGCATTCGAGTGTTCAGACTACAGGAAAGGTGTAATGGATGTACGATGGACTGAACCCGAACTCTGACTTGGGTCGGGTTCTCTGATGTATATAGATTTCAGGCTGCAGTCTACGTGGAAGTTCTGCTTCTTTATAGATTTGCCTAAAAACTAAGCAGAATAAATTTGAACCAACTTAAACTTGTTTTCATTTAAAGAAGAAAAAAATATTTAAGGGATTAATAATAAATGATTTATGGGTATAACGATAACAAACAATCATTGTTAAGTAATTAAAAGAAAAAATAATTGCATACATTGGGTTTTAGATGCTTTACAGATATAAAGATTATAAACAATAATATTTAGATGTAAACGTATGGTTTAACAACTACAGGTAATATAAGAAATTAAGTTTTAAAATGGCTTACATTCGTTCCCGGAGGGAGATTTCGGAAATTAGAAAAGAATTAGATTTCAAAAAGTATCCATATATGTAGTCTTTCGTGAAAAATATCATTGTAATATTGACTAAGAGTTTCTTGGTCTGAGCTTAAAACTCTTCTGTGTTCTTAAAATACACAAACTGCATGAGACTAGACTTCGAAACATGGCCCAATAGCAGTCATGATCCTATAAATTAAAATCTACAGTTGGAAACGCTTTTTTTGCAGGCTTATTGCATATTGTAATGACTTAACGTTCTTTTCCCACGAAGGATTCCTGAGAGCAGCCTAACGGCCAGACGTCCGTTCTGTGCTCTCAGGAAAACTCTTCTGTGTTCTTAAAATACACAAGCTGCATGAGACTAGACTTCGAAACAGGGCCCAATAGCAGTCATGGTCCTATAAATTAAAATCTACAGTTGGAAACGCTTTTTGTGCAGGCTTATTGCATATTGTAATGACTTAACGTTCTTTTCCCACGCAGGATTCCTGAGATCAGACTAACGGGCAGACGTCCGTTATCAATTTACTCTATTCATCGGTGACAGTCGCTTTGTCAACAAATTGCTGTGGACATCGAGTCGGCTGCTGGACACTTAAGAGGCAGTCACCTTTAGAAATTCCCCCTGCTTACAGACAAAGCCAGTCCATGGATAATCACCTAGCCACTTAGCGAAAGTCGCGGGATGATTTTGAAGGCGGGTTTTGAGAGAGTTCAAAGGGAGCATGCTTCGACCACCCACGGAGATGAGCGAGGATATACTCGTCACCTAGAAGCTGAAAAGAGGGCAGTTGACAATTTTCTTGAGGCCCGTTGCACACACAGCGTTTTTATCTCTAGCGGAAATTTTCCATCGGACGTCGTTCCAACAGTAGACCACAGAAGTCAATTGGAGCTTGCACACACAGCGGAAAATGAAATTTTTCTTCGACGGTAGCTTGTGCAGCTGTCGAGTGCCACTGTGCGCTGGCGGATTCGTTGACGCCAGATTGAACTAGTTATCCATGTGACCCTATGCACGCTTACACACACAGCGGATTCTACCGTCGTAGGGTCATTTGCGAGGGTGTGGTTGGGGGTTTTCTGGGGGGGGCGCTGGTTTTTTTGGAATCAACTCTCCTCCAATCCCGGCTGGGGGTGGCGGGGGCGTAGGTGCGACCCCGCTGGTTTTCTTGGAAACATGCAGGATTCGAAAAGGAGGGTTGGGCCTTTTTCCCCTTCGACGGAGTTTTCCGCTGTGTGTGTAAGCTCTACTTTTTGGAACTACTTCCGATTGAAAATTTCCGCCATTGATAAAAACGCTGTGCGTACAACGGGCCTGAGAGTGTGAGGCGATCTGCTGCGAACGCCGAGACGGTCGCGTGCCAGAGAGAACGTGAATCGAGCCGTATTCCCTATTGACATCCTGAACCCAGGAGGTTTCTTTAGATAATGTTTAATTTGTAATCTTTGTAAATTAGCCTATATTTAATCTAGAATGCCAATAAAGCATTATGTGAATATTAAAGGCTGTCAGTCTTGTTTTTAGGCGGAGTCCTTACAATATGAAGGGTCATTTTACTAGAATGTAATACATATATTTTTGCCCTCTCTGGCAATCTACGATCCAACTGCCCGGCTCATTCCCATGTATACCGTCTCAGATGCCTGTGTATACATTTATGTATGCATGTTTGTCTCAGTACACTCATCTATACATTCTCAGAAGACCTAACATATTTTATAGTCCTTAACGTACTGTGAAAATCAAGAGAAAAAAAGGTAAAAACCGTGGGGTATCAGAGCAGATTTAATACAACGTCTCCGAGCAAGAAATTAAATATATGCAAACGTGCTTCCGACAATTTCAGTGAAAATGGGGTTTGCAACTGTCCATTATATGTTCGAAGGTAATCGAAAGAAATCCTAATTCACTACGTTTGGAGAGTCATTATTTTGTATCGAGGCTGGCAGGCGTATTTGTGATCAAAACAACTGATATTCCATACGTTAGTCGAACGACAGACTTTAAAATGAGGTCCACTTGGAAATCTACAGAAAATTCCCTCATCAGCGAAAAGCACGAAATGAAATGTATGAAATCACTTGTCGGGTGCCTTACACAAATCCTTGATATCTCCCATTGCGACCTGTGATGCAAATCTTATAGTCAGGGAACAATAAAATGATGCTATAACACGTTATCATTCCAGTTGTGTGGTGAAAGGATATACAGGGTTTGTATAAAAAGTATCGGGAACAATTTTTTCCCTACGTGACTGTACGTCGGAGTGTGCTTGCACCGTGCATGCTCGGTGGTGGTGGTGGTGAGGGGGGGTGACCTTCAAGACGAGCCAAGCGCCAATTGCCTGTGAGCGCTCGTTCAGGCTAGATCGTGTTTTTAGTGGACCCCTGTCGAGTGACACGGTGCAAGCTCAAAATGCAGCGAACGATTGAACAGCGGTACGCCATCAAATTTTGTGTTGGACTGGGGAAATCGGGTACGGAGACGTTGGGCATGATTCGCCAAGTGTTCAAGGATGAAATCATGTCACAAACTTCAGTTTTTAATTGGCACAAGCTCTTCAAAGATGGTCGAGAGAGTGTGGAGGACGAGCCCCGCGCTGGGCGGCCGTCGACCTCAAGAACCGACGACAACATGCAACGTGTGCGTGAAGTGCTGAAATCAGACCGTCGGTTAAGTGCGCGCATGGTCATAGATGAAATTGACATTGATAAGATGACAATGCACAACATTATCACTGAAAATTTGCCGATGAGAAAGATCTGCGCTAAACTCGTCCCGAAGGTCTTGACGGGCGTTCAAAAGCAAAGGCGAATGTCTCCTTGCGAAGACCTTCTGCAACGCGTTGAAGAAGACCCCGGCTTTTTGGACAACGTAATCATGGGAGACGAAACTTGGATATTTGAATTCGACCCGGAAAATGGCACACTGCAGAATCACCTCGTCCAAAAAAGGCACGAATGAGCAAATCCTGAGTGAAAGCCATGCTTATCGATTTCTTCGACGCCAAGGGGGTGCTCCACTACACATTTGTACCTGAGGGGCAGACAGTGAATGGTGCTTTTCACCTAGGAGTGCTAAGAAGACTGAAGAGAAGGGTCAACCGTGTGAGGCCAGCCATCGCCGGCAATTGCAAATTGCATCACGACAATGCACCCAGCCACACCTGCTCTGAGGTCCCGACTATCTGACCATAAACGGCATCGCGACGATTCCCCAATCCTTTTTACAGTCCCGACTTGGCACCAGCAGACTATTTCCTATTCCCAAAAGTGATATCCTCGCTTTAAGGACACCACCATGAGATCCTAAGTGTCGTCAAAGAAGGTTGCACGCGTACCCTTAAGGATGTTCCGGAATCTGCCTACAAGGTAGCCTTCGAGTCGTGGAAAAGCCGCTGACAAAAATGTGTCGACGCTCAAGGGATGTACTTTGAAGACTTTTGAGATGCTGTAGCAATATCTCAAATAAATCTATTTTTCCGAAACTTTTCCCGATATTTTTTATACAAACCCTGCATATGTGGGATATGACAATTATAAAGGAATGTAAATCTTATTCTAGAGGGAGGTAAAATATTTTGGGAATCATTCATATACACTGGTGAAATAAATTAAGAGGATTTGCATATTTTATCGAATTTCATGAAAAGAACTGAACTGAATGTAAAACCACTGCTTCTAGACAAAAATGCAAATCTTGTACGTCAAATACGTAAGCGTACACGTGTGTGTAGACGGAGCCAGTAGAGAAACAGGCTTTATAACCGCGCGTAAGTTAAGACGCATTTCGTTCGCTAGCACACCTCGGCGAATTTCTTGGTGTTATTTCGCAGCAATCGGTTAATTTCAAATTGTAACAGTAAAAATGAGTAACCACCAACGTTTAGATGATGGAATGAGGTGGCGAATTGTGGGGAGGCTAGAAGCAGGCCAATCTCAAGTCCAAATTTGTAGAGAGTTAAATTTAACTACCAGCATCAGGTGTAACTTATGGAAACAGTTCCAGGATACCGGATCCATCGAGAGAAAGCCTGGGCTAGGTCATCCAATAGCCACGGCGGCCAGAGAGGATCGCCATTTGTCGATTATAGCGAGGCGTAACAGGAGTTCTACAGCTTCTCAGATCTCTCGTGACTTGTATGCAGCCACAGAAACCCGTGTATCAAGGGTGACTGTTTCCAAAAGACTTCATGAGAGAGGGTTATTTGCAAGAAGACCTGCTGTTTGCGTCCCGCTCACTTCTACGAGCAGGAGAATCCGCTTATCATGGTGCAGAGAGCATAGAGATTGGAGCATGGATCAATGGGCGACCGTTCTCTTCACTGATGAGTCCCGGTTCAGTCTAAACACCGATTCTCGCCGTACGTTCATATGGAGAGAACCAGGGACTCGCTACCTACCCTCCAATGTCCACGAAATCGACCATTATGGCGGAGGAGGTTTAATGGTCTGGGCAGGCATCATGTTGGATGGCCGCACACCTCTCCATGTCTTTGAAAGAGGCACTGTTACTGGTGTGAGGTATAGGGATGAGGTCTTGGAGCCCTATGTTCGCCTTTTCAGGGTTGCAGTTGGCCCTGAGTTCATTTTAATGGACGATAACCCGAGGCCACATAGAGCTCTTCTGGTCGACGAATTTCTAGAGAGTGAGGATATTCGCCGGATGGATTGGCCAGCCAGATCTCCAGACCTTAACCCTATAGATCAGGGGTCGGAAAGTAATTTTAAGTGGGGTCCGGATACTATTGAAAATTTTTATCGAGGTCCAGAAAAAAAAACTCATAATACTTACTAGTTTTAAATTTTTATTTTGACTCATTTAAGTAATTATATAAACACAATAGGTAGATATTCTTAAAAATTAATGCTAGAAATTACACCTGCGGTCTTGAGCCAGTTTTTTATAGTTTGGTTCACGCGGGGAAAAGCTAATGTGAAGAGTGTCTTCAAGGTGGGAGTCCGTTAATCTCGAGTGATATTTGTTCTTCAAAAACTTCATTTTTGAAAAAGATAATTCACATACATATGTGGAGTCAAACATAGTAACCATGTTGATAGCTAGATTCTTGCAATTTTAATACGTTTCTGAAACATGTTTACCCCCAAATTCTTCAGTGGATGCAGTTTTATACATTTGCAAGGAAATATCTTCTTGCAAGTCAATTATCTCCATTTGAAGTAAAGGCTTTGAAAAACTGAACAACTTCGCAGCCACGTTAGTCCATTCTGCCACTACAGCAACTTCATAAGGCGATTTAAGGAATTGAGACAGCTTCCCTATCCCTGCAAAGTCTTGGAACCTTGCAGCAAATTCCTTCCCAAGATCTGATATAAACCTTAAAAATACTGCAATGTCTTCTTCAGAGTTCTTTTTATATTTAAGAATTGTTGGAAAATGAATAAATTCTTGATATGAATATCTTTTTCAAACATATCCAGCTTGCTACGGAAAGCAGACACACTTTGTATCAGATCACATATTAATTTTCCATTGCCCTGTAACTCAGTGTTGAGCACATTTAAATATTTCAGAATGTCTTTCAGGAAAGCCACAGCTAGCATATTGCGCTCGTTTGTTATGAACTCCAAGTGATTCCTTGCTTCCTGCGTATCCAAGTTTTGCAAAAAGAAGGTTACTTGTTCTTTTATTTGCCAGAAACGTTCAATAACTTGCCCTTTACTTAGCCAACGAACATTGTTGTGTTACAGTAAGTCAGAATACGCCGAATCACATTCAGAAAGAAACTCCTTGAACTGTCGGTGCTGAAGAGCAGAATGAGACCTCATAAAATTGATCAACTTGACCAAGCTGTCCATTACTTCTTTAAGAGTAGCACTAAGTTTTCCACAAAGGACTGTCTGGTGAATTATGCACAGATAAGATATTAGGCCTGCATTCTTATCCCCGATTCTCTTTACTAATATTTTTTCTTTGCCAATCCTCGCTGGGGCCCCGTCACTTTAAAGGGACACCATTTTATCATAACTAATATTTGATTTTGTCATGAATTTATCAAAAGTCTTGAATAAATCTTCTCCGCCAGTCTTACCTTTAAACGGCAATATTGCTAGCAATTCTTCCCTGAACACTTTATTTTCAATGTCAAAAAATCTCACAAAAATAGACATTTGTTCATCATCAACAATGTCACATGATTCCTCAAGTGCTATGGCGTAGCAAGGTGCCTTCTGCAGAAGTTCGAGCAAACTACTTTTGTTGTCAGCAACTAAAATTTCGGTTCTTCTTGTATTACTTCTTGCTGACAATGGAATACCTTGAATTGCGGCAACGGTATCCTTTTCCTCTTCAAAAAGTGCTGTGGCCACCTTCCACATGCATTCTTTTACTATCTCAGAGTCTGAGAATGGCTTCTGGTGTTTGTTAAGCGTCCAGCACACACGCAATGCTGCTTCTGCGGATTTTTCTTGCTCGCTCATGCAGCGAACTAGTAAGGCCGTGCTTTTTTTGTAAGAAGTTAGATATGCTTGGAGATTTTCTTTACGAGCTTAACTGCCAAGAGGAAAGTTTTGTGGAACCGCTGATGAGTTTTTTCGTAGTGTCGCTTTAAATTGGCACTTTTAACAATAGTGACAGTTTTGTTGCATATGAGGCAAACTGGAACCGGTTTAAGCCTATCAGGCAGTGTAAAACAATATTGTTCAGTCCACTCAGTCAGAAACTTCCTATTTTCACTGTCAACTTTTCGCTTTTTAGGATCTATATTGATGTAGGTACGAAACGTTTTAGTACACAACAAATTATAACACAAATAAACGAATGCTCATCACAAGATCGTAACGCAACTACCTAATAACTGACGACGTGTCGAAATATACCGGCATCTACGCTCTCTCCCGCCCACACCCTCGCACGCCAACGCACTCTCTCGTGCTACACAGCACTGCATAGCAACAACTATGTATCTACCTACTAAAACTAGTTATATAAAATATTAATTAAATTGAATAGGTAGGTAAGTTATTTAACAACATTTGGCGGTCCAAGTTTCGACCTTCCGCGGTCCGGATACGGACCGCGATCCGCCTGTTGCCGACCGCTGCTATAGATCATGTCTGGGACGCTCTCGGGAGGGCAATTGCAACTCGCAACCCCCCTCCGAGAACCATTCAGGGAATGAAAACAGCGTTGCTGAACGAGTGGGACCAATTGCCACAGGAAATGATAAACTGCCTTATTTCAAGTATGAAATCACGCTGCGAGACCTGTATATCTGTAAGAGGGGACCATACACCCTATTTACCCATCTATTAACCCTTTTTTGTTTATTCTGCAACCGCTGTTTCATACCTTCCGACTCCAACGAGTGTTACGCACGATCATACGTGTGTATTACAATTATTGAATGGTTATTTGTTTTGTATTGTATCAATGTATGTACATATCAAATTTCCTTAAAATCGGTACAGTAGTTCTAGAGATAATCGACCAGGTCTGCAAATTCTCTTAATTTCTTACAGCAGTGTATATATCTACTACATACACCAATTATCAAAAATTA
The DNA here is from genome assembly GCA_907164885.2 of Dolomedes plantarius. Lineage (NCBI taxonomy): Eukaryota > Metazoa > Arthropoda > Arachnida > Araneae > Dolomedidae > Dolomedes > Dolomedes plantarius. The sequence goes on from OU015494.1 coordinate 178,368,063, forward strand.
AGAAAAATCACAAAAAGAGGGATAACACGTTCAAAACTAGGCCAATCTGTTTAAAATTTGAATATGTTGTTAAGTAAAAGGTGCCGAGCAATACTACATTATAAAAATAGTGGCCCTGCAGTCGGAATACGTCATTTGGAAGGAGCATAAAAGAGCATGTCTCAGAGCAAGGCGGCAATTGTATTTGCGAGGCTGAGATTATACATCTGGCATAGCCGAATTGTAACAGTGACCTCCAGGCATCATTTAACCGAAGAACTGAGATGGCGAGCTATTGGGAGACTAGAGGCAGCCCAAAGTCAGACAGAAGTGGTCAGATGGCTAAACGGGAGTCCGTCTGTGGTTTAAAGATTTTGGCAACAATTTCTAACTACGGATTCGGCATCCAGGAAGTTCAACCAAGGACGGCCATACGCTACGACGAGTGCCGATGACCGATATTTGTCATCATGCACACGAAAGAATAAAACCGCAACTTGTTAGCGTACATGTAAAACATGCACGTCAACAATTCTGATAATTCTTCTATTATATATATTTGAATAGCAGAGTAAAAACTGTGCAGTAAAAGCTATGTTTGTTAAAAAAAGGTATACGTTAAAACCATTGAAGATGCTCAAAATAATGCATAGACGACAAGCCTTTTAACAATACCATAAAAGTATTTATTCATTTGAAAAACTAGTTAAAATTAGTTAAAAACAACAATGTCAATATCTTCATTTTTCACTAGTAACTCTTAGTAATGTACGCCGGGTTTTCACATTGAATCAATTTCTTAAACAAACAGTCTATTTCCTATACTGTGATGGACTATCAAAAAGGGATTTAAATGTCGAAGTAATATAAAATACCTTACTTTCAGCACACTAAATACAACATCTTGTTATCTTACCTGATCAGACACAAACTTCTTAATAAAACGCATTGATGACAGAGCAGCTTGACACTACCTGATAATACCCTCTATCACACCGCTACTCATCTCATCTCCTTTCTTCACTTCCTGAATGTGTCCACGGCTTATATACCCGTGTCAAAAGCTGATATTCAAATATTGGGTTGTAACTTCTACGAAATACGCCATCTACTAGAGACTTTTATGTTTAATTATATTGCGTACGGCAGTTTTCCAAACATGACGTAATCAAAAGAAACCTGCGTCAGTGATTCGGCTTAGTTATGAATTGAATCGCTTTAACTTGAACAAGCTTAAAATGGAAATGCAAAAAATGACATCAAACTTCGGAAAGGCAAGTAATTAATGGACATTTAAAGTAATTCTTAGTTCATATTGCTAACACAACTTCGTCTGCAAGCTCTGTCTCCAGATCCTTCCTCGCTGCAAGCTCTGGAAGGTTGGTATCAACGTCAACCGTGCGTCGAAGGCTTCACTAAGGTGGTCTTTTTGCGAGGCGACCAGCCATTTGCTTTCTGCTTACCTCACGCCACAGGCGGGAACGTTTGCAGTGGGCACGTCAACATGTCCACTGGACGCGTGATCAATGGAAGGCTGCTCTCGTTACGGATGAATCCAGGTTTAGCCTCCAAAGTGATAGTAGGCGTATTTTGATTTGGAGAGAACCTGGAACTCGTTTTCATCCATCACACATCCGTGAAAGAGATGCATACGGATCAGGCAGTGTCTGTGTGTTGGGGTGGTATCTCTTTGGATGGACGCACAGACCTCCATGTCTTTCCCCGTGGAAATGTGAATGTTCACACCTATAGAGATAACATCCTTGATGCTTATGTGCGCCCTTATGCCGGGGCAATAGGTGATGCTTTCGTGCTACAGGACGATAACGCCAGACCGCACAGGGCTCGCATCGTGGATGCTTATATTGAGTAGGAAACAATTCAGCGCATGCAGTGGCCAGCTCGATTACCGGACCTGAATCCTATCGAGCATGTTTGAGACGCTTTAGGACGACGTATAGCTGATCTCAATCCTCCTCCTAGGACCCTAGCCACGCAATCAACTGATTTGCAACAGCAATGGCTCTCACTTCCTACCGAACTCATAGACCGCATAATTGCATTACGCATCGCTGTATGTGCTTGCTGTATTGCTTTTCGGGGGGATCATACGCTATATTAAAGGTACTTTTCCTATACCAAACTGACACATCCGATTTGTTCATTGTATACATATGCTAGTTTCTATAACACCATAATTGTCTGGCGATTTCTATTTATGATATTTTATACCTACCTATGTGTTGTATAATGTGTATAAGTTTCATTAAATTCTACACGTAACTTTTTGAGTAATCATTATTTTCGTGACATTTCCTTAATTTTTGATAACTAGTGTGTATATATATATATATATATATATATATATATATACACAATATTGTCGTAAGATTGAAGGCCGTTGGGTATAACTAGGAATACATGTCATGCTTTAAAACTATTTGACGAAAAATATGGCGACTCATAACAGGTATTAGCAAATCTGAAAATCGAATAAAGGTAGGTGATAGTAAAAAGTCAAAACTTGATGATCATCTCGTTATTTATTTAGTTACGATAAAAGAAAAGAAGGTGGTTTAAAGCCGTAAGAAAATTTAGTAGCAGTGAGGTTTAAGGCCATATTGCAAATTAACAGCAGTATGATATCTCGGTGGGCTCCGGAGGTCCGCTAGGCTTGCTGGAGTAGGACCGGCTCGTTCCACGTCTCGTACGGCAGCTTGCTTCGTTCATGATGATAGCGGATTACGTCCGAGCCGGAGCGTCGCAGGAAGAAGTCTGGCTTTTCTCCTCCATCGTGGCCTTGTCACGTGATGTTGAATACTTTTCCAGATATGGGATTGCCGAGTTGGCTATCTCCAAGCAGTGCCGCCAAGTCTGGATAAACAAAGATTATGGCTTTTGTGTGTCGTGCTGGGAAGGCGAATAATTGTGTATACTGAAACACCGCAGGAAGTGTCTCAGCTGCAACCCCTTCCTGGAATGCGCATCCAAGATCAATGGGGGGACAAAAATTGAGTTTTCGGTGAATCTTTTGCAGAATATAGATGGGGAACGTATCTAAAATTAGATATCGAACCCGTGCGTGGGGGAAAATCCCCTTATGACGTTTGTATAAAAGTGAAAATAACAGATTTTATGAAAACATTGTAAAAACGTTACGACATATTATATATATATACATATATATAAATACACTGCTGGCCACTGTAAATGCAACACCCTGAAGGAAACATGCAAATAACATGAAATTTACAACATGCATTAGCGGAGGTGAGATATGCAAATGATTAGAATTTCAGCGCAGACGCACCTCACGCGCGCCTCTGGCGCCACTTCAAAGCGCTATTTAAGGCTTGGAGATTTCGACGATTTCAAGTTCGGCAATTGTGTTTTTCTTGTGGTTTTTCAAAAAAAACGATCAATTATGCCTCGTCGAAAACGGCGATCATCTTTTGATCAAGTATCCGAGTTCGACAGAGGAAGGATAGTGGCCTACCCAGATTGTGGATTATCTTTCAGGGAAATCGGTAGTCGTGTTGGACGAAACAAAACAACTGTAATGCGGATATGTGATCGTTGGATGCAGGAGGGTACGACGGACCGGCGTGTTCGATCGCATCCACCTCAGCGCACCACTTCACGTGATGACAGGCAAATTGTGCGCATGGCAGTGACGGATCGCTCAGTCACATCACGAACCATAGCACAGCACATGCAGTCTGTAACGCATCATCCAGTGTCTGCGCGTACCATTCGACGCCGTTTACAGCAGAGTGGTCTGTCCGCAAGACGTCCATTGCTTTGTCTACCCTTGACGCAGAACCACAGACGTCTCCGCTGCCAATGGTGCGATGACAGAAGGATGTGGACGGCAGAATGGGATGAAATTTTCTTTACTGACGAGTCACGCTTCTGTCTGCAACACCACGATGGTCGCATTCGAGTCTGGAGACACCGTGAAGAGAGGATGCTGAACAGCTGCGTTATGCACCGCCACACTGGTAGTGCACCGGGTATTATGGTATGGGGCGGTATTGGATATCACTCTCGCACACCTCTAGTACGCATTGCCAGTACTTTAAACAGCCAGCGCTACATCTCCACGGTGTTGGAGCCAGTTGTCCTTCCTTACCTTCAGGGCTTGCCCACAGCCATATTTCAACAGGATAATGCGCGACCACACGTGGCACGCATTGTCCAACGGTTCTTCGTCAATCGCCAGATTGAATTGCTTCCCTGGCCGCCTCGTTCTCCGGATCTTTCGCCGATAGAAAACATGTGGTCCATAGTTGCTCTACGATTGACCCAGATTCCATCCCCAGCTGCCACAGCAGATCAACTTTGGCAACGTGTGGAAGCTGCTTGGTCTGCTGTACCCCAAGAACTCATCCAAAGTCTCTTTGAATCAATGCCGAGGCGTGTGGCAGCGGTGATCTCCAACAATGGCGGCTACTCTGGCTACTGATTTTGGCAGGAACCACACTTCACAGAAGTCTATAAATTTAATCATTTGATACTTGGTCAACATGTTATCTGCAAAATAAATTTTGTTGTGATATCTCTTGTCCTTCTTGGTGTTGCAATTTGGGTGGCCAGCAGTGTGTATATATATATATATATATATATATATATATATATGTCGGACTTGACTTCTACTCCCATACTATTTAATATAAATCCGAACCTCTTTTGTATCAAGATGCAGTCGGTGAACCGGTGGTGACGCTTATCCTCTAAATATTTTCATCAAACAGTGTTATGTCATAGTCCAATTGATGTTCCTAAACATATTTATTAAATTTCTTTAAGAATCTCAGCTCCATCAAACATTAACTAAGAACCCCACCCAATTTAAATCCGTGCGCCTAACGGCACACGTCTTTTTCTTTGCTTAGTTATCCATGACTCTGAAATAAATCCTTTGTTCCCAACCTTTTAACCAACGCGCACCGACGCTCATTAATTATTCATGTCGTCATAACGTACATGCTCTTTTTACTGACCGATGTACTTTCTTAGCGCCAACTCTTCAAGGCTAATCAGTCTACTAAAAATTCTCCCTGTGGTATATTCGAAGATTGAATCAAGCCGACCCATTATTTCTATTTTCACTGCAATGCATTACGCCGCTTAATTTGAACTCCCAGACTTTAATTGTTAAATCCTATATTTTAATAACTAATATCCCGTTTTAAGGTCGCGCGATCGCCCCCCCCATATATTTTAGCCTCACACCCCCCCCCCCCCCGTCCCCCTGATGGCAGGCACACAAAGACTCGCGACTCATCTTTGCAAGTCTTCAGAGGAGAAAATAATTAAATTAACCTCAAACTTAAATTAATCCACTGACAAAATGCTGAGTAGGAACGTCACCCCAGTCAACACAAATTAAATATTAACCCTAACTACTGAAAACTCACCATCATTATCTTGTTAATCCATTTAACTAACTAAAATTAATTAACATCTTATTAGAATAGGGCGATTGTTCTCCTGAAGGCGTGCACACAAACAATGTCCAGTTCCCTGCAACACGTCTCCAGAAGAGAAAAACTAAAATTAATCTAACTACCCATCAACTGAAATTTGCTGCGCAGGGCGGTACCTTCCCCACACAACAACCCAGAGAAGCACAACTAAATTATTCTTTAATTACGACTTGATTCAACCACATTAAAAATAATTAAATTTTTCCTAAGTACTTGAACATCTAATTTTAAAAACTACTAAAATTAATCTTCTTTACTACATCCGTGCACCTAAACCCATGGAGCTGAGAAAATTACATGTTACATGATTGTCTCCATTCGAGGCAGAAGTTGATTCAGACTGATGTGAAATTACAAACAATATATCAAAATTAATTAGAAAAGAATATTATATCAACATTATTAATGGAACACTAAAATTAAATGTAATAAACACAAATATAACTTGAAATTATAAGAAAATGATAATTAAATTTTTATGTGAACACCCACAAAGTTAATTGTAGCTCAAGAAAACACTTTGTGCCGAAGCACCTTGAGTTCATTACCTAAAAATGCTGAGTCCTGACTTTACAAAACTGACAAAGTTCAGAGTTCTTGGACATAAAGTTCTTGTAGAAAATTGGGGTGTCACAAAACTTCAAACAACATAAATTTATCTTTTACACCATTATTAGAATTTAAAACCCTTCCTCAGATGTTTGTTATGATAGTCACACTCCACAACAACACTGGGAATTTTATCAAGAGCTTTCAGCGTATTATCGGGGATACCTGATTCCTCCAAACTTCAAATTGACACAAACAAATCAATAGTGAAAAAATAACCCTAATATATATTTAAACCAAACACCTAATACATATAATCCATCAAACATCAACTAAGAACCCCACCCAATTTAAACCCGTGCGCCTAACGGCACACGTCTTTTTCGTTGCTTAGTTATCCATGACTCTGAAATAAATCCTTTGTTCCCAACCTTGTAACCAACGCGCACCGACGCTCATTAATTATTCATGTCGTCATAACGTACATGCTCTTTTTACTGACCGATGCACTTTCTTAGCGCCATCTCTTCAAGGCAAATCCGTCTATTAAAAATTCTCCCTCTGGTATATTCGAAGATTGAATCAAGCCGACCCATTATTTCTATTTTCACTGCAATGCATTACGCCGCTTAATTTGAACTCCCAGACTTTAATTGTTAAATCCTATATTTTAATAACTAATATCCCGTTTAAGGTCACGCGATCGCCCCCCCCCATATATTTTAGCCTCTCATTCATATATATATATATATATATAAAATCACAGTGTGTACCGGTATCTTCGTCGGCAGTCAGTACTTCCCGCAGGTTACCGTTGACGTTTACATTGGCTGATTACCCTTAGTCTCCAGCTCCACCGTCGCGTTCCATCTGGTTCGTCCTACGTAGATTCGGCTGTTATTTTATTTCAACAATCATCGCAACCGAGACCGCTACCAGCTATCATATCGCATGCCGTTATCGAACGGTATCCTCCTTCGATATCATACCCCAGAGAGTACAGACACAGGCTGACGAGTTAATCTCATTTATTTTTAACTAAAATGAAAAGCAGAATAAATATATATACAGGATAATTCTAAAAAGGTGCCCTCCGAATTCCTTTCGATTTAGTTAGACGTAATGCGCTCGACGTTTCAACTCCAAGAACAGGACTTCATCTGTCACGTCCGTCTCGCTCAGCAACCTGACTCGATGAAATCTCTCTGACACTCTGTGTCCCTCTGCCACGCGACTCCTTGGTTTATGACTTCATCAGAACCCCCATTGAACAATGGGCGGTTTCCTTTTACCGCCCGTGTCGAAGACCACCCGGGGTGTCTGGCGACGTTCTGTCTGCATCTTGAGACTTGGGAGAAAAACACATTAGTCGTTGATTGTCCGGGTGTCGACAGCTGGACATACCCTTTGACAAGTACGCCGTTAGCGAATGGATGAAAAGGACTGCCGACTGAAAGGTAAAGATCGTTAGTTGCATTCCAGCGTTTAATTTCAAAAGGCGGCTAAACTCAAACCGTGCCGACCAACACAATAGTTTTTCAGTTCTACGAAATACCAGGATTTAAGTGGAAATGCTTCCCTACGTCACTATATATATATATATATTATTTTTCAACTTATTAATGTTTAAACTCCTTTTACTTCAAAGAGGTTGTTCTTTGTAAGCAATCAGGTTCTTTCTGATTCTGAATGCCTAAACACATTGTGCTTAGGTGTATGTGATATATGTTCCCAATATGAAAAAAAAATTTTACATTTGTAAGGTATACATAAGATTCGATTCACAAGAATCGAACTTTTGAGTGAATGAATTAAAGAAGCTGCTTGAGATATGCTAATTTCGGCATACGCGCTTGGTATAAATACCAAGCAGCTTGATTAATACGGAGGTTGAAAAAGGTTGTTAAGATTGATAGATAAGCGAGAGGGAGCTACGAGGTAAGAAGTTCCAGGTGTTAACCGGCGCTAGTGCTTAGGGGGGCCAAAGTTTACGTAGCAGAACTGCTGGTTTGACTCTCTGCTGGTTTGTGAGTATGGCAAAGTGTATTTTTATTGAATGCTAATATATATATATTCCGTACAAGTAATACGTATGCTTATTGCTGTAAAAGCAAATTCTATATGTGCAACGAATTCAATAAACATTGTTTCATGTATAAACTGTGTTTGTATCAAATTCAAATAGAGTGCCCCTTAGTATTCTCTATACATTTATCTCACAGGAGATATGATACTTGAAAATATGGGTTATTAACCATGCCAGATCAATATTTCAATTACCGTAACTTGATATTACAAGTATATATTTAGGAGATGTTAAACTATTCTGAGACTATTTTTATATTACCTGTAATAGTTCATGTAATACAATGTATCCGGGACAGGGGCCCTCTGACTCCTGGTGGTGCCTCTGATTCTCCTTAAGAACTGCTTCTAATCAATCTTTCAGAATATTGTTTATCAGACAAGCTTGTACAGGAATCCTAGGTAGCCTAGTGGTAGAGCATTGGGATTGAGATTGGCAGTGCTCAGTTCGAATACCGACAAACTCCATTAAATACCTTCGTTGAAAACAACCAAAGTTCTAAGGTTAAAGGGTGAATGTCTTTATAGACAAATGTCCCGCATTGGACAACAACAAACTTCTACAGAATTTTTAGAAAAAACCTTGAAGTGTTTACTTTTCTTTTGTACAAAGCAGCTATTCATGAACGGGCTGTTTCTAATGTTGCAGTACATAGAAAAGTAACTACGAATTTTAATGAATGTGGGATATACTTGGAGAATCAGTTTGAGATATTGGGCTTAGCATTCCATGATACTGTTGAAAAAAAATCGCACGGTAAACCGATAAAAATTATCATCATATACACTTATTTATAACTAGCTGAAAACCAAAAACTTCAAATTAAATACAACGGTCAATGTATGCAATTAATGCCAAAAAAAATAAATATATATACTTATAATAAATGCGACGATCAATGTATACAATTGATGTAATATATATATATATATATATATATATATATATATATATATATATATATATATATATATATATATATATATATATATTTAGAAAAAAATCGGAAGGGATATTTGTTTGGATAATATCCAATCGTCTGCTGCATTAGAAAGAAAAAAAATTTTTTTTTGTCTATTTAGTTGTTTGCACGTGACGATAAATTTATTTAGAGTACCAGAAAAAGAAATCACGTGATCGGCATTTAATAAATTAAATTCTAAAAATTAATATTTAAAAATTCACCAAAAATCAGAAAATCGAGGTAAAGGTTCGAAAAAGATTTCATTTTAAAGGAATTTTTTACGGTCTTTCTCGTGATATAAATTTTACAACCCTCAAATTATTATTTTAAATGCAAACTTTAAAAAAAAGTTACAAAAGCAACTTAAAAATTTAATTTTTAAAAATCTAAGAAGAACTTTTCAAAAATCTCTCTTAGTGCACCCCTACACCATAAGAAGAATCGCCATGCAAAATTTCAGCCCTTTAGTTTCAGCCCTTTTCCAGCGGTTTGATCTGTGCGTTGTATGTCAGTGAGTCAGTTACGCAACTGTTTCATATATATATAGATTATAGATCATTTTACTATTTTACCCACTTCCTGAGTGGGCAGTTGAGTACAATGGAAAAGAAGGAAAGTTTTGCAGAGGTGGTTAAAAAGAGACCTGCTGATAAGAAGAGGCTCATAAAGAAAACAAGAGGTGAAAGAAATGAAATTACCATTACTCCTTTAGGGGGAGTGAACTCTGAAGCGACTAAGAGGAATGTTATAAGTTGGATCGAACCAGATAAACTAAAAATCGAAATAAAAACCTTTCGTAAAATAGGAAACGGAGGTGTTTTAATTGGGATGGAAACAAAAAGGGAGATGGAGATACTAGAAAAAGAAATAAGTAGAAACGATGAGTTATGTTTGACATATGATATTGAGAAACCAAAAAAGAAGGACCCCAAGATCATAGTGTTTGGTGTCAGTGAAACATATAAGAAAGAAGAATTACTAGAAATTATCAAAAGACAGAATGAGGAACTTTCCGGTTCCGATGTGGAAGTTGTTGCGGCCTACAAGGTCAAGAAAGGGAATAATGTGATCATTAAAATGAAAGGAGAAACTTACAGGAAGATGAGAAAATTGAAAAGGATTAAAATAGGCTGGTTGAGTTTAGAATGGAGGGATTATCTCAAACCCACCATATGTTATAAATGCTGGCATTATGGACATGTTGCGAAACACTGTCAGAACGAAAAAGCTTGTAAGATCTGTTCTGAGAAATCTCATGTGCAAAGTCCTTGTAAGAGGAAATTGAAATGTGACAACTGCGACAGATACAGAAGAAGAACGGGAAGAAAAGAAGTTGACACGAATCATCTACCAACGGACCATTAGTGCGGCAGTTATCGTGTTGAGATTAACAGACTGGTAGAAATAACGCACTACGGTCCTTCGGGGTCTCATCGCTAGTGTTGGCCTTTCTTTGTTTTGTTTGTTCTTAGCTATATTTGTTGTTGTTCTGCATATGCTTGTCATTGTTTGACATATCTTTGAAATGTATTTGTCAATGTTATGTTTGAATGAAAACTCAAGTTGAAGAAATCACATGCTTGTCGATGGACTGGCGGTCACGAGTTGTGATTGCATCATCTTTATTTATTTGTTTGTTTAACATATGCTTGTCGTTGAGTTACTGCATGGTTGTGCAGTTTTATTAATTGTTATACTAACATGAAAATGATATGTAATTTTAGAGCGATTTTGTTAGTTTGGTTTTTGTTGCCTGCACGAGTGGTACAAGTCTTCTGTTAATAATTGTATATAAGACGAAAAATAAAGTACTGAAGTTGATGTAGATAGCAGCTAGTGGTTGCATTAATTTAATTATGAATAATTAGGAATTATAATTGTTAATTTGACTTCTGGATGGCTCTGAAAGTAGGGCCGCGAGCGAGCGGTGTCATGTGGCGTTCTCGACTAGCTAACCCCTTCGTTTACACTAGTTGACGTAACTTTTAGGATAGAATTGGCTGCTGTTTCGCCATAACCGTCACTTACGGAATTGGGGTGTGTACGCATCTTTTACTTTGCATTAGGATTGTTTGTGTGCTTGCATGTAAGGTGCGTTGAGCCCATACTGTAAGTTGTGTTTGTCTTTTCATTTTCTTTTTGACTTATTGCTTCCTTGGGGGACTCGGGGCCTTGGGATGTCTTTTGGGCTTACCTGCATCCTATTCAGAAAGTTCCCCTTGAGGTAACTGATATGGTTAGGCTCCCTGATGACGAGACCTGTCGGTTACCTCTGTTGTTTTATGGTTCAGTTCCGGCACTTATACAGAATCTTGCCGTTGGTGCGTGGATGCCCAGAGTGCTTGATTTCTGTTTGTTTCTTGTCTATATTCGTAATATTTTTATCTATATCTGTTGGATTATTTATTTGTTTTTTTTCATCATGGGGATATGAAGCTTCTGCGCTATCCTCTATTGAAAATGTTTTCTTTGCAGGATTTGTTTTATGTTAAAGTGATTTAGCAGTCTATGCTTGATTTTTAATTTTTGTTTATTTCTATTGTTTATATTTTACATGTAATTTTACAGCGATTTTGTTAGTTTGGTTTTTGTTGCCTGCACGAGTGGTACAAGTCTTCTGTTAATAATTGTAATACTTGTTATTTGTAATACTGTTAATAATTGTAATTGTAATTCTGTTAATAAAGACGAAAAATAAAGTACTGAAGTTGATGTAGATAGCAGCTAGTGGTTGCATTAATTTAATTATGAATAATTGGGATTTATAATTGTTAATTTGACTTCTGGATGGCTCTGAAAGTAGGGCCGCGAGCGAGCGGTGTCATGTGGCATTCTCGACTAGCTAACCCCGCGTTTACACAGCCGCGAACGAGGAGAGTCGAATAAGGGGGAAGAGTGAAAGATGGGTGTGTAAACGGACCCCTCACCGATAACCCTGCTATTCTCCTCCCCAATCGTGGCGCTCGCTTCGGGAGCGGTTTTTCTGGCCCGAGTCAAAGGAACGAGGCCAACATCCCCCACGTGGGGGGGGGGGGGGGGTCAAAGGGGGAATGATGACCGGATCGCAAAGGGATGAAAAGCGACGGGGAGGGGGGTCAAACGTCAAAGGGGTGAATGGCGTCGGGAAGTTACACAAATGACAACAAGAGGCGGGAATGTGAGAACGGTCATTCGGGTCGATTACCCACGTTCCTGGAGCATGACTAATGTCTCGTGAGGGGACGAGGGGTAGCTCATTCGCGGCTGTGTAAATGCTGGGTAAGGAGAAGCGAAGAGCCCCGCAACATGGGGGGCCAGGAGCGGGACCGGGTGTCTGGTCCTGCGGATCCGAAGTCAAGCGGGTTGCCGTCGGGACGACGAGCATCAGGAGTTATCAATTTTGGCTGATACGCGCAAGCGGGGGGAGCCACGGTGGTTTTGAATCTTATAATTATATTTTTTAAACGTCGGGCATTTTGAAATTACAGTATTACGAATATGGAAAATTGTGATAGCTCTACTATAGGAGAGAAAGGTTTTTTAAAGTTGCTTACTATTACTGATACTTATTTATTTCTAACAAAAACCTAAAAGCAGGAAATATGGGTCCACCAGAATGTTTCTTTGGTGATAAGGAGTTTAAAAGGCTTTCATACTTTCGGAACCACTTATCCGATATATTTTACTTTACTAGTTATTAGAATTTTTTTAGAAATTTATAAATATATCCATTGAACTTTTACTCTGTGCAAATACATTTCAACTTTTCTTTTGTCAGAAGTGCGTGCACGGCAAGCACTTCTGATACATGTTTTCGAAACTCAGCTTTATATTGCTCTCTAGCCGAGAAAGCTCCCACACACCCTGAGGATTGAAATTCAATTCTACGCGTAGAAAATCGTGAATTGGGTTGAATCCTTTCTACTCATTTCATCCTTGAGAAACGTTGAGCAAACCTACACTTTTAGGTATAAAAAAAATCTTCTCTATCAGCCTCTTGTATTCAGCATTTATTTCAAAGAGCAAGTAGCTTCAGGACTTTTAAAAGAATTCTTTAAACATACTTTTTCTGAATATTAATTTCCTTCCTTTCCAAGGAAAAGATATAAAAGTATAAATAATATAGTAAGTAAATCTCACTGTGCCTTTTATAACAGATTAATGACAGCTATATTTGTTAATTAACAATTGTATTTTAAAACATCAATTATTTTATTTTCAGTATCGCAGTATAAAAGCGATATACATAACTACTGGAATTTTCCTGTTCTGTGAGAGGGCCCTAAATAGATTTTCATGGGTTTAAATACCATTCACATCGAATAATAAAAACAAATTGCAAACAATAATCTTAAAAAATATATATATATATATCCATAGATCAAGGCTGTGAGATAATGGGGTCTAAATGCCTTCGATAGGGCAAACAGCGATTACAAACACACACATACGCACACACACAAAAAGTTCTCTCTCTGGCGAACAGTCAAACGTTATAACTTTGTGAGACTACGCTGTTGTTGTCATTCGCTTCGTTATGATCCATCCGAAAATGTATATTTTAGTTGAACAAAAAAGAATAGGCTCACTTTACAAGAATCGAGTTTGGTGCTTCGACCTAGAGTGACTTTTGACGTGTCTGTTGGATAACAGCCCCATAGCTCTTAGCTTGACATTCAAGGTTAGTTGGTTGAGTATTCTACGGTCATCTGTGGTTACTTGAGGGTTAAAAAGACTGTGATTCAGAGTTTAGTAGATTGGGAACAGCAACAAGTACCCATACTAATCAGAGGACTCAAACCCGCTGATTCTGGTACCAAAGTTTGACATCTAAAGAGATTCTCTAACAAAACTAGCATGTGCAAATACAGAGACTGAATGTCAAGCTATGATCATGAAACAGTCTTAAATTTATCATGTCAGTCTCGCATATCTTTAGAACTAACTTTTTTACCTTTTACTTTTAGAACTTACTTTCTATTTTCTTTAATCCTAATTATTTCCCCATGTAACCGAGCAAAATTGATATCATATTTCACTGATCTGCAATTTTTCAACTTTTTTCTGTTGTTTTGAAATGAATATGTGAATTTGAATGGATTTTTTGCGCAGATCCGCAACCCCTCCACACATACACGACACTCTTTGTGAGGAGCCCAAACTTGCCAGTTTAATGCTGAAGTATTGAAAATAAGCATTTTTCACGAAATGAGTAATATTTTGCCCCTTTTTTCCTGTCGTATAACAGCCAAATATATAGCAAAAGATGTCTGGATGATTTACACAACCAAGTGAAGCCATTGCACACGCCACAAAGTAATGGCAAAACGCCTTGTTATGAATAAAAACTTCTAAATCAGACAGCAGGTAAAATAAAAAACATTACCTTTTATTCGGTAAGCACACAGGCAAAAAAATGGTGAGGTACAGCAACAAAAAGTGGAGAGGCAAAAAAACAAATAAGACAATCCAGTATTTATACATGACATGATTGATTCTAATTGGTCGACGGATGGGGGGGGGGGGAATATACATTGTCATTTTAGCAAAACCAAAGAAAGAAACTTAAATTATAAAAACCGATGGTGAAGTGACATCATCGGTTAACGATATCCAACATTCGGCCCCCTTTTTCTCCCACACGTCGTCCATTTACATTCTATGTTTCCATAATTATAAGCAAATGGTGGCCACCAGTTACCAAAAAAACAACCCATAAATTTTATGGGGAAACAATTATGCTAATAAGCTAAAGTTCGATATAGTTTTACAAAAGACTCTTGTTCTAAACATCAGGGCTTTTATCTTCTGATGTGGGAATGAGGTCCTTGGCATCTTGAAGCAGTTTGGCTAGGGTGTCAGCTATCTCTAAGGAACATGGAGGCACAGCAACTGTAGGCTGTGGTAGTCAGTCATACTTGGAAAGTCACGTGATGAACTTAGGGTTCAGCTCTGGCTTGGGTGTCAAATTCTCTCCAACAGCATGAAAAACACGTGATGAGGCTCGGCAAACTGTACCAACGAAAAAACTGAAACCCTGTCTATAGTGAAAATGAAAATATATAAAAATTGATTAAAACAGTTTTGAACAAAGTTCTTTAAGTTTTTCCTTAGAACAGGGGTTTCCAACCGTTTTATAGTACCGTACCTGTACGTTGTAAATAATTTGATGACGTACCGGTAGACCAAAAATTTTGAAAATCTGAATAAAATGCAATGGAGAACATTTGTAATAAAGACAAGTAACTTGGGATATATTTTTATTGCTCAACACATACATAAAATATAATAATGACTTTAAAAATATATATAATTAATGAGAAGGTTGGGCCTGTTTATTATTAACTAAAGAAGTAATATAGGGCTCAATGTTTATGACTTTACCATGGGACTACCACCGTACTTGGGTGTTTTAATAAAAATAAATTTTAAATAATTTTTGTAAAATGTAATGATTGGATAATTATTTTTTGAAAAATATTTATTTTATGATTCGGCATAATGTGATCTACATGCAAGGAATTTTAAGATTTTGTAACTAAACTATAACCATGACTAATCATACCCTTTGTAAATTTTTTAGTGTTCTTAACAACTAATAAGTTTATTTGTATATGGTCTGAAGACGAATACGAAATGTATTGGAAACATGTAGCCAAGCATTTATTAAAATAAATTTGGATATATAAATAATCCTTTTAAATAAATCTCTTGAGTTTAATACACTTACCTTAACAGCTTCTTAATATTTATTAATAATACAATTACTATTGATTAAGAATATGCAATTAATTTAAAGATGTTTGAAACGCAAAATACAATTTTTAGTAGAACTCAGACACAGTTATAATTCGCAAACACAGTTATAAACACAGTTATAATTCGCAGGCGAGTGCCAAAATTTTATGGGACGGTCATAGATAACACATTCAGGTGTGGGCGGCATCTGTTGAGATTAGGTAAATCCCACTAAAGTATTACAACACAATCAATGGATAAGAAATTCCAAACTAAAATATTAAACGTATGGATTATTAGATATTATAGTCATTTCTTTTCTTTTTTCGAAATACAGATTACATTTTTGTTTTAAATTGTAAAATCGTTAGCGTACTGGTAGCTGCTTGTCCGCGTACCGGTACTGGTACGCGTACCCAAGGTAGGGAACCACTGCCTTAGAAGATGGTTTCGTGAAGTAGTATGCCGAGTTCCTTTTTTGTATTTATACACTTTATTTCAAAATGTTTTTCTGTGACGAGATTTCGAATAAAATGATATCTCACATCTACAGAGGCTGTTCGCACATTTTTTAGACAATTTTGGTAAGCGGTAATAAAAAATGGTTTGCTGCAAAAGAAATAATTGCAATTGTACTATGTTTTTAAAATTCAAAATTATCGTCTGCGGCTTGAAAGTTTTGTTTTTATTCAAAATGGCGTTTTTAACAAAGCAGTGGTTCGAAGGCTACATTTATGCTCTTTCCGAAGAGAAATATGCATACTCCGTTATCCAAAAACGATGTGAGAGTCATGGTTTGTGATATCTAAAGCGTCGATAGGTAATATCGTCAACAAGAAAGGAAAAAAACGTCAAATTGGAGCCTCAAGTGGGACAAAAATTCCAAACAAGTATCCAAGGAAAAAACGGACATCTTCGACTATTGCAAAGGTACGTTGTTTAATGTTAAAAGAAAATCCCCCTAGTCAAAGGACAGTTGCAAAATCATTAAAATGCTCGGTGTCCACTGTAAACAAAATGATAAACGTTGATTTAAATCTTAAGAAAGCGAAAAAACGCAATGTGCATCATCTTCTTCCAAATCATATCGCTGAACGCAGAACACGCTGCAGAATTCTATATGAGAAACACTTATCCAGAGAAAAATGGAAAACAATTGTCACAATAGATGAATCATGGGTGTATTTAAATGATTGCAAAATAAAAAGAGCCATTTATTATCATAAAAGGGGAGAAAAAAATTTAAGTACATGGTTCAAAGAATCGAAAGAAAGTTTTTCTAAGGGATTCATGATTGTTGCTGGTTTTTCTTATAATGGCAAGTTAAAAATAAAGAGAGTGGGAAAAAATGTCAAGATTAACTCCAAATACTATCAGGAACATATTTTATCGCCAATTTTTCTGAATGAAATACCATCGCTTTACCCACAGTGCCATCAATCTGTGAGACTCCCTCAGGACAAAGCTAGCAGTCACACATCAAAATCCACTGTAAATTTCCTAAAAGAAATGGAACAAAAAACTGGTATCAAGGCCATACCCTTCACTGATATCCCTACTAAATCTCCCGATGTATCACCTATGGATTTTTGTGCTTTCGGACTTTTAAAATCTGCATTATCCAAACGTCGTCCCAAAACCCTTACAGGACTCTGGAAAGCTGTTCAGGAGGAATGGGATAGAATACCTCTTCTGACACTTCAAAAGGCATTATTATCCTGGAAATTGCGGTGTCGAAAGATAGTTCAGAATAAGGGATGTCAAATAGAACATTTAAAACACAAGAATTTTATGTAATTTAGTTTTGTGAATACAATATACACTGCTGGCCACCCAAATTGCAACACCAAGAAAGACAAGAGATATCACAACAAAATTTATTTTGTAGATAACATGTTGACCAAATATCAAATGATTAAATTTATAGACTTCTGTGAAGTGTGGTTCCTGCCAAAATCAGTAGCCAGAGTAGCCGCCATTGTTGGAGATCACCACTGCCACACGCCTCGGCATTGATTCAAAGAGACTTTGGATGAGTTCTTGGGATATAGCAGACCATGCAGCTTCCACACGTTGCCAAAGTTAATCTGCTGTGGCAGCTGGGGATGGAATCTGGGTCAATCGTAGATCAACCATGGACCACATGTTTTCTATCGGCGAAAGATCCGGAGAGCGAGGCGGCCAGGGAAGCAATTCAATCTGGCGATTGACGAAGTACCGTTGGACAATGCGTGCCACGTGTGGTCGCGCATTATCCTGTCGAAATATTGCTGTGGGCAAGCCCTGAAGGTAAGGAAGGACAACTGGCTCCAACACCTCGGAGATGTAGCGCTGGCTGTTTAAGGTACCGGCAATGCGTACTAGAGGTGTGCGAGAGTGATATCCAATACCGCCCCATACCATAATACCCGGTGCAGGACCAGTGTGGCGGTGCATAACGCAGCTGTTCAGCATCCTCTCTTCACGGTGTCTCCAGACTCGAATGCGACCATCGTGGTGTTGCAGACAGAAGCGTGACTCGTCAGTAAAGACAATTTCATTCCATTCTGCCGTGCACATCCTTCTGTCATCGCACCTTTGGCGGCGGAGACGTCTATGATTCTGCGTCAAGGGTAGACTAAGCAATGGACGTCTTGCGGACAGACCACTCTGCTGTAAACGGCGTCGAATGGTACGCGCAGACACTGGATGATGCGTTACAGACTGCATGTGCTGTGCTATGGTTCGTGATGTGACTGAGCGATCCGTCAGTGCCATGCGCACAATTTGCCTGTCATCACGTGAAGTGGTGCTCTGAGGTGGATGCGATCGAACACGCCGGTCCGTCGTACCCTCCTGCATCCAACGATCACATATCCGCATTACAGTTGTTTGGTTTCGTCCAACACGACTACCGATTTCCCTGAAAGATAATCCACAATCTCGGTAGGCCACTATCCTTCTTCTGTCGAACTCGGATACTGGATCAAAAGATGATCGCTGTTTTCGACGAGGCATAATTGATCGTTTTTTTGAAAAAACCACAAGAAAAACACAATTGCCGAACTTGAAATCGTCGAAATCTCCAAGCCTAAAATAGCGCTTTGAAGTGGCGCCACAGGCGCGCGTGATGTGCGTCTGCGCTGAAATTCTAATCATTTGCATATCTCACCTCCGCTAATGCATGTTGTAAATTTCATGTTATTTGCATGTTTCCTTCAGGGTGTTGCATTTACAGTGGCCAGCAGTGCACATCGTCTAAAAAATGTGTGAACAGCCTCTGTATATGTTTTGTACGGGAATTTTCTATTCTAGATTTTCAAAAATCAATGGTAGATAAATTGTCACAGTATAAAACACATTTTTCTAAATTAAATTGTAGACTTTTATCAGTTAGCGTGTTTTTAATCCAGATTACTTTTTCGCTGTTTCAGTTAAAGCCACGTATACAGCCTCCATGGTGGATAGGCTAATATATTTTTGTTTTGAAGTGTACGTTATCTACAAAAATTATGTAACCACTAAGAAAAACGCGGTCATCTCTGCTAGCATCGTAATAAGCATCTGAATAGCAATTTAAACTTATATTTTCAATATTTGACAGATTTAACTTCAGATCTCCAGTTGTCTTTAAATATCCTAAAAGTTTCAACAATGCTTCCCAATGTCTCATCCCAGGGTTTTCTTGAAACTGAGACATTATATTTATAGCATATGCAATATCAGATCTTGTTCTGTTTGCTATAAATGACAGGCAGCCTAACAAGTTTCTATAAGGGAAATTCTTCATTTCTTCCATTTGTAGGGTTCGCGTGTTGCTCAGATGCAAATTTCGACTAGCAGCGCTGTACATGCCAGCCAAAGTGAGTTCGGCGCAGATGTTTGATCTATTTAAAGGGCACACGCTGAGTTGGCAAAAGCCCAAGACTTTAGTAGCGATACGAGAGAGAGCCGAGGCCAGCTTGATGGAAGGTGATAGCGGTGTTTAACTGATAGAGCGTGTATTGGTATTTAGCCGAGGTGGCTGCACGACTTCGAGAATTAGCTCAGAGCCGAGGTGTACGTGTATTGTTAGTAAATGCCTACTCTGCCTGAGGGATTCATTGCGACCTTTAGTTTCTTAGTACCGCGGGTTGCGGTACTGTTGTGTATTATTTTGGAAGCCCCAAGTCTGTATATGTTAGTCTGCCTCTACGTAGAGAATAAAGGAGTTATTCTAGAGTTATCCCTCGTACTTTATAATGTGCCTGGACCGTTAGAGATATAAAAAGAAAGGAAGAACCACATACATTTCTACATCGTTTGAGGGGCAGTCTATCTTTGAATATACTGATCCTTTAGCTATGGGAAGGACACTATCGGGACGTTAAACTTTTTAAATTTTTCATATACTTCGTCTATATAATTTCCTTGAAATATACTTACTTTTCCTTTTTCTTCTAGGAATTCTATACCCAATAACTTTTTAATTCTTCCCATTACTTTTAAATCAAAAATGTTTTCTAATTTCGTTATAACTTCATCTATTGAAACTTTATTTTTCCCGAAAACTATTTTATCATCTACATCAGGGGTGAGCAACCTTTTTAATCAACGGGCCAGTTAAAGTTTTTAAATTTTTTGGCGGGCCGCACATAAAGTAACACTTATTAATAATCTACAAAACTTTATAATAAACATTAGAATAAAAAAATATAAAATCTTTAAAAATGTAAAGATTTCATATACAAATTTTAATGCAAAATAAAGACAAACAAGAAAAGAACAATAAAACGAATTTACTTGAAATTTTTAATGAGAAATTTGGCACTGTTTTTTCGATACAAGCTGATCAATATCAGCCGGAACTGATGAGGTAGCTACAGGTACGCAGCTTTCTAATCGTGCATCACTCAGTCTTGATCGGTGGTCATTTTTGATTAATTTCATGGTTGAAAATAATTGTTCGCAAACATACGTACTTCCGAACAGAGACAGCATTTGCTTTGCATTTTTCGTCAAAAGCGGAAATTTCTCAGGGCTCACATACGATTTATAAAAATTTTCGATGTTTACTGAGAAAAATGCATTTTTTAAATCGGTATTATTCTGCATGTCAATCACTTCCATTTGAAAGTCTTCGGGAACTGTATCCACATCGATATTAAATGACGAGGAAAACATTTTCATGGAAACCGCTGTCTTCTCAGCTTTGAACATTTGGAATCGTAATTGAAATTCGTTGATTAAAATGTCTATATATTGTGCGTATTTTTGAGAAGTAGTAACGTTTTCTTTTTCTAAATGTGGAAAGTGAGACACATTGTTCTGCAAAAGATGCTGTTTCCACAATTTTAATTTGCGCTCAAAGCCCTGAATTTTATCATACAAATTGTGAATAAACTGTCCTTTGCCTTGAAGTTCCACATTAAGATCATTGAGATCCTGAGTCATGTCGATAAGAAACCCAAAATCGCACATCCATTCTTTATTACCAAAATGAGGAAAGGCATATCCCTTCATATCCACGAACAATTGTATTTCGCTTTTTAAGTTGTATACTCTTTTTAGCATTGCACCTCTACTAAGCCAATGTACTTCGGTATTAAAAACCACGTCGCCATATTCAGTTTCTAAATCTTTCAGGAATTCTTTAAATTCACGGTGATTTAACGCGCGCGACTTTATAAAATTGATTAGTTTAATTATTGGTACTGTGACATTTGGCAAACTCAATCTATTCGCACACAAATTTTCCTAGTGAATTATGCAGTGGTTAACGAATATTTCCCTACCTGTGACCTTCTTAATGTCTTGAAATAGCCTTTCGATACTCCTACCTTCATGCTTGACATTGCTCGTGCTCCATCTGTCGATATACCAATAATCTTTTCTAATGAAATTGAAAAATTTTCCAACACAGACTTTAGTTCATCGTACAGGTCTTTGCCGGTTGTAGTCCCTTGCATTGGAATCAGTGAACACAATTCTTCGGTAATATTAAATTTGGTGTCAATACCACGTAAAAATATAGCCAGTTGTGCTGTATCGCTAATATCTCAACTCTCATCAAGTGCCAAAGAACAGTATTCGAATTTTGCAATGCGTTCACGAAGCGTTGTTGCTATGTTCTCGGACAAGTCTTCAATTCTCCTTGCAATGGTGAATCTTGATAAACTAATGTTTGAAATAATATTTATTTTATCAGGAAATGCTATTTCTGCAACAACAGTCAGACATTCTTTTATCATCTCTCCATCCGCAAAGGGTTTCATTTTTTTTTTTTTGCCAGTATTTGACTGACAACAAAACTAGCCTTTACTGCCATATTTGATAAAATAGCTTGATTTTTAAAAATAGCCTGTTGGTTTCCCAAGTTTTTCTCCATTTGATTAAACTTATCTATCCGGAGTTGTCCTGTTAAGTTTTTATATTGTTGTTCATGTTTTGTATCGTAATGCCTTTTTATGTTATATTCTTTTAATGTCGACACAGTCTCTGAGCATATTAAGCATACAGCTTTATCTTTGACGAAAGTAAAAAAATAATCAAATTTCCACTTTTCTTGGAAATGCCTGTGCTCATCCGCAACCTTCCGTTTTTTTTGTTTGCTTTTCCGACATGCTATTATGGATTGCACTAATATTGCACTCACGCCTTTCAAGAAACACAAGAATTACTAAAATTGCTAGTTAACAGCTTACCAGTCTGACTGATTGTGTGACAGAAGCAAACACAAACAAGCACAGACGCGGCGCGTTCGTATTGCATGTTTGAACAAGTCGCCGACAAGTGAGTAACTCGTCACAAAAAATTGTTTCGGTTTAGTATGTACTACCATTTTATTATAATTAATTTTATAACAATACGATGGGAGAAAGTCGATAAAATAAATTCAATTTTAGAAATGCTTGGCGGGCCGCATAAACATGTTTAACGGGCCGCGTGTTGCTCATCCCTGATCTACATAGAACATTAAAATTGTGTTTTGACCAACATAAACACAATTAGTCCATTCGACTCGTTTAAACTGTCGAATGGACTAATTGTGTTTATGTTGGTCAAAACACAATTTTAAAATTGTGTTTTAAAATTGTGTTTTGACCAACATAAACACAATTAGTCCATTCGACTCGTTTAAACTGAGCCGGACGATGGCCAAATAGCTAGGGCGCTGGCATTCGGTACCGGAGTCTGTGGGTTCGAGTCCCACTCTTGGCATGGATGTTTGTAGCCGTTCGGAATCGGCTTTAAGCTGTAGGTCCCGGTCTAATTAGCCCTCGTGTAGCAAAAAATGACCGTAGCGCTCCAAACTAAAACCAAACGTTTAAACTGAAACTTATTTAGAGCTTTTTCAAACTCCTCAAACCATTCCCTTCCGGACTGGTGTAGGCCATATATAGCACGTTTTAATTTAGATTTTTCTGAGTACAAAGTTATATCCATTGGGTTGAGACATATTTCATCAGAAAGGGGTGCATACGTGTACGCATTTTTAATATCTAACTGAATATGTGACCACCCCCATAAGCCGACCAGTATTGCAAAAAACATTCTAATAAAAATAAAATTTAACACTGGGCTGTAGACAGCTTCATAGTCTTTACCGCTTTCTTGCCTGAAACCCTGGGCCCATAACCAATAATGGCAAAACGCCTTGTTATGAATATAAAAACTCCTAAATCAGACAGCAGGTAAAATTTAAAAAAAATTACCTTTTATTCGGTAAGCACACAGGCAAAAAAAAATGATGATGAGACACAGCAACAAAAAGTGGAGATGCAAAAAAAAAAAAATAATAAGACAATCCAGTATTTATACATGACATGATTGATTCTAATTGGTCGACGGATGGGGGAAAATAAACATTGCCACATTAACAAAACCAAAGGAAGAAACGTGAATTATAAAAACCGATGGTGAAGTGACGTCATCGGTTAACGATATTCAACGCAAAGAAACAACAGAACGGGAGCAGTCCCTTCTTTACACTGACTAGTGTACCACGATTTGCCTCAGATAAAACAATTGCATTTCCATTATCAACTAGATATTGATATTTATCTATTCCTTAAGGGGCTGGGGGTGCCTTGAGTGGATGACAGATCTGTACTGTTTGTCCGGCATCCTCCAGCCCCGCATCAATAGAAAATGCCACCGAACTTGGGAAATTAACCCTCTACTGCGTATTCAGACTCTTGCTACGTGGTGACTGGTCTTCATGTGTATCATGGACGATGGACCTTAATGGTCTGGGGGTCCTAGGTGTCAAACTCAAAGGTTATCTATTCCTTAAACAATCATTCCGCCCCTCCAGAGAACATTTTCACGCGTTACGAACATTGCCCTATAACGATGCCATTACAAAATACCGTTTTTTTTATTTTCACATTTCCGTCCTTTGTGAAAAAACGTGACGTGATACAGAATTTTGAAGGTCATTCTCGGAATCTGCACAAAACATCCATTCAGAAACACCTATTCATTTCAAAACAACAAAAACTTGCATATTAGTGTTATCTTAAATAACTTGTGAAAAACCATAAATTTCAGATCATTTCCTTGCAAATATGTTAAGTTTAATGATTTGATTCAGAAATGATTTCTCTCTGGAAGCAAGTACGTCATAAATTTTATTATCATTGCCATGAATAAAAACTGATCTTCTGTACCTAATAAGTGAAAGGATACTCAAAGCAATGGATTAAACATGGGGTCCTTGGAAAAATAACCAAACAACAGAAAAAAAAATGAAAATTGTTTTTAAAAAAATGGTATTTTTTTAGATACATTAGAGTCCCGCCTATGGCCATAAAATATGCATTGAACCTTCCGAGGCTTAGTTTCGACAAGATTTTGGAAAATTACAGTAGGAAAAGGAGCTTTCATCCTGTCACTAATGCTACCACCAAATGTTACTTTTCAAATGGTCTATGCTCAAAACTTCATATTCTGTGTTTAAATTCGTCCCATAAGTACTCTACGGAATTGAGATAAGGGATCTGCACAGAACAGTCACACATGATAGGTCATTCTATGTCAATCCATTACATAGCAGATCTTGCTTCATGGCTAGGTGCATTATCATGCTGGAATCAGCTGGGCTCATCTCCGTAGAATTACAACAGAGTTGTTCCGACATAACAGTAAAGAATGTCAAGGTAGACCTCCTGATTAACCTTTTTGTCCGCCAAAATCAATCGGCCGGGCCTACGCCAGGCAAAAAAGCCCAAAAAAAGAATACTGCTTTCTCCAAACTTGAGAGTGGAAAATATATATATCCCGTCATCCCAGGCTATCACCAAACCCTCATAATAACCATCAAAGTTGTACATAGAATACCTGGTTTCGTCAGCCCCTGACACCACATTTCTTTAATATCTAAGAGAGATCCATTGCATCTTGCTAATCGATGAGGAGCATTTAGGGGTGTGAAGCGAAGATTACGAGCAACCACATAACCACGAAAACTCAAGAAAAGAGGTTCTCTGATAATGATGCGTGCACTGTAAATACAAAATGCTGTTTTAGGTGAAAAAGGCTAATACCTGTTTCAGGATGTAATATTTCTCGGTGGTGGGTTTACCTGTTTTGGGTATCCCTTTTCCGTATCTTAAACATATTTTCTTGCCTTTCTAGTCATGCTTCCATTTTAGATATAGGCCAAAAACAGCATTTCATTTTTGCAGTTTGTGCATTCTGAGTTCTCAGCAGTTTCACTCGTGCGCTTATCTGTTGTTCAGCAATGCGTCGATTAGATTTAACGGCTGTCTTTAGATTTCGATTGCATCTCCGACTGCTTATACCCATCACTGATTTCATTTGATTTGCCTGACGTCTTAACCGTTGAGATAATCTATTCCTCTTCCAACAATACCCTTCAATCGGAACTGTTGACTTGGAAATGTCTACCGTGTCTCTAATGGAGAAACTACTAATGAAACATCGACAATCATGCCTCATTCACGCTTCCACATTTTCAGCCAAACTCGCAGTGTGAAATAATGATACAGGCAAGCCAGAGTCTTTCTTTTATTCCTGATTTTACTCGCAAGTGCACTACACAACTGTAAGAACTGAATGAAATGCGCAGGTGCAACACACCAACGCATTTCATTCTTGGGTACAGTTCGGAGACAATTCTAAATACATTGTACATTCTTTACTTTTAACATTTACTCCATAAATTTTATATCTTTCTTTCGTCACTTAACCTTGGAAAGGACTAATAACATTTGTCTTTTCATCCCAAAATTAAACCAATAGAATTTTATTTCTCTCTAAATGCATATTATACATATGATCTAAGGGGGTTAATGCATGTCTTAATATCATGTCTTATACTTCTTGCGATTAAGAAACACAAAGCCCTTAATTTTTTTTTCAACTAACGTTTAACCAAACCCTCATGATTTATTTTAAACCATGACAAGACTTAAATATTTGATTGATTTAATACATTTTGGCTCTTTTTCTCTTATAACGCTCCACAATTTTTTCTCTCCGAGACACATTTACTGGAGTTTGAGTAATACTCGTAGCAAAAACATATTTAAAAAATAATCTTTAGTTAAATGCTTTGCAGATTTTTTTTTAAAAAATTTCCTACTTCTACCACCAATTAAATTAGATGTAATGATCAACAGTTTTATTTTTGTTGATAGTAGGGTGAAACAGTTAATACATATTTTACCAAAAACAAAAAGAAGTAAATTTCTATCAGCAATTCTCTAGAGCCTATAAATAGTTCCTAGAGTACGCTAGAATGTTTATGTCTAGGTGAAATTCATACGTTATCAAGTAAGAAAAAATCATTGCTGTAGGAGAGAGAGTTCGATATATGGATGCTATTTTCATCAATTGCATTGGATATTTATAACACAATCATGAACAACTTAGCATCGAGAAATACTTGAACCAGATTTCTTGCCATTAAGCACAGATAAACTACATTTATGTTGAAATAGAAAGGAAATACAAAAGGGGATGTGAACGTTTCAGATGCAGAGAAATACTGAGACCACGTTCTACTTTAATTTGACTTCAGGGAAACAAGAAAACGAAGAGAGTAAAAATCCGTAATTCTATCAACACTCCTAGTGATGAAAATAACACTTCCTAGCGCCACTGGGATAGTTCAGTTGGTATGAATCAGAATGTCGGCAGAGTAAAAGACGAGGGTTTATATCCCGCTCCAGGCAGGTAGTCCTTATAACTGTTGTCAAAAGCAATTACGTGAAATGTCTACCGAAAACTTTCCCACTAGCAATGAGCATAAATATCCTCTTACAAAATCTCACTTTCTCCCTTTTTGGGGGGGAGGGGGGGGGGGGAAATATGTTCAAAGTACCATTTTCTAAAGATGCCATCAAAAATAAAAAGCAATTTAACATTGATATTCACGCGATATACTCATTTTTTTCGTCAATTTTTAATGTGATATTTAGCAAGAGTAATTTTGCTAGCGACTTTGTTCTGTAATTCTACAGCTTGATTTAGAACTTAAAACTTGGTAGGAATCCCTCTGATATACTAGTCCAAAAATAACTAGTTAGATTAAAAACAAATTTAAAAAAAATTTTAAACCATTCACCATCTTACTATTAACAGCTGAAGGTAAACAAATGTATGTTTGTTAGGGAGCAGACACGGGGACGGGCTAATCTCGCGAACCGAGCATAGCAGGATATCGTGACTGGTACCGATATACGCGGACGGACGAGACGCGTGCACTGATGTTATCCTCAACTTTCAAAACTTTAAACTTTTTTAATTAATAAATTAAAACCGCCGAACTCAAAGGAAGCGGACAGCAGAAACAGCTGACATTCCGGGTGGGCCAGCTCCTTTCCGTTTCGAAAATTTCCACTATTTTCATGCATGCAAAATTCAACTTTTCCGTCCTCCAATCGACAAATTTTTTATTTTCATGTGTTCTACAACTCTTCATCTTTACGGATATACACATTTTTATAAAGTTAAAAATGTTTTTCATTGCAAACGAAGTTTTTTCCCCAAAGCAGTTTTCCGAATTTCACGAAATCGACAATTTTGATGGACAAATATTTCGGTTTTCTGCAGCTATTAATGTCAATTTTGTAGATTTATCGGCATTTGCTAGATGTTCAGCTTCCAAAATATACCAAATACATTTAATAAAAAAAAATGTTATTCTAAAAAAGCGTACTTACAAAACTCACTTTTGAAATTTCCCGCGCTGATCGCCATAGTATCTTAATGTAACTGAATGGGGAGTTCGTAATTTTTCGACTTATTTTACTCACTAATAATTCCAGCAAGTTCGTGAAATTTGTTTCTGATTAATGAGGAAGTGATGAGGATTCTTCCGCCACCAATTTTGAATTCATCAGAACTGTCTTTCTATTTTTTAAGCACTTTTTCCCACACGAGATTTAATATTTACATTCGGCCATGTTGCCAAAAGGAAAAATAATTAGTTGAGAACGAGTCATTTAATAATTGAAATCCAGAAATAATTTTAAAGTACCAGAAATATTTTTTGTTTTAGGAAATGAGAAGTTAAAACCTTTAGAATTTTTTCTAATTGAATGAACTTGTTTTTTGTTTAAAAAGCAACATTTGAAAACGGAAATTTGAAAGAATTATTTCAAAAGCCAAAAACCGAAATTTGAAAAAGAGAATTTTAAATAATTATTTAGTTTTTGAAAAATTCTAATATATTTTTAAAAGTGATTTAAAAGTTTTTAATCTTTAAGAAATAAAACCATTTCATTTTAAATCGAAGAAGCAACACATCGGGTTTCCACTCAGCTAGTATTTATTAAAATTCAAATTGCTTTAAAATCAGATAAATCTTTCTTTAACCATGTAGTACATAAAGAAGTAAAAGTATAAAGATCTACTTTTGTCGCACTCATCACGTAGAAATTAAATGAAAGTTTTTGGTCATCTGAGACAAGACCGTGTCTTGGTTTTTGCTGCATGAGATGAATTCCATATATGGATATTGCAGAACGCAAAAGAATTTTTTTTAAACCTAAGTTCTACATTTTATCTCAGATCTATATGGCGTATTCTCGTGAAACATAAACCGTCGCTCATAATTCGTTGCAAGCTACTTAGACTGACGAAATTGATACAACCACTGATATCCCCCTTCCCCAGCGTGCCTTCCCTCCAGGAGCCTAAAACATGATAGAAAGAAAAGTAATTTTAGCCTGAATTTTCTACAAAAGCTGTTATCATTTTTGTTGATTCAAATGATAAAATATGTGAAAGACATGTATTTCGGCCAGTGACGTAGCGAGCATAACTGACGCCCGGGGCAGAATACCTTTTTGGCGCCTCCCATGGTCTTGAGGACCATTTGGCGCCTCTCTGCGAGTGGCGCTCGGGACATGATAGACCCCCTTGCCCCCCCCCCTTGCTACGCCACTGATTTCGGCGACATAGCCCGTACTTCGCCTCCTCATTTCGCCTCATCACCACAGCCATGATTTAAAAGGAAAGTCTGGCCTATGCCACAAGTTATCGGATAAAAAGTACAGAAAACTCACAAGAAAACCAGTTTTCGTCTTAGTTTCCACATTAGTAAAAACTCGGAGCATCAAAATCCGTAAAAACAATCCGTCATCACGATTCGAATTCAAGTATTAGTGCTGGACGATGGCCGAATAGCTAGGGCGCTGGCATTTGGTACCGGAGTCTGTGGGTTCGAGTCCCACTCTTGGCATGGATGTTTGTAGCCGTTCGGAATCGGCTTTAAGCTGTAGGTCCCGGTCTAATTAGCCCTCGTGTAGCAAAAAATGACCGTAGCGCTCCAAACCAATCAAGTATTAGTAGGTGAAATGTGCAAGTCGAGGAAGTATTTTCTAGTAGAAACCTTAGTGGTTGAATTTTGGAAACTACCTTGCATGGCCTTTTTTTTTCTATCGCACACTGGTGTGCAAAAATTTAAAAACGAAATGGGGAAATTAACATAACAACGGAAATATCAGGCAAAACTGAACAAAAGACCTATCAGGACATTGTCCAAAGGCAGGTGCTGCGTATGTGTGCAGATACCCAGCAAGACTGTGTGCGCTTTGTAAGAGCATAAATAGTCCAGTCAATTTGTGCTCAAAAGGGGCCCTAGAGGGAAAATTTTGGGGTAGTTTTGATTTCTTCCATTTTATATGTTTTTGGGGGTGCTGAATCCGAATCTGAGGTTTGCTAACAAAATTTCGTGACGCAACATTGAAGAAAATGCAAAAAAAAAGGTAAAAATTTTCATTTTTTGGCGGTTTTTTGCTTATAACTCGGAAACTATCAACTTTTCGTATATAACCCCAATTATTCAAAATGAAACTACATAAAATTTCCTACACATTTCACTTTTTAGGTTTTTTCTCCGACAGACCGTTTGGGCTCAAGCGCTATTTGAAAATTGGCGTATTTCGGCTGTCTCCGCAAAACCCCAATTTTCCACTCCAAAATTCTAATATATTATTAATGGCTGTCAATTAGTGAATTCCTCCCAGTTCTCTACACATACCTTATTTAGATCGTATATGTAGAGGTACAGGTAATTTTTTCAAAAATAAAATAATGTTCAAGTTATTTAATGAAGTCCGAAATTGTACAAATTCAGTTACAAAAAAGTTGAAATTCCAACGAAAAATCTTGAAAAATTATTACATTTTATTATATTGTATTACAATACATATGATCATATATTACATTATTATATGATCCAAAAATGGTGGATCAATTGGAGGAGATCTTGTTCAACATGGACAGAACAGTCATTCTTTCAAATGATGTGAAGGAGATTGTGAAAGATGTGCAAGAAGAATTCAAAGCGAAGCTTCAACTGTTGGCAGAACGTGATCCCACTGCCAAGCTCTGGATTGTATATTTTGAAATGGTGACTTTGATTAAGCACTTCATTGAAACAGAAAAAAGCAGCAACTGGGATCTACATCTCCAAACCATATATGAAATGCTCCCATTCCTTCACACCAGTGGCCATAATCTGTATGCCAAATGCAGCCATCGTTACCTCCAGGATATACATAACTAGTAAACTACAATGCCATCTGCAGAATACGAGCATTTCACCACCCGAGGATGTTTCACCATTCGTAGGAGTGAGAAACTGTGGTGTGGCACCTGGAGTGATATGGCGATTGAACAAATTCTAATGAAGTCAATGAAGACAAGTGGTGGTCTCACTCATGGCCGTGGAGTAATTGTAGGCGTTGTGACAAGGTGGACACAAGGGATGACAGCACTACATAGTGTGTGCCAAGAGATTGAGCGCTTTACAGGAGTTGAACTCACAACGTCAGAACAACACGCTGACAGCAGAGATGCTATGCAAAAGCGAAACAACACTGACACAGATAAGTTGCTGAATTGGTTTCACGAGCATCCTCCTTTCCCAGAGACCACTGAACTAATGTCACTAAGTACAGATGTTGTCGCAGATGAGAGGATCAACTGCCACTTGTCCAATGAGAAGGGCGTGAAAGGTATACAGCGCATTGTTGGTGGTGATTTTCAAGCTGTAAAATTCAAACGAAGCGAAAGAGTGCAGCCTCTTGCGATCATGAACAGCTCTATTCAGATACAAGACAGGTATGTAGTCATCAATCCAACCACACTTTTCCAACGAATGACCATCGTGAAACATTCATATGAAGAGCTGCGAGAATTTTTGCGTTACGAACTTAGCCTCTACCCTCTCTCTCTTTTCGATGAACATGGAATGAGGAAAGGAACAAAATCGAGCTTGTACAGGGCTTTTACACCGACTCCAACTGAACAGGGGAACTTGAGCGATACAAAATATGTCATTGACGGAGGGTTTTTGTTACACCGGGTCAAATCGCACCACTGTCAGACATATGCAGAAATTTGCAGCAGTTATATATCATATGTCAAGTCGAACTACAAATCAAATGCCGTTGCCATTTTTGATTGCCATTTTTGATGGCTGTCAAATGCCGTTGCCATTTTGATGGGAAAGCACCAAGCGCATAGAACAATTGAGAAGAGTGCAAAAAAAAAACAATCTGCTGCAATATCATTTACAGAATCGATGGTGCCCATGTCCAAGAGCTGGTTGATATCTATGCTAATCGAAAATTTGATGATGCAAAAATTGATTCACAGTAAGCTGTGGAGGACGCTGAAATCCTAATTATCACAACAGCTCTTATGTTGGCTCCGTCAAATGAATATGTGACAGTGGTGGGGGAAGATATCGACCTTTTGGTTATTTTGATTGGCCTGTGTAGCCCTGATATAAAGAATGTCTTCTTTTTGAAACCAGGAAAAGGGAAGATGTCTCAAATCCTCTACAATCCCCATCCTGCTGCTGACAAAATCCTATCAGACCATATATTGTTCCTGCACGCGATGAGTGGTTGTGACACCACTTCTGCTTTGTTTAATCAGGGGAAACTGAAATCTCTTAAAGTCCTGCAGAGGAACAATGACTTGCAACCAGTCATTGATGCTTTCAAAGACCCTCATGCATACCAGGACGAGATTGCCGAAGCAGGAAACGTGTTTCTCGTGGCTCTGTATGGGAAAGGACATGAGACTAGCCTGAACGATTTGAGATACAGCCAATACGTATCTTCATCATACAAAAGTAAAACCAACATTGCCGCACTACCCCCCCCCACCGAAGCTGCTGCACGACAACATTCACTGAGAGTTTAGTTTCAGGTGCAGCAGTGGTTATCCGGTCAAACCACACTCAACGAGCAACAAAGAGACCCGAACGAGTGGGGTTGGAAAAAAACAGGGAATGGTCTCGTGCCAGTACCAACCACTTTGAACCCTGCACCGGACTCGATACTTAGCACATTTCTTGTAAATGTAAAAAAGGCTGTCAACGCAATTGTGGATGCAGGAAGGCTGGCCTCCATTGCTCCCCGATCTGCACATCGTGCGAAGGGCTGTGTGAGAACGCCGAGCTCCCGGAAGACAGCATTGACTTTGTCGAAGAGACCGAAGAAAGAGACGAAGAACAGACTGAAGAAATACGCTTACATGATGCAGAAGGTATGTCTAACCTCACAATCTATTTCGTAATCACTCATCTCTCCTTAAGATATGATCACAAGTTGTTTTCTCACCACCTCTTTCATTTTCCAGATGAACAAGCCCCGACGCTGACGACAGAACAACCCGAACCTGTGCCAGGACTCGCCGCCTTCGAAGAACCTCATCCAGGACCCTCTAAACGACAACGGCTCGTGTAATAATGTAATATATGATCATGTGTATTGCAATACAATATAATAAAATGTAATAATTTTTCAAGATTTTTCGTTGGAATTTCAACTTTTTTGTAACTGAATTTGTACAATTTCGGACTTCATTAAATAACTTGGACATTATTTTATTTTTGAAAAAATTACCTGTACCTCTACATATACGATCTAAATAAGGTATGGGAAGAGAACTGGGAGGAATTCACTAATTGACAGCCATTAATAATATATTAGAATTTTGGAGTGGAAAAAGTGGGTTTTTGCGGAGACAGCCGAAATACGCCAATTTTCAAATAGCGCTTGAGCCCAAACGGTTCGTCGGAGAAAAAAACCTAAATAGTGAAATTTGTAGGAAATTTTTATGTACTTTCATTTTGAATAATGGGGTTATATACGAAAAGTTGATAGTTTCCGAGTTATAAGCAAAACACCGCCAAAAAAATGAAAATTTTTACCTTTTTTTGCATTTTCTTCAATGTTGCGTCACGAATTTTTGTTAGCAAACCTCAGATTCGGATTCAGTACCCCAAAAAACATATAAAATGGAAGAAATCAAAACTACCCCAAAATTTTCCTCGTAAAAACACAATTTGACTGTACTAAAAGCACGAGGGCTGTCTACGCACAGCATTACAGTGGAAGGTAGTGAACGGTACAAATCGCTGGTAAAGACACTGAATTGATTTTGCAGTGTGACATGGGTGCCGCCGCTAAGTTGTGACCAGGACAGTGCGTGCCTTTTGCTAAAGTTTTTTTAATTTTTTAATTTAACGCATTCATCAATTTTTGTTTCAAATAAAGCCTTGAAATTTGTGTTTTGCCGCATCAGCGTGTTCCTGGGATAGAATTCTCCTCCGAGTCGGCAGGTGCTGTAGGCAATGCCTGCCATTTTTCGGTTCTGCCTGATATTTCCCTTGTTAGGTTAATGTCTCAATTTCGTCCTTAATTTTTGCTTACCAGAGGGGTCTTAAGAACGAGCTTTACTAGTTAGCATCATCAGTTAGTTGTCTTACAGGGTATGTTAATCAGAGAGTCAGAAGGCTTATGGAGTTAAACGATATATTTTTTTCTTTTTGACGCTCGCTTATAACATTCATGCTGCTTGAAAATTTCTTAGGACTTACACGATTTCGCTTAGGGATAATACAGCTATTTGACATTAGGAACTTCAGTGATTGAAATGCTTTGCTTTACTTTTCGATCTCATTAGATACGCGTTTTATGTAAGTTTAAAACTTATAGACAGGCTATATCTTATATTTGAGAACTTTATCAAAAATTAATATTGCCTTTCATTGTCTTGCACTCTACATCAATGGGAAAGGCGATAAATGATGGAATACGAAATATAGATCGACTACAATACAAGTTTTTTTACTTCAAGCTTCAACTATTTTTTATATAATTTATTTTGGTAATCCCTTACCTGATAACGTTTATCGATCGATATATTGGTATTAACACTGTGAAATTTGTCTTTTATCTTATTATGGGTTTACCTAACATTGTTATCCAAATTTTATCAAATTTTCCTCTTGAAACGTTATTTGAAGACAAAATTCTTTGCTTGATATTTTTTATAATAAATTGCTTTTAAGTACACTTTAATAAACAGTTTCTATCTTTCGGTAAAATAAGATGCTTTAAGATTATGGAAAGTGAAATTAAACGATTTATCCACCATTCAAGCGTGAGTAGATAAAGAATTTTTCATCATATAATGTAACTGGGGGATTTTTTCCAGTCTGCCAAAATTGACTGGTTACCCACTCATTTGAAATTATTGCAAATTTGACGAAGCAATTGACTGCGAGCACTGAATTAGACACATTTTCAGAAAATTAGAGGCGTGGAAATGTAAACAGCTGTCAAATTTTATTGCCCTGTAATCAAAGCTTTCATACTAACATAAATCGTCACATTAAATGTGTCAAAGAGACTCTTACCCCTCATCTATTATTTATAAACTTAATATCGATATCATCTCTCTATTATTGTCAGCTACACTTCGAGTGAGAATTCAGCCGTATCCTTGATCTTCCGGCGCTCCACCAAAAGCCTTTTTCTCTCCCCAAGCCATACAGCTTAGTGAATAGCGATGCATTTTTTTACGATCTTTTTACTTTTTTTCAACGGGCTGCAAGGAAGACAGTTTTCAAAAGCATTGTTTCTCTAGCCTAAAAGACTTTGTACTGCCTGTTTCTCACAAAAGGATTCTTGAGATGAGAGGAAAGATCTTATTAAATATTCACACCTGTTCGAAGCAGCACTCACTTCTATATAAATAAAGTAACAGACGTATTTGTCGGGTCACGTGACCGTCACATCTCCGGGTCTCACTCATCCTGAGACTGCAATTTTGGCGGCCATTTTGTTTTGGTCGAAAACCGATGTATTATTTTTCTCATGAAAGTACATAAATCTTACATATTTGGAAAGAGCTTTGAAAACTGATAACTTTTTCTGCTTACAGTTATTCTGTTACGTTAATAGTTTTAAAGATATTTTAATTCTAAAAAAGTACTCCACCGGAGAAGCCCTGCACTAAAAGCAGTATGGTGCAGCCATCTGTCGGCAGAGACGGGAATGAAAATTGACGGGAATTTAATACATTTGTATGGCCCTGAAAAGGGTTTTTTTTTTCTTTTGTGGGGCCCGAGCATAGCCGGGCAAAGCCCGGCTAGTTTTAAATAATCTTAATTTTGATGATTTTGCAGGCCTTTTTTTATCGATATTCATTTAATGATACCATTTACTATTCTGGCTTATGTGTATATCATACCCTTTACGCCTATCATTTTATAGTATATTTTCACCTACCACGAAATTGCCAAGTCAGCACCTACGCAGTATGTTTACATTCTTTGCCAGTCAACACGCTCGATAAAGGTTCATATGCCAAATCACACAGTGTTCAACAGGACTCGTACAAAGATATCTTAAGCATTTATATATCTTTTCACACTACTTATGAGATTCAACTTTCTTTACGTTACTGTAAATAAATACCACAGCATTGGTTAAGACAGAACACAGAATAATTCTTAGTATTATGTACAACTATTGGGTTGTTCGGAAAGTCTTTTTTTTTTTAATGAAAGACGATTTTCTTATAATTCAATAAAATATTTATACACTATATATTCTCCATTTTGGTCCAATAACTTTTGCCATCTTTCTGGCAGTAGCATGATTCCACGCTCATGAAACTGCAGATCTTTGCTGGCAAAAAACTGATCTAAGTCATTTTTGACGTCCTCATTTGAAGTAAAGGTTTTGCCGTCTAAAAATTTTGTAGAGACTGGAACAAATAATGATCCGAAGGTGCCAGATCTGGAGAATATGGTGGGTGTAGTAGTACATCACACTTCAGAATTGATCGTGGTATTGTCCGGTAGAAGCTCAAAAAACAACAACAACAAAAGATTCCCTTGAAATTCTACTAAACAGACAGAATCAACTTTTTTTATGAATATCGGTTTTCGAAGTGCTTTGAGCCAATTCATCTTATTTACTCCATGATCTCTGCGTTTAACATTGTTGTAGAAAACCCATTTCTTGTCCCCAGTGATGATTCGCTTCAAAAATGGATCATTTTTTTTTTTTACGTTTGAGAAGCAAATCACAGACGTCATTGCAACGGAGCAAATTTCTCTCTGTAAGAACATGTGGAACCCATATGCCAAGTTTTGAAATTAAACCAAGGCGTTTCACGTGATAATGAACGGTCGAATTCGATAAATTTAATCTCTCAGCGATCTCACGAGTTCTTATTCGGCGGTTTGCATCAATCAACGTCTTTAATTTGCCTTCATCAGCTTCAACTGGCCTTCCAGAACGTGGTGTATCTTCAACATCAAAATTGCCGGAACGAAATTTTGCAAACCAGTTTTGGCACTGGCGTTCTTGTCAATACATCTTCTCCATACACATCGAATAATTTTTTTCTTGCTTGAACAACATTTTTACCTTTTCGAAAGTAAAAAAGTAAAATATGCCAAAAATGCTGCTTTCGACTTTCAATATTTGATAGGGCACCAAACAAGAACTATTGCGCAGAATCAAACAAACTTTTTCACAAACAAGCCTTGCTGCCAGCTGCCATTATATAAGCTATCAAAATATATAATGACAATGCGGCTTAAGTGTGAAGTTAAAAAAATACAATTACTATGAAATAATACAATTAAGTCCTCTGTTGAGTAAAAACGAAATTACTTTCCGAACAACCCAATACTTCTACCATGTTGATGAGCTTTATCCTGAACACTGTCGGTAATTGCAACTGTCGTGTAGCAATGGTCCCAAGTGCAATCCGAAGTTCCAGCGGGCGACTCCACCCCAATTAAGGTAAACAGACATTTTATTCACGTTGTGTAGTATAATTCATGTGTCTGGCGTTCCCCTGGTTTTGCGCATGGGGTACAGTGCCCCTTTGCCCCCCGCCGTTACGCCTCAGTATAGCTGTCAAAATGGTTAGATGTTATGTTGCACTTATTGAATCTTCTAATGTGCTAGCTGCTTACACATTTTAATCCTAGAAATTCGAAAATAGATACTGCACGCAAAAATTTTAAAAAACGGAACACAAAAATGAATAATATTAAAACTTTACAGATAGCATCTAGAAATTCTGTTACTGATGCATAAAAAAAAAAAAAATTCCGCATATACAATTCGCATGCAAAATTGCTTCAAAAACCTCTACTTCAAACTCTTTTAACACTATTTGCAATATTCCTCTCAAAAATTTTTTTAAAAAATGTTAACTCTCCACTTAAAATTAACAAAGACATTTACGACAGTATGAAAAAATAAAACAAAATCACTTAAAACACTATGCGCTCGACAACCAAACTTTTCATCCGGAAATCAGGCAAAGACCTTATTCGAAATGAATTAAGAATCTTAAATAATTATACTTAACAGGAAGTCATTAATTAAAACCCATCTTATCTTCAGTTTAAGTAGACGTGTCCATTCAATATTTTGCACTCTACATAATATATCGCTCGCTACTTTCAACAACGTCATATCTCAAAAATCGGCGATTTTTAGTTATGCCCATAGGCGTAGCGTGCTTCTAACTTTTCTTTCTTTCTATTTTTTTTTTTATGGGGGGGGGGGCACAAATTGAATTCAGTTAGGGCCCTCCTCAGCGCACTGACTGCCGAACGATCCTTAAAATATGAAATATTATTTTTTTTAATTGAATAACAATAGAATTGATGTTTGAGTAGTATTTAAAAGTCATACAATGAGAAAATAAATATAATATAAATAAAATGAGAAAAAAAATTCTTGTTATGGATCATATCATCGTTAAAATCCATGTTAAGGCTAGAGGCACAACCGGAATCTTCAGTTTCACAGTTTAAAAAAGTGGGAAAAAACCAACTTTCTTAAAAGTTTTCTACAATTTTCAGATTTTAACTGAACTTCTATTTGCGTTTTAATATACCGGGTGGTCAGAAAGAAACTTTGTCGATATATAGACCTCTAGCGGCCGTTCGGTTCAACCTATCGAGATGAGATTTCAGATATAGTTATTCAGAGGTATGAGCTCGGGATTCTGAGAACGGCAACACAGTGACGCTCAAGGTTACGGTTATAGGTATAGAAACTCGAAATTTTCAAATGGCAACGCCCACTTTTCCCGCCGCAAAATGCTCAGCGCATGCGAAAACCCTAAAAAGCGTTGGAACGGTACGTGTATCACAAAAAACGGACGCGTTATGCACTCATAAAAAAAACAGCTCTGCGAACGGCCAACAAAGACACGATCGGGGCGCACGGAGGAAATTTGCATATGATAGAGGCTAGAAACCAATCACAGAGCGCCGTTCGCCAGATATTCAGCGTAGAAAACCGATAAAAAGCTCTCTGATCGTGTTTTTGTTAGCCATTCGCAGAGCTGTTTTTTGTGCGTGCATAACGCGTCCGTTTTTTTTTTTTTTTTTTTTGTGATACACGTACCGTTCCAACGCTTTTTAGGGTTTTCGCATGCGCTGAGCATTTTGTGACAGGAAAAAGTGGGCATTGCCATTTGAAAATTTCGAGTTTCTATACCTATAACCGTAACTGTGAGCGTCATTGTGTTGCCGTTCTCAGAATCCCAAGCTCATACATCTGAATAACTATATCTGAAATCTCATCTCGATAGGTTGAACGGAACGGCCGCTAGAGGTCCATATATCGTTTTTGTAGGCCGTTCGCAGAGCTGTTTTTTGTGCGTCCATAACGCGTCCGTTTTTTTTTTATGATACAAATACCGTTCCAACTCTCTTTAGGGTTTTCGCATGCACTGAGCATTTTGCGATGGGAAAAAATGGGTGTTGCCATTTGAAAATTTCGAGTTTCTGTACCTATAACCGTAACCGTGAGCGCCACTTTGTTGCCGTTCACGGAATCCCAAGCTCATACCTCTAAATAACTATATCTGAAATCTCATCTCGATCGGTTGAACGGATCAGCCGCTAGAGGTCCATATATCGGCAAAGTTTCTTTATGACCACCCGGTATCTCAAGTTGGGGTGGAACGTCCCCCCCCCCCCCCCGACGCTACATCTTTGGTTATGCCTGTTATCAGAATGCCCTAAAAGAGTAGTATATCCCTGCAAGATCGTCGTATCTCACTTCTCAATATTTAGCTGCTAGAGAGCGGAATTAATATTTATTTTTAATACATTTTATTCAATTTTTAAACTTTAAAATCACTCTCCTGAAAAATCACGTTTTTTGAGGTATGACGTTGCAGAAAGGAGTGAGCGTTATGTAAAATGAGCAGTTTGCATTTATTGGTATCTCTCTTCTGCATAATTAAGTCAGCAGTGAAATGTATTCCGTGTATTTATCGCGTTGTTATTCGTAATACACTTTTGTTACAAGCGTTATAAAAAAATTTAAACGCTAACCATATGTAATGGGGGGGGGGGAAGAAATTCATCACATAAGCACAGAAAAATTAAATGCAGTTACTAAGTCAGTCTTTAAAATGCATTCATGAAACGATTCCAATCATGGCAATTCAACGGGATAATTTTCAAGTGCATTATTTAGATGTTAGCGCACATTACACCACGTGAAATCAAGATCTAAAATACAATTCAGTTATTTCAACGTATACTTTGTTTAAAGGTTGATTCGTACCATTTTCTTTTCGAAACGTTTACTAAATATATAGATTGTTTTAACTGTTAACATGGCAAATGTTGCGATTTTTTTTTTAACTGAAATCTTTAATTAGTTTCAGCACATTAAATCAAAGAAGCGCATTCACCGAGAAGTCACAGAGATGCCAAAAATACTTCTTTTTTTACGTCATTTTATCTCCAGAATCTTCTCTGGGGTAGAGGTAGCTCGGTAGTCATTATTTCTGTTATCACTTTTGGCACCATACGTAAAATGAAAAGGCGAATTTCATGAAGCATTCGCGCGGAATTCAGAATCATGGTTAGTACTACTTAAAATTTTACCTTAAGTGATAAATAAGTGCGCGGGGGAGATGGCAGTCGTTGGGTTACTGGAAGGAAAAAAACGTATTCATGAAATTAGAACAAATTCGAATGGAACTAATGTTTGAATGCAACTACTTATTCTAAAACGCCAATCACCTCTGAATTTCCAATACACGAGTTCATATCAATCGGAACCAAATGTGATCCTCTAAGCAAGTTACAGTAGAATATTACAACCTTACACCAGTAATGAAATTACACATAAAATTCAGAAAATTCGAGTCTGTAAACATGTTTCCAGGCTACAGATTAATATTTATGAAAGTCTGAATATACAGATGGTATGTCTGTGAGAGAAGAAGAAAAAAAAACATGCATAGAGATGGTACTGTATTAAAGTATCAATAAAGTAATCTACAAAATGTACAAAATTAGATATATTTTATTCAGATAAATATTTTCAGTGATTCATAGTACAAACAGAAACATTTCCACAAAATGTTTATAAATAATATATGCCTACTCATTTTAAAAAATTAACACATCTACTGAAAACTTAAATACTATTAAAGAAATAAAGATTCAATTTCAATTCATCAAGGAAAAATTAATTAAAAATAGCCTACAGGTGTTTAAAGAGACAGAAATATACCAAGTAAAACTTAACTGAACGAAACCAACAAGTACCAAAATTAAAATAACACTACTTATGGCTGGTTTTATCTCATATCACAATTTAAAATATGCCAACTTTGACTGTTGCAAGAAACAACCATTCCCTGACATATCCCTTCAAATCAGTTGCATTGTTCTTCAGATCACAATTTCTCAAAAAAGAATGAACACCAAAAAGTTTCGTTCACGATATATATATATATATATATATATATATATATATATATATATATATATATATATATATATATATATATATACGTGCAGAAGTAAAAGGAAAAAAGTACAGCTGCCAAAACACATTTTGACAAAATGAAACAGAGAGGTAAAGACAAAACTATCATGTATCATTAAATACTTTCTCTCTCATTGGCACTTAAAAACCCAATATTTAACCCTTTAAAGTAAAGAAAGCTTCAAAGAAATGTGTGCAAAAAATTGCTTAAATACAATGATAGTTGATTTATTCTACCACAGAAATTTAGTAAAAATATATTTACATATAAATCCACTACTATGAAAGGATATATTAATATGTACGTTTAATGGGCAATGTTGAAAAGCAAACAATAATTAACATATTATTTAATTGACAAGCCAAATTTTTTGTTACACAATAGAAAATACAACTTTTATGAATACATCCACAATTATAAATCTTTCACTTGTGCAATTAGTCACTGGCAAAACATTGAAATAAAAATATTACTCCATATATTAATCAAGTAAAACTTTAGAGGGTTAAATTTACGGTAGCAACAAATAGCAGAATGTCAAAGCCATAATTCTCCAACAGACTCAGGCTCCCAACAAGCTAGATAGCTTTGGCTCTAGCTCCAGCTCTGGTTGTTGCTAGGAACTAGAAATAAGTTTCGACTCCATGACAAACTAAAAACATGCAACTGTACAAATAACTTTTTTTTTCTTGGCCATACAATATAATGCACAAGCTTTGCTTGTATTTACTCCAATATAAATATCTATAAATTTGGCATTTGATTATAACAATAATAAACATTATTATTATTATTGTGTGTTTCTTTCAGGCATTTTTCTTCAAGTGACTAAGAATTATGACAGAGTGGGAGTACTTCAAAAGAAATTATTTAAAGCAAGCAATTGGCTGAATAAAATCTCTGCTCCGCTTTGCTCTATTGGATAAAAGACAAAAAGTTGGATTAATTTATAATCTTTCCTTAAGCCAATTCCCAACTTTTAGGAAAATTCTTCACAACAAATTTTATGTGCCAGTAATCTACTTATAGAGTGATGATAATTTTAGAGGCTCTTCCACTGCATGGACTCACACATACACACAGGGTGTTACTAACAGGTCTCCCTTTTAAATGGCAATATGTTGGGACAAAGGAGCTCTGTTTCCTCTTCACATGAAATTTTATGTTAGTCTGAAAATAACCCTCTTTCATTCATCTAACAAAGTAATCATATAAATAGTCTTAAACTGTTTCATTTATTTTAACAGGCTGAAAAATTTTACAACTTAGGTCTGGGTTTAAGATCAGGTTGTAGAGAAAAATGTCTCCGGTAGTTCAAATCCTTTATTCAAAATGTCAAAATCATTTGAAAATAAAAACCAGAGCTGGAACTTGTCAGGATTAACAGCTTTAGCTCCTAAACTCTAACCAAACAATCTCACTCCCTCATAAAAATTCTAATGCCTTCAAATTTAAAATCAGACAAAACACAATATGGAGAGTGAGCCTAAAAATATTTTTAGACTTATTTGATAAAATACAAATAAAATGCATCTATAACTTTTTTATAATAAAGCAATTAATTTTGCAAGCACTCCCATAGTCATCACTATTCATGCTTGAAAATTTGTTCAACAGTATAATACATTGAAAGATATTGTATTACTTTCACATACTTAACACATACTTAACATAGACCAATTCGTAAATATATTTGCAACATAAGACATATAAACTAATTTGTATCTTATGATTAATTTTACATCCAAAAATAACAAATGCAATATATATATTTCAAAATTAATAATTTCAGTAAAAAAAAACAAGAATTACTAATTTTTGCAAATTATATAATTAAAAAAATCAGTCAAACTATTTTTTTAAAAATAACTTCAGTTAACCTTACATAAACAAACACACAAAAAGAAATGGTAAGGTTATTTCTCAGGCCAATATACATTGAATACTACATTAATTATAAACAACCATTTATAAAAATTAAATTATACAATAAATAAAAAACACCATCAAAGTATAATATTTACATACTCTGCAACTCTAGAATAGTGTGGAAAAAAAATGTAAACTAGAATATACCAAAAACTATTATGCAATAATGTTAATACAATGATAATTTAAAACAATAAAACACACAAAAATTAAAATCAATGAAAAGAGGAAAAAAGTAAACATTTAAGAGAATATTTTTCAACTATCCAGTAAGTTTTCATTTTTACATTAATAAAGAGGCCAAACAAGGTAACTGAAGTAAACCAACAATGATGCACAAAAAGGAATAATTAAAATTATGTGACTAGGTTTTTAAAGCTAACAGAGTACAGATAATGTATTTTAAACAAATATGTGCACTCAAACAATATATAGATGGTAAAATATAATTACTTTAGGTCATAAATATTTAATAAACATTCAAAATTTTGAATAATCTAAGGGTAATTAGTTTCGGGAATTCTTAAATCTAAGTATTACATTAATATGAAATATTAAAGTAGTATACATTTGAAAATTTCTTCCATATATATATATATATATATATATATATATATATATATATATATAAATAATGTACCATAAAATAACAAAATATGACTCAAATAACAAATTTCAAGAGGTGCACCGGTAAGAATCGAAGCTTTCCTATCTTCCTGTTTCAGTTTACTTAAATTTGATATCAGATATTACAGGACACTTTCAAAACATAAAATTTCCAACAAAACATTAAGATTTCCCAGCAAATTAGAGATATAAAAATATTTCTTTGTGGAGAGAACAAGAAACTTTGTTAACAATTAATATTAAAATTCAATAAACTTCTTAAAGCCATAACTTCATAATCTAGGTGGATTTCACTGAGGTACTTATAAAACCTGTTTCTAAGTTATAAATGAACAAACCTATTGAAATTATGTTTATATTACTCTTCCTTTAGTTTAAAAAGGAAACAGCTATATTCAACGTAAGGCAATATTTAACAATATGACAGACAGGAATAGGTTTCATGTATATAAATTTAACAATTTTTTAACATAGGTCAATTTTGACCAGAAATATATTTTGCAGAAAAGAAAAAAAAAGTAATGAAGTTTAACTGATACAGATAACAATTTTGAGGACTATTTCCCAAAAAGCACTGAAACACTCAATTAACATTATAAATTTATATGTCATCTAATATCAAAGAATCTTTTATTTAAAATATAAAAGGCTCTGTTACAAAGGAATAAATATGAATAGGCTAAAAGAAAATAGTATCAACAGGAAATGGTAAAACTAGGAAAATAAAGATAATTAGGATATCATAAAAATACCTAATATTTATACAAAAACATAGCTTTGCA
This sequence comes from Dolomedes plantarius, assembly GCA_907164885.2. NCBI lineage: Eukaryota > Metazoa > Arthropoda > Arachnida > Araneae > Dolomedidae > Dolomedes > Dolomedes plantarius. Next base: position 178,412,760 of record OU015494.1, read on the forward strand.
ATGCATGATAAAAGAGCATTCAAGTAACATTACACTGGAAGTATGCACTAAACCATTGTAAAAACTCCAACTGAATTATTGATTTGTTTGAACTGTTATTACATATTACTTGGATATATGTTAATGGCAAGTGTTTTAATTGAGGTTTTCCTCTGGAGTGTCATGGTGTTTCAAGTCAGTCACATAAGTGTTCTGCATTTAAAATCAGGAAAATCTTACAAATACACTTTATCACAATTAGAGACAAACTGTGCAATTTAAAAAATCCCTCAGAATTCAATAAATTATCTGAAAAAATCATATAATGTACTAATTTAGCATATTCCCACTCAAACAAGATATTATTGTTGAACAAAGCAGCAAGCATCTTTAAACTACCCATGCAACACTGCTATAACTAAACAGTGATACTAGTAGGTTCATGCAGCTTGAACATCAATAAATAAAATATATATTTCCTTCAAAATTACAATGGCACTACTCGGTAACAGATGCCTGTGATAAATGAAAAAGCCTATTTTAAAAATTGCCATTATCAATAACGATAATGTGATATACAAAAAAGAACAGATGTACTACATTGTCGTCCACCAAGGAAAGTTTTATTAGATCACTCAATACAGGGCCGGTACCATAGATGAGGCTACAAGGCGAATGCCTCAGGCACCAAAATGAGACATTTTTACAGTACCTAAAACAGTACATTATAGATATGCACTCATACATTTTGCTGCAATAAAGGCTCTAAGAATGATTTAGTAGTTATTTTTATTGCATAACAAATTATATTAAAATTTATTCACTTTTTTTAAGTTCTGTAATTATTCCCATTTTTTAAAATACGTAAAACGTTTCTTTTTATATAATACATATTTTTCCTAAAATGTCCATATTCTATTAAGTAGACTTTTTAATAGTAATGAATTCATTACTTAAGAGTCTGAAAAAATTTGAAAAGGAGTTGTTTTTAAAACTTGCCTCAGGCAGCACAGTTGATCACCTGACCCTCAGTCAATGTTCATTACTAAAAAAAGGTAATATTCCCACTTCAAAGATATAAATTAATACATAACTAGAATATAAAAATTTGGGGAAGATATCAGCAGCAGACTTACTTTGCTAGAACTTCTCATAAGTTTTCAAATGATTAAGAAAATGTCTCCACTACTTTGGAGATTACAGAGTGAAATGATTTTTTAAATTCTATAATCCAAGGTCTAAACATATATTGTAAGAACAATACAATTTTTCTCTCTCTGAACACTGGAACTTCAATTTTGACTGACCCACTCTTCTATATGAGTAAAGTTAATTTTGCTTCATAATTCATAAATTTATATATTAAATCTAAAAAAGAATAACTTTATATATTCAAATAAGTATATATTCAAATAAACATAATGTAAATATAATTCTGTAAATATGATACTGTAAATATAATTCAGAAATCACTGGGGGAGGGGCTTAACAAATAAAAACTTAGATATATATTTAAAATATTGTAACAAATAATTCATAAAAGACTACTATTTCATTAAAGGAAGTTTTAAGAGACTAAAATTTTGAAAGCAAAAAGTTATTAAGTTAAAATCTTTCATATAAAAAAAAATTGCAACAGTTTACAATTATTATCCAAATACAAAAAAAAGGCAACATATTTTTTTTACATATTCTCCCAAAAATAACAATTATCTCAGGGATAGATTATGATGTTACTCAACACAGGGCATCTTAACTAGTGAATGCTGTTTTAATCACCTTGGTCTGTATTTGACATATATGTAACAAAAAAACATAAAACATTGCACAAAGCCCTACATACTGCAGGGAATTTATAAATCGCACACAACGGACATTTTAACATTGTACATATAAATAAAATAGTTTTTCAGCAGTACAAACACTATAATTGCTGAATGCATGAGTGATGACATCAGTCTTACTCAATATATATTCAAAAGAGATTTGTAACAGTAAAGGCATTTATTAGTTATGAATTTGCTTTCTTGTACAAAAATAGCACACCTTTAAATATGTAGCAAGTACTTCTTATTAATGGCCTTTACTTCCTTGAAAAGTACGATGAGAGTAATGAGCTAGATGGAAAATGTAGAAAAAATTAAGTCTGATAAATTCATACACATTTTAAAATAAATATCAAAAGTTAATGGCTCAGCCAAACAAACATGAATTAGTAATTAATGTATTACATATACACTATTTCACTGTTTGGGAAAACAATAAAATTTTAGTGCCTTGAATAATTTAATAATATATACTGTCTACCACAATTAGAAAACAAAAGAATTTATCATTTATAAAAATCAAAAATATAGTTGTGTCTATAACTGTATGCTTAAGTAGAATATAAGGAAAAAATTTTCAAAAGTAAGGATGATTTGCTGAAACTAAAGTATAAATGAGAATAATAAAATTGAAGTTTATCCACATAAAAGAAAATTTTAGGTAATGTACATATAAAGTTCCATGACAGTAACAACATAATTTCATCAATAAACTTTAAGAAAACTAATAAAGGCTCTGAAAAGAAAAATTAAATTCCTTTTAGACAACTGATGTGTTATAGCGAACTATTAATTCAAGAAATCAAACATATTTCCCATGACTGCTCCACAAGAAAAGTCTTATATATTATGATGATTAATAAAAAACTTTTTGGTTCTCGCATCATAGGGAACTTTTGATCTTATTTCCAAAGAAAAATAGATTAGATTTTTTAAAATTTAATAAACTTACTGTAGTCTCCATTATTGCAAAATTCTTTATAGAATCCACCCAGTAACGAAATTAATCTCTATATTTTATAACGGCCAATTACAAGACTCCTCATATTCAAAAGTGAAACTTTTTATAAGATTTTTAATCGTGTAATTTAAAAGTGATCTATCAAATTCTAAAGCACACGCAAAATAACTAAAAAAGGATATGCAACTGAAATATCTTTGAATCGGAGATTTATTATCTATGTGGTAACAATCTTTAGAACAAAGGGCTCTCATAAAACCTCTAAAGAAGATTGGTTTGTCAGATGGTTGGCTTGAAGTGCTACACAAAAAGGCTAATCTGATCCAAAACTACAATTTAAAGCGAATTTTGAGTGGGTACAATAATGCATGCCTGCTCAAACCAATAGACTCAATGGTTTTCAATGCTAGCACCCAACCATTAAGTCATCACCTGTCTTTCATAAAAGTTTCAAAGAGATAACAGTTAAAACTAATAAAAGAGTATAAATTTATGTGAAATATAATTCACAAGAACTCTCTCATTTATTTCGAACTTTGCTAAATAATGTGGGATACCAACACAATAAAATTCATACAGCATAGCTACAGAGTTAAATAAAACAATATTGAGAAACCTGGTAAAATTCTTGACAACTCATATATTTCAAAAACTGTGACTGGAGGAAGTTTGCAGGACTATGATATTCAGAGCAAATGGTTAGGAAATATGATGTTCACTGACCACTCAGTATTGGTAAAATAAAACACATCAAAAAAGTATCAAGTCTTAACAGATGAATAATCTAAATATACTTACTTTATTAATCATAATTTTAAAAAAGTGTTCAACACCAACATCTACACAATATGGTTCTACTACAATAATTTGTGACAAAATGCTGAAATACAACACTAAGTGATGTATCAAACAAGAAGTTATATTCCCATATCCTGCCATAAACATGGGCATCAATATTTATTTGGTATATTACATAATATTTAGGAAGTCAATACTTCAAATGGATTCAATATAAAACATAATTTCAATAAATGGATATTGTTGAATCAGTGACAACATAAGTTAACTGAAATATTAATTAGCCTGATTTACTATTCATACTTTTAAGGAGAATTACTACAGTCACAATCCAAATATGCAGAGTACCTGATTAATAACTAGCAAAAAGTGAAAACAAATTCCTTATATTACTCTAATCACTATCAAGCATTGATATATTGCTAGCATTTATATTAAGTAGCCAGTAAGTATTTGTAGCTTAACCACATCAATTCATAATAAAATAATGTATTCATAATAAAATAATGTGTGTAAATGAAGAATATTCAAAATCCCACCATATACTACATGTTCCCTTACTCCAAGAGAACTAAACAATGTTAAAATTTGAGGGTTTGCCAACTTAAATTTTTTTTAAATAAATCCTGATTTAAATCATTTGATTCTTCATTAAATCTGATTTAAATCACCTTTATAAGATTGAAAAATAATGCAGAAAATCAGAACTGTATTTATTCTCACCTGATGGTAACAGTGATAGACTATGATATCAGAAAAGGTTTTTAAAAATTAAAATCACTGTAGTATATTCATGATATTGGGTTAAAACACATAAAAACTCTAATTTCACATATTTGTAAAGAAAATTTGTTGTAAGGTTATTATAATGTACAAACTGTAATGATCAGTGCTATTATGATACTGAAATCAAGATTACTAATTTTCTACAACACTTCAGTCAGACAGACTGAACTCAGAAGGAACATATGCCTTCCAAGAAAAATAAGTAAAAAGTTTATGGCTTATGTAGTATCTGGAGTAAGTTGACTCTCTCTAAACACACTTTTTTTATTACTCATAATCTATTTTTAGCTTAGCATGAAATTTAATAAAGCACTCCAATTGAAATATATGTATGTATATACAGGGTGAACCAAAAGTCTTGCCCTGATTATAAATATTTATTGTGCTCAAACTATTATAATTAGACCTATGTTTGTTTGGATATATTTTAGGTACAGTTATAAATTTTTTTATAAGACCATTTACCCCAGTAAATTTTAATGTGTGCCCCCTTGGTAGCTTGGAGAATGTCGAAGCGGTATTCCAGTTCCCGCCAAGTGTTATTTAACATGTCTTCTGTTACAGTACACACAGTACATGTTTCATCTAGGAAATCACGCACTAAAGATCCTTAGTGTGGGGGTGCGCAATCTTTCTGAAAAAGTTGCAATAAGTCTAAGTAAATGTTAAGGGTAATGCTTTTTGGGCTTTCTCTTGAATCGACGCCATTCCGACCGAAAATGATGTCCTCCTTACAAATATTCCCGAGTCCCTCTTAAAGGAGCACTCGCGTCATTTATTACACACAAAAAAAAACTACTAAAACTGACCTATCCAACGATACAAAAGTTACATTATTATATTAAACGGTTATTTTGTATTGAATTTTTATAATCAGGGCAAGACCTTTGGTTCACCCTATATATTAATATACACACTGGTAGGTTGGTTTGGAGCACTTCCAAAATATGGGTTAAACGGGCTGGGACCTACAGCTTAAAGATGATTCTGAACAGCAACAAACACCATTGGAAATTCAGGCCCTAACCATTTGGACATCATCTGTCTCAGACATGTACAGTAGGGCGGAGCGTAAAAAAAAAGTTTTCGATTTCATTTTTGCCCTAGTGTGGATAAGTTGCGTACTGGTGGGTAGGTCACGTATGCAAAGTTTTGGGAAAAACAAAAAATGTCTTCCGTCTCCATTTCGGCCGTGATTTTTAGCAGATTTTTACCATACAGTTAAAAATGTGTATTTCCATTGTTTTGTATGCAACTCGTCATTTTGTTCTTAAATAAAATACAGAGGTAATTCGAAACTTAATACAGAAAGGCAGCAGTGGACACACTGCGTGCAGAAAGGTAAAGAAATATTTTGGCATGTAAACATTGTCAACAACAACTTTAGAAACGATTCTTAAAACCTTCGTGAAACACTCACGGAAATTGTTCGACATTTTTTCATGTAAGTTTGTTTCTTTTAACAAATGTTGTTTCCCAAAGCATAAAAAGATCCCTAAAATGGAAAGAACTTTTCTTATAGACCAACGGGCAAATGTCCAACTTAGGCAAATGTCCATAGGCGCAGTTGACTTAAAAGAAACTGAAAGCTGAGGAAACGAGCGGATAGGAAACAGAAAGAGACAGAAGCAGCAAGTCTTAAAATAAACGTTTCGCCATCTGTTACGCCATCTAGGCTCACATATCCTGATTCAGATTCTAACGTGAATCCACATAACTTCGATAGTGACATAGATCACTTGAAGCCTTCCCCATGCACATCCAGGATGACTCAATCTGAAGGTAAAAAGACATTAAGATCAAGCCGATACCCAGCAGTTGCTACAGCTTGTGACAGAACCGGAGTTTCAGATCGGGCTGGAGCCATCATTGCAAGCACTGTTTTAGAAGATTTAGGGATGATTACCAAAAAAGACACTTTAAATGTAATTTATAGACATAAAATAAGAAGAGAGAGGAAAAAAATTCGAAAAGAATATCAGCAAGGAAATGAAAGACAGCTGGAACCACTGAAGGGACTTTATTTTGACGGAAGGATGAACAAAACTCTAATGCAAGAGAGCGTAGGGGGAAAGATGTACCAAAAAAAAAAACAGTACTGGAAGAACACGTTACAATGATTAAGGAACCTGGAAGCAAGTACCTTGGAGACATAGCACTGACTTCATCATCAGCTTTGAGTATTTCTCAAATGATGCTGCAATTCATGGAAAATAAGAATATTGACATTCATCAACTAGTAGCAATAGGGTGCGATGGAACAAACGTTAATACTGGCTATAAAATCGACGTGATTCGCCTTTCTGGGGAAGCCATTGGGAAACCCTTCACTGGTTTATCTGCCAGTTACACGCAAATGAGTTGCCACTCCGACATTTAGTGCAGCATTTGGATGGTGGAACGAGTTACCCTAATGCATTTTCTGGTCCTATTGGGAAAGCACTGGCAAATTGTAAAAACCTCTCAGTTGTGAAATTTGTGGACATTTCGATCGAATTTCCGAAAATCGACATAAATGATCTTAGCACACACAAGCGATAGCTTTGGGATATTTGTCAAGCTGTCACAAATAGAAACTGCTGATCAAGTTTGTCACAAAAGCACCCTGGGAAAATGACTCATGCACGTTGGCTAACAACTGCAAATCGAATAAAGTGTTTATACATTAGGTCGTCAGAGCCTTCAAACCAACTTCAAACTCTGGCAGAGTTCATCATGAAAGTGTGCCCACCTATGTGGTTTACAGTCAAATTAAATCCATATTGAACGTATGGTCCACGAGATTTGTGGCAGACAATAAACGTCTCACGCTATCTTAAAAACGATTTAAAGACTGTGGTCGATCCCATTATCCAGAGAAATGGCTATTTCGGCCACCCGGAAGCAATAATCTTGTCAATGATCACAGACGATAGAAAGTCCATTGCAGAACTTGGACTACGTAGGATTTTACGGGCAAGAAAGGAAAAAAAGGGAAAGAATCAGACACTACAACATTCCGTCACTCAACTTCGAGGCAGTTTCATATATAGACCTCATTGATTGGCAGAAATGTTATTTGACGGAACTCCCAATTGACAGAAGATGATTTCAGAAATTTGATTTCCAGTGGAGAGTCTGTAGCTCAACACCTGGGAAGCCTAAAATTTCCTTGCCACACCCAAAGTGTTGAACGTATCGTGAAACTAGTAACAGAGGTTTCTGCAGCTGTGTGTGGAGAAAATAAGCGTGACGGTTTAGTTAGAACCCGAACAGAGTCGAAAAAAGCTATGCCACCATTTGAAACCAAATGCTAGTACCGAGTAAAACCGAAATAACTGCAAGGGCAAAGGTATGGTTGGGTGGATAGGTGGGCACGGGTGGAACTTGCAATGCAGCCACCTCCCCGTTGTGAGTTCTGGGATTTTTTCTGAATTTTATTTCAGAAAAAGCGAAAAGCTGCATGCCAAACAATGGAAATACACATTTTTAACTGTATGGTAAAATTCTGCTAAAATTCACGGCCGAAATGGAGACGGAAGATATTTTTTGTTTTTCCCAAAACTTTGCATACGTGACCTACCCACCAGTACACAACTTTTCCGCACTAGGGCAAAAACAAAATCGAAAACTTTTTTTTTACGCTCCGCCCTAATGTACAGGGAGAAACATTTAAAGAACCACAAAAATTGCAGCTGTGGATAAAGCATGCTTATTTTTTTATATACCTCTACAACATTTTTTATGAATAGCTATTAACAAAAGAAAAATAATCACATAAGGCAGAACAACAAAAAACAATGGTATAGGTCTAAATAAAATTTTCAAATGCATCAAAATGGGTTTTTTGTTTTTTTTCAACCACAGCATATAGCAAATCAGTTTTTAGAGGTATATGACTCAAATTTTGCCATGGTATCTATAGTAAAAAAGTAAATATGAACACAGGACTACAGCCGAGCAAAATTATGACATACCTTGAAGGTAGACAACCTGACCCAGAAAGTGAAATTTCTTAAAAATTACATTTCTTTCAAAAGTAATTACTGATAATATCAATTTTGTAAAACATTTGGCCAGAGCACCATGTTCAAATAAATGTGCAGCAGGTAAATATAAGAGAATGTGAGTAAAAAAATTAAAAATTAAAATGAAATTAAAGCCCTTGACAAAATTTCTCTTCCACTCAATTTCAGAAAATTTTGATTAAATTTTCATAAGTTGTAAAATTCAATCTTCATTGAATTTTTGCCTAACTTTTTCCTCTCATTCCATTCTTTGTCAAAAAATGATTGTTTACATCAATGATTCTTAACCACTGTGCTGCAGCACTTTAGTGTACCAAGAAATTCTTGACATATGTGGCCATTGTGAATACCTATACATAAATGACGTCAGACAAGTAGTTCAATCCTTTTACTTTATATGTCTATAAAATGTTTACTTTATATGTCAATATTTATACATGCATATTTAGTCCACACAGCAGAATTAAAAATTTGGAAAAAAATGTTCATAAATTAGTTTGTGAATTCTCATATTTTTTTTTATTTAATTATCTTTTTGTGTATTTTTCTGTATCATACCAAAACAAATATATTTATTACTAAATACGATCAAGAAAATTATATTATTGAACTATAATATTTATAAAGATACATTCTAACATTTAATATAACAATTACTCTCTTATGTATAAATTTATAATTTTATATCTTTAAAATGAAAGTGCTAAATACGTATGCTATTTTTACAAAATATATTATAGGTAGATCAATCAATTTGCCAAGAAACATTATTTTAATTTTATCTTATTGTTAGTGTGCCGCCAAATTTTAAAATTATTAAAAGTGTACAGTGACGAAAAAAGTTTGAGAAAAACACAGGTTTGCATGTTAATGTTTCTTCATTTTAGATAAAAAAAGTTTTGGAAGTCCTGCTCAGTCTACCCCTGTTATGAACATAATGCGCATTTACACATGCTTTTATGCATGGATTTTAATTTAACAATTTTGTGAAAATGATAGCAAAATAAGATCCTCATCAATCCTCTCAAGATACCATTTGGAGTAAGATAGCTCTGGTTCTTTTTGACGCTCAGATGAAATTGGACTTAAGAAATATGCTATGCATAAAAAAAGTCAATTTTAATGAGTAAACAAAAAGAAAGAAACACATACACAGCTCACCATGACTTATATTGCATTGAAAAAGCACAGATGCCTTACTAACTTCCAAAAGAAATAGAAAAACAAAAAAAGAGGTATATATGTGTGTGAATATGTATGTATGCATACATACATATATATATATACTAGCTGAATACCCATACTTCACTACGGAATACATTCAAATTAAATAGAACGATCAATGTATGCAATTGGTGTTAAAAAAATAAATAAAAAAATATTTATAAAAAAATCGTAATGGATATTTTTATAGACAAAATAATGTAGAAGAAAATATTCAAATTAAATCTAATAGGACATACTAAAGAATATAGTACAGTTAATATAGCACAGTTTGAGGAACATATCTTTTACTTATTTTAATATTTTTTTTATAATGTCCAATCACCTGCCGCATTAGCAAAAAAAAAAAATTTTGTCTATTTCGTTGTTATACACGTGACGATAAATTAATTTAAAGTACCAGAAAAAGAAATCACGTGATCAGCATTTAATAAATTAAATTCTAAAAATTAATCTTTAAAAACTCACTACAAATCAGAAAATGGAGGTAAAGATTCGAAAAAGATTTCATTTAAAAGAAATTTTATGATCTTTCTTGTGATATAAATTTTATAACTCTCAGATTATTATTTTAAATGCAAACTTTAAAGAATGTTACAAAAATAGATTAAAAATTTAATTTAAAAAATCTAAGAAGAATTTTTCAAAAATCTTTCTTAGAGCACCCCTATACTATAAGAAGAATCACCATGCAAAATTTCAGCCCTTTAGGTCCAGCGGTTTGGTCAGTACGTTGTCAGTCAGTCAGTCAGTCAATCAGTCATTCAGGGATGTGTTTTATATATATAGATATATATATATACAGTATCCCCAATAAAGTCCCTTCCCACCCTCTTAACTTTGGAACAGCTGCTGCTATATTCATAAAAGTGGTGTCTAGGTATAGTAAAGTAGCCATGCGCTACTGAATAAAACCACCTACCGCACCACCTGATGGAAAACTGTGGAGTTAGCATTCCTATCTCGAAAATGGAACGAGATAGGGAAAAAAAGTGATTTACAAAGTTGTAAAAAATCATCAATTTAGTACAAAAAGATACCTTGTGGACATTAATGCAAAGAATAGAACGGTTAAAACGTGCATTTGTTTTTTCGTGATTTCCAACACTGTGACATCACGAAACTTGAACGAAAAGGAGAAATGATTATCTTTCGGGCAAAACACGACACCGCAATGTGCACAGTGGTATATCGCTTTTGATCCCCAATCAAAAGGACCACGGTTAAAACCTTGAGGGTTTCATCCTTGTACGGATTGTCTTTATAAACAGAGTACACAATACATAGATCATGTAAAATAGTGTCGCATCAACTCAATGCAACTTGCGCTTGGTGTTCAAAATTTTTGCAGTATGCAAATACGTAAGAAACGTCATGCCTGTTCACCTGAGACAGCTATAAAAGAGACATCTTCTTGGGGTTGTAGTATGTTGATGTTCGTGGTCATGGCTGAGTATTCCAAAACTGAGATCTCCAGTTAAGCAGTACCTTGTCAAGGAATTCGGGGACCAAATAATTGGGTATGGCAGTTTCGAAGAGTGGCCTCCACGTTCGCCTGATCTGACTCCACTGGACTTTTTCCTGTGGGGATACCTGAAACAGCAGGTGTATGCGACACCTCCACAAATATTGCAGGACCTTAAACGACACATTACGGACACTTGTGCCAACGTGTCATATTCTATGCTCCAACGTGTGCAACGTGAGATTCAAACGAGGATCCAAATGTGTATTGCAGCTGACAGTGAGAAGTTTAAACATCTCAAATAAAGGTATATTGTTAAAATTAGTTGGGTTTTTTCTTTCTCAGATCCTTTTGTCACTCACAGTGTAGGAAATCATGAAAAAAACAAATGTGCATTTTAACCATTCTATTCTTTGCATTAATGTCCACAAGGTATCTTTTCGTACTAAATCGATGATTGTCTACAACTTTGTAAATCACATTTTTTCCCTATCTTGTTCCGTTTTCGAGATAGGAATGCTAACTCTGCAGTTTTCCACTAGGTGGCATGGTAGGTGGTTTCATTCAGTAGCACATGGCTACTTTACAATACCTAGACACCACTATTATGAATATAGCAGCAGCCGTTCCGAAGTTAAGAGGGTGGGAAGGGACTTTAGTGGGCATACTGTATAGAAAGAGAGAGAGAAATCTTTTTCCTCACATTAATTTTAAATACAGTTTTAACAGGCTAAAACAGATTCCTACTACTGAAAATTAAGCGAAATACAAGGATAATTTTCATACTGATCATTTAAAACAGGGTACAGTTCCGTTATAAATTTATGTTAATGACTTTTAAAATAATTTTTAAAAGTCATTACTTTTAACCCTTCAGCGGGCGTACCAGTGTATAGAGTGGAACATTTTCGTAATTTTGAATGGTTTGTTTTTACATGTAAGGTTTGAATATTCTAAGCAGTTTCTATTTATAGCAACACCCTTTCTAATGCAGGTCTGATTTTCTGACCCATGTATTCTTTTCTATTAATTTGTTAGTCACAATTTAACCATGGTAAACCAGCAATTATACTGGATTACAATACAACAAAGCAGGAGTTGATGTAGTCGATCAAATGTGCAACTATTACATGGTATCCCGCATATCACGAAGATGGACAATCTCATTGTTTTTTAGGTTTTTGGACATAATAGAAATCAATTCGCAAGTTGTCCTTAAATCCAACAAACCGGACAGTTTTGAAATAAGGCGATTCTATCTGTATTCTTTGACCTTCAATTATAAATATATCTCAATATTATCAACATTTTATATCTTGTCATAAAACTCAGAATCAAAATTGTCAATTTCAAAATAAAAAGTTTATTATAAAAGGAATAATCAAGGTTGAAAGAGATGTTGCACTTTGTGCCAAGCACGTCTGCTGGTGTTCTGAAATTTGACCTGCCCGCTGAAGGGTTATAATAATTTTTTTCTGTACTATTTTTTCATATTTTGTAAACAATAATTTTGAATACAGGCATAAATGAAATAGCAATCACTCACAGACAGAAAGTGAAAAGCTAGAAAATAACAAAAACTGCTTATGAAGATCAAAAACACTCCTTATTTTGTACATTTCTGAAAAATTCTTCAGGAAGAAAGCTATCAATAAAACAAAATCCAAAGCAGATGAAAAAATACAAAAATGTGTGACAAAGGGGTTTGATTCTTGTATGACTTTCCAAATTACTCCATAGAGGATTTCTAGTAAACCATAAAAAATAATTTTTTACAGAAATATTTAAATGAAAATTTTTCATTTTACACAAAAAAAATTTAAGCACCATATTAACAAAACTCATCAGACACTTTAGAGGTATGATAATCTTCATGAAACTGATTGCCACAATAATTTGTAATGAATCGGATTTTATAAAATAAGCAAAATTATTACAAATACCGGTTCTGAAAAAACTTCTGGCATAGCAAAGCAAATTATCTATATGTTTGAAGCAAATATAAGATTGCATGTACATAAGAAATGTATGTAAAACCAGCTGAATACCCGTACTTTGCTACCGACTACATTCAAATTAAATACAACGGTCAATGTTTGCAACTGATGAAAAAGCTCAGAATGTGACCACTCAGGAAAAACTTCATAAAACTTGTATTCTGAATAAATTAAAATTTTTCCCTAAATGTCAGAAAATTCAACGTTTTCAAAGGTTGCAAAATCTAAATCATAATTTTGCATGACTTTTTAATCTCTTGGTACAAATCCTAATTTGTTTGCTAATATCTTCTCATTAAAAAATAAGGAAAAAAAAAGGGAAGAATTTCCACGTAGTCTATAAATGATGTGATCAATACATAATGATTAAAATTATATATATTTTTTTAATTCCTCACCAATTATAGCAAGAAATTATTTCTGATAATATAATATACCTTTTATGCTTTTGAAGCTTGGATGAACATTGGATAGTAATTTTAAGCATATGAGATAGTTGAACTGGGATTGATGTATGGAATTTGTTTTCTAAATTAATAACAATGAAGAAAAATAAGGATTTGGAAAAGTGGCACTAAGCCAGACACCAGTAGAGAAAACCCTCAAAAAAAAAATATGAACTCACTTATTAGCATAAATTAGTCTCATAACATCTGACATGGTCATTTAAAACTACACATATAATATTTACAAATTTAATATATTATAACTATAAATATTTATTACCTTTGTAAAACTCTATAATGAACTGTACATTTGGTAAAAGTTTATGAACTTTATGCTTAATTCCATCAGAATCGGCAGAAGCATCACTGTTCCAAACTAGTATGATATCATCTTTTTCCCGCACAGTAATGCTTATTCCGCATACAGCATCACCTATAAATATGGCACATTAGAGAACCAACAATGCACATATGTACATATAGCAAAGAATGAAATACTTTGATTCATGCAAGCACAATCATTTTCATACTTTATAAAAATGGTATATAGTATGTTATTATTTACTGTCAATTAGAAAAAAATTATGAAATATGAGATATTGGTAATATGGGAAAGTAATAATGGTCTGTTTTATCTCAACGGCAACAAAAACTTCCCAGGAACTTATACAAAATACTCAGAAATTTCAAAAGTTATCTCGGAAAACTTTTTATCCTTATAATCTGTAATCAAAATAATTATACATAAGGACCATACTTTCCTGTGGCTTTTTAACTGAAAAACCAAGTCAAACAGATCTTCCTGCTTGATAGCCATGAAATTGGTTGAACAATCATGAAAACTACATAGGTTAAGGGTCAAGCTCACTTGTCCATTAATGGACAAGCTTGACCAGACAAGAGAGAGGTTTGGTTTGTTTTGGTTTGGAGCACTACAGTCAACCTTTTGCTACACGAGGCTATTTAGACCAGGATCTACAGTATGATGCAGATATCAAATGGCTACAAACATCCATACCAACAGGGGGACTCAAACCCACAGGATCTGAACCGAATGCCAGCACCCTAGCCATTTGGACATCACCTGGCAGACAGACAAGAGAGGAAGAAGTCGATTATGATTCAGGCCTGTGCGATTTAGAGCTCAGTTAAGATCTAACAATCTCATAAGAATTTGTTCCTCAGACCTGGTATCAACTCGCAACCCCCATTGAAGAATGAAAAAAAGGGGGATAGTTACATGAAGCTTTTATTATGAGAAGTCTAACAAATGAATTAATTTTAGGATCCCTTAAACCTTAAATGCTATCCTTAAACCCTGAGTTAAGACAGCAACATCCCCTAAACATTTCTAACCTTTTCTTCCGAAACTGTTGTCTAGAAGCATCTCATTTACCTGTTAGAAATTTTTTTAATCATCAGTAAGTACTCAAGTAAGAAAATTCTATTATGGAAAAATTTTCGAAAAGAAATAAGATGTAGCACATTTTTTTTTTGCTTTTTTTAAATCCTTTTAAAATGCTATGCAAGCAATCCTCATTCAAAATGTTACTAGAATGCTTTTCATGGGAATTACTTAACCCTGTGAGACTTAGCAATAAAAATAGTCCAAAAATTTCAAATTATATAA
The DNA here is from genome assembly GCA_907164885.2 of Dolomedes plantarius. Classification (NCBI taxonomy): domain Eukaryota; kingdom Metazoa; phylum Arthropoda; class Arachnida; order Araneae; family Dolomedidae; genus Dolomedes; species Dolomedes plantarius. The sequence goes on from OU015494.1 coordinate 178,427,879, forward strand.
ATTCATTCTAAAAATGGCATTCTATATTTTTTTTAATTTGAAAATTATAGAAGTTTCCATTTCACCATATAGTAATCTAATTTATCTTTGAAATAAAAATAAGTCCATAAAGTAATCATAATTTTGAATGATGTTGCAGAGAATTCAAAATTTCCAATTCTAGATGTTAGAATATTTTTCTTCTACGTGACTCTTGTTAGACCAACTTTTAATTCGTCTTAAAATTCACAATCTAATTCATATTTCATGACTGAATACAAGCATGTGAGCAACAAGACTAAGAAGCATGTGAAAAGCATTGAGACTCTCTAATGCACTTCTCACTTCCTATCATGTTTATTTTCCCATAAAATTCCCTGAAGTATATTTAAGAAAAGGCAATGGCTGCATAAGGAGTTAACTGTATGACAGAATGCGATTCTAAGAATGAGTAGTTACAATGAGATTGTTGCATGAAAGAAAGACTTGATGAAATGAAAGATAACCATGCTGTCATGCCACAATGACAACAGCCAAAACAATAAGAAACATTTAGTTCCCTCAATAATTAGGAATATCTATATAATGTAAATCGAATCAGTTCAAATAAATTGATAAAAATAATCAAATAAAACTGAGAAAACCCATAATGGTCAAAGATACAAATTTATCTTTTTAAAGTACATTCCCTTTAAATGGGGCAAAGTTTTCACATTAAAAACAGTAGACAAGAAATTCAAATAACAAATATATTAATTATGTGCTTAGTTAAAAATAAGAATTAAATATTAGATAACTCACCTTTATCAACGTAATCTACAAACTGTTCCCCAATAGCAGCTAGCAAAAGCTCTTTCCAAACTGTACGCTAATAAGAAAAAAAATAATCAAATATCTTTATCTCCTTAAAGCAGAAAAAACAATTAGAATTATCTTAACTGCATTTATGTGAATATTTTTTTAAAACTTTAATGGAAAACTAAATTGAGAGAGGAATTCAAATAACCCTAAACATGGCTACATATGGGTAACCATTAGACACAGCTTCACTCCAGCCCCTAGATTCCATAGGAACCATCCCACTGTGGCATATGAAGAAATGAAACAGCAGATTTATAGAGCTAAAAAGTAATCTCAATGTCCCTTTGTGCTCCAAATAAAATAACTTATAAAACTGCATGTAAGATTATAAAAAAAAATAAAATAGCATTTAATTTCTACCTACAATACCGTAATCAAAATTAAGTATGGAGCAAGACCCTGAATGGCTTTCCAAATTTCCAACGTGAAATTGAGGTTGCTGCTTCCAGGATTGTGACTGAATACGACTGCCTGACTGTGTATTTAAACAGAATGGGAATTTTTTCTAACCCTATATGCCCTCCTTGGAATTCTGACAATATGGACATTAAACACATTATGTCCTGTCTCGCCTTCACTGGACATTCTCTGTACAGACATTACTGAAAGGCCTGTGATCACATGAGAATTGTACGTCAGTTGCTTTTCTTGTTTATGTATTTCCCATTTTGTTCTACTTTGCAGCTTGTATTTTTCAATTTTTTCTGTATACCTAGGGACTTTCTCCACAGATTTCTGCATTAGAAATTTTTATAAAAAAGATTCCGTGGGGAGATTAAGTATGGGAGTGAAGATAGTCAAACTAACCCTCAGTGTTCAAGCAGAAAAGTGCCTGTGCAGACAAATGATGCAATCAGGGTGTTTATTTCGCAGGTCATCTCTGGTGTGGACAGATCAAGAAGTCCAAGGTATAAGCAGATGTAATCCAAAAGAGTCTGATAACAATTCTGTTGTGTTTTGAAGTTCCTGTAGTGTTGACCACTTCATAATGGTTTAATAACACATTTTCATGGTAAATTAATAATTTCACGGTGACGCTGTATTCTAATCTGAACCCTTCAGTTGCAAAGCAAAATATGTACAACATTTATTTGATAAGCTATCATCAAAATTGAAGCAACTTAAAAATCTGAAAAATAACTGATATTTAAGTTTTCCAAAAAGATAAATCAACACATATCATAAAAACATTGACAGAAATTTTAAAAAACCAACAGTATATCGTGCAAGCACATAAATCTATATATTTTAGCTGCTAAGCCGACTTTTTGGGCAGTCCGTGAGAGAAAACTGCTGCATCAATTTACTTCATTTTGGTCTTAAACGAAAGATTGTAATCTGTAGATTTGTCAAATTTGGTTTTTGTAACTGCAATTTCTATTATTCACCAATAATTTACAATTAAAAATTGATATCTGCGCATGCTCAGTAGCATGTTTAAATCTGTCTTTAGAAACTTACTGCTTCTATGCATGCTCAGTGATCTATATATTTAAGTTGCTAAGCGAACTTTTTGGGCAGTCCGTGAGAGAAAACTACTGCATCAATTTACTTCATATTAGTCTTAAACGAAAGATTGTAATCTGTAGATTTGTCAAATTTGGTTTTTGTAACTGCAATTTCTATTAATTAGCAATAATTTACAATTAAAAATTGATTTCTGTGCATGCTCAGTGGCATGTTTAAATCTCTTGGGATACTCCCCACTCTCTGTCTTCCCAATTTGGAAGTTAAACGTTATGTTGTTTTTCCCGTACATCGAGTGAGGTGCATGCTTTGGGAATGACGTGATGTAACAGTTTCTTTGCGATTGTTGAACTTGATTAAAAGCAATAAAAAAAAAATATGGTAAATATATATATATAGCAGAATGTAGCAGTGGGCTGAAGCACGAACAAGTAAAAAGAAGCAGTCGTTTAAAAACAGGAAACGTAGGTTTATTTTCACCACAAAGTAAACTCGAGCTAACATTTAGCGTCGATGATAGCTTTCGGTCTGACACAATGCTCCGACGGACCCCAGCGAGAGCTAAGTAAAGCCAGCACGTTATATGCATTCAAACCATGTGTGCATCTGGCTGATTTGCATATGCAGAAAAATTTACGCCAAATAAACATCAATATAATTGTCACAAAAATGTAATACTTCACTTACAATAAATAACAAAAATTACTACACATACAATAACAAACATTACAAAAACATATAAACACCGAAAAAAAGAAATGTTAAATTGAAACATTGCAACCAGCGTTCGGGAATGACGTCCGAACATTGCAACTTGCGATCGCAAAGAAACGGTTACATCACGTCATTCCCGAAGCATGCACCTCACTCGCGGTATGGGAAAAACAACATAACGTTTAAAATCCAAATTGGGAACACAGAGAGTGGGGAGTATCCTAACAGCAATCACAAGTTACGATGTTCGGACGTCATTCCCGAACACTGGTTGCAATGTTTGAATTTAACATTTCTTTTTTTCGGTGTTTATATGTTTTTGTAATGTTTGTTATTGTATGTGTAGTAATTTTTGTTATTTATTATAAGTATTACATTTTTGTGACAATTATATTGATGTTCATTTGGCATAAATTTTTCTGCATATGCAAATCAGCCAAATGCACACGTGGTTTGAATGTATATAACGTGCTGGCTTTACTTAGCTCTCGCTGGGGTCAGTCGGAGCATTGTGTCAGACCGAAAGCTATCGTCGGAGCTAAATGTTAGCTCGAGTTTACTTTGTGGCGAAAATAAACCTACATTTCCTGTTTCAGCCCACTGCTACAATCTGCTATATATATATTTAACATATCTTTTTTTATTGCTTTTAATCAAGTTCAACAAAATCTAGTTCTAAAAACTCTCTGTTTCTGCGCATGCTCAGTGACATGTTTTAACGATAAACATGTTTATTCCGAAGAGTCTCACTAGATCTCTCTCTGCCATTTATATGATAATTTTGTTTGTGGAATATAAGATTAAACTTCATGGAAATTGTTTATTTTGCGCTGTTCAATTAGTGATAATTTACAATAAAAAAATTGCTTTCTATGCATACCCAATGACATTTTTAAATCTGGCTTTAGATACTCACTAAGCACGATGCCACTTAAACACATTAATTTGTTTCTGCACATTATGATTTTCAACATTTGGCAATGATGTGTTGAGTATAATTTGTGTATTAGTACATTTATTTACTATCTAGCCATCATGTTTTGACAGGTACCAACTAGTATACACCATAATGTTTGAACATAAATTTCATAACCCGATTAATAGTACTAAAAGGGATGAAAGAAAAGTATTTTAAAGTGTTTTGACTAAAAAAATAAAAACTATGTGGGTGAGATCTCCCATTCTTCATCTTAATGTACATAAGAATACCTTATACAAAGGCATTATAAAAGTTTTGCAACTCTCTTTACACTGTTATTACTATTATAATAAATATATCTACTATAGTCTGCATTCATTTTATACCCTTCTTTCACTGATAAAGGGTATAAAATGTTCCTAAATCATATAAAATAATTTATAAATACACATAAAGAGGAATTCATTCAGCTTGACCAGCATGAATTTTTTTTTATAATTTTACACCTACTTGTTAAAAATCGTACACTCAAAAAGAAGCAAAAATCATAAAATTCTTCCGGTGGTGTCTGCAAAAATTAGATGCATATTTGAGTCATCACTAAATAATCTTTTTCTTCAAAACAGTTTAAGTTTCAACTGATTTATACATGGTGTATATGGATGATACATTAACAAATGGTGAATCAGTAAACACATTAATGGTTGGTTTTATCAACACGTAAAAATAACCTAGAAAATCCTCTCTTTATAGCCACAAAAATATATTCAACCTTATACTTACAGAATCTTGTTTATTGACTTTAAAATGCCAAGATCCTCCCTTCTGGTTGTGTTCATCCTCCCACACAGGTCGTCTTTCTCCTCTCATTAAGTGATAACTATATTTCATTTTAAGCTCTTCGACATCAGGTATATTATTGAAAACAGCCCAGAAACTCTGAAAATTCAGAAAGTATATTAATTCTCAAAAATCAGCCTAAAAGTAAACCAGAAAGTTTTAAAACAGACAAGAAACTGAAAATGCTTTCATTTCCCACGTTGCTGTATGCAAGACACAAAGTGAAATACATGAAAAACATCTACATGACTTCATGTATTCAAATTAACTACTTCTTAATATACAATTATACACAACATACATTTCAACAAACTAAATTTGAAAATTCTTTCACTTACAAGTATCAGAATCATATATGAAAATAATGGCGATTTATATCTTATAAGGAGTAAAATGTAATTTAAACTGTATGCGACATACAAAAAAAACAGCTTATAACTAAAAAAAGTTAAATAACATAGAACAATTATAATCAGACATTATTTACATGACTACATATCTGCTTTTGTTTTCTTTTTCATAAAATTATTTCCTTCAAGATGATCAGAGGTATATGATTTAAATGTAGTTTAAAAATTAAATTTTATTTTGTGAGCATGAAAATTTACAGTTTTACATACTTTAATGCAATTTTAAATGCAGGTTCACTTAACACACAAAGGAATTATATAATCTAACTGTTCATGAATAACTACTGTATTTTCTATCTACACAATGTGATGTATTCATAATTACAAATGCTAAGATATTAACAGTAGACAAAACAGTAGTAAACCCTAAAGCAAAATTATGCAGAGTTAATGTTATCTATAATAAAGCTCATATAAATTTTAACTGTTTTAGCTTGCAAAGATATAACTTCAATATGATTTTTAATTGTTAAATTTTAACCTTTCACCTTTAAATAACAGTACTTTATAACTTTTATTTTCTTTAACTTTGCAGCATACATCAGTTTCAACCCTTTTTTCTGACTTATAATTTTGGCATGATTCAGTTTGGTTACATAGTGACTAGAGTCTGTTGGTTTTAAAATATATTTTATATATATACATAAATTTATAAAATTAAAAAACTGGTTTTAAATGCTAGAATCAATATTCAAAAATTAATTAATCATTTACTTAAAAATATTATTTTGATTTGAAATCACCTCAGGAATAAGCCTACTGTAGTAAAACTCTTTATATGTCTGTTGGAAAATGTGAGACAAGCAAATGCACAAATGCATTCTATTATGTTATTCTATATGGGAGCACACATACTGACCAATGACATCAGCTATGCTGCTCATGTGCACCCCACCATACCAGACTCATTTAGCCTGTATACTAACTGTACTATGCAGTACACAACACTCTATTCACACGAGTCTGATCACAAATAGGAATTGGAAGTTTATGTTATTTACAACATAATATAATAATAAGATATAATCTTTTAAGACATAACACCATGACTTTGGGGTCATACTTTTTTTTTTTTTTTAATGTAGTTAACTGACTTTAGACATAGTTAAGTAAACAAATTACTTTAGAATTTTTGAATATAAATGAAAACCCTTTTTTTTTTTTTTTAGATTCTCAAATAGGATCTACAAATGCAGGATAATGCATATTCAAATAAATACACATTCAAATCTAAATATATACCTGAGCAGTAGAAACTGTGTATACTTTCTGAATGCTAGCTTCATACTCAGCAGCACTCTTTCCCCTTTCAGTCCTGAATAAAAATAATACTGGTTATATACATATCTCATTTTACAGAGTAATATCATTAACTATTGAATTAAGTCCTAGGTTTACAAAAATTATAATGATTTTTATCAGCATGAACAAATTTTGGCACATTATTAAAATACCTAATGTGTCTTTTAAAAAAGGTAGAAATTCATTACCTTTCCCAAAAGGACTAAATAAATTTTGTGGAATATACATATACAACACAGATCATATGTACCAGCTCTTTGGGTGTTAATTGAATGAAATAGCAGTTGTAGTTGTTTAAGAAAGCACATTGCAAAATTAATAGCTTAGTGGAGCTACAAGTTAGATATCGAAAAGAAGCTTTTTATAAAATTGAAAGAAACAAAAAATCAATTAAATACAGGGACATATTTAATCATTCTAAAAATAACACTAATTATATTTAAATTTGACAAAATCATACTAAGACAAAATACAGATTTATATACTTCTAACACAAAAATATTGTGATGATGCCACTGCAAAATCTATTCATATGCAGATCATGAAAAAAGGAAAAAATCAGTTTGAGACAGTTTTTTTCGTTGACAGATCTTAAAGTAACAGGTTAACAATTCTGTCTGGGTTTATAAGATATTTCATTCATTTCCTTTAGATCCTGTTACTAAGAGCTGCGAGAAATTCATTCAGTATGAAACCATTTTTAATACATTTGCAAAAATAATGTCAAATAAAACAGATGACATGAGTACACTTCATTTTTAGTCACTCTTCAGTATATCCTTTTAATGTGAATTCAGTCCCAACTTCTGAATGGCCTCTTTCTTATATCTGCAAAGGATGTCAACGCTGAGAGTATGAATCAAGGATTTTGCGTAGAGAAAAGAAGAACTCTCAGTAACAATAATACTAACAGCATATATATAGAATCTTAGCCGTGTACTCCACAGCGAAACCAGACACTCTTATACCAAGAGTAAAACAGTACTCAATAACACAGTCTCACTACTTAAGGCACAAACACTATATTACATTTAGAATTATTATTTACAGATTAGGTTAAAGTGACATCACAGCACATCTGCTGCTGGGCAATTCCTGCCAAACAGAGAAGGGGGGGGGGGGTCGCAGCTGTCTGCTGCAGTAGATTGACACATCTCGCCATGACGAAAGTTAATTCCCCTCTGATGTTCACCCATCGCTCCTTTGCTCTCCCTAAAGGGTGCTGTCGTCTGTGTGGAAACATCCTCATAGCAGGCGTCTTACCTCATCCTACATCTTTATATCAAAAAGACTTTCAGTAATGGGCTAAAACCCTCAGGGCAAGTAGAAATCTTGATGAGATTATTAATAACACTTGAAAATACACTTTCAGTCAAAGACAAAACAGTTCCTTTACAATTTGCTGTAAAGGAATGGTAAGGGTCAGGATTTTTATCATAACTTCTTCTCTTTCATCGAAACAAAAGAATATTCAAAGGGATTCATTTTGTGAAGTTGCATTACATAAAGTAACAGTGATAGAAACTAAGGACAAACTGTTTAATGAAGTATTAAATAGTTCCAGCAAGCTTCTTCCTCATCAGCTTATGTTGAGCGAGTATTTTCTTTTCAAGACTCATTTGCTCCAAATTGAAAAACAGGTTTAAGACAGAAAAGTTGATAGTTTGTGTCTTTTGGTAAGTAACTAATGCATACATAAACATGTTTTATTTGAAAGAAAATTTGCCTTTTTACTTTTAGGCTTTCATTAAAGTTACATACTCCCCATTTCTGAATGACGGTCACAGGGGGATATATTCATTTATATAGATTTATATTAGTCATTAATGATTTAAGAATTTACTAAATAATAATTTTACATATTAAACATGCAAAAATGACCAATCCACCAAAAACTGTTCATTTTTCAAAATAAAAATAAAATTAGAATATGAACTCTAAAAATATTGGTTTATATTATTCATTACTACTCAAGTCAATATATTCACAATTATCATGTCAATACTGCTGAAAAAACTTATGAAATTAAATTTCATTTGAACTTATAAAGCAGTTAAATTATGTCACATTTATATCTTAAGTGACTAAGAGTACTTATCAGTCAAAAATAACAAAAAAATAAAAGTAAAATTTGAAAGAGCTATCTTTAAAATCATAGAAAAAATTTAATAATAGTGTTGTTTATAATTTAAAAAGAGATTTTAACATTTACCTAATCAGCAGTAAAAAGTTCAATATTTAAAAATTTTTAATTAAAATTATATTTATAATAACTTGTTAGTGATAAAAAAAAATTCAGAATTATCTTTAAAAAAATTATTAAAACAGTAATTCTAAATACACCTCAACAACGGATACTTTCTACATAACTTATGAGAGAAAATAAAAAATGCCACACCAGAATAATTCCAATATATTTACATTTGGAAATCAAACATGCTACAGGAAGAACAAAAACAATTAAGGAAACTGCTGGTTATGCATTATTCATTTTGAAATATATTTAAATTAATTGGTGTTTGTAAAATGCCTAATAACACAAGCATTAGACATACATTTCTTTGTTCCATGTTAAATTTACAATTTACAGGTAAAAATTTCGATAGTCTTATATTATGAACCATTAACAATAAAAATTTCATCTCAATAGCTCTAAAGGTAAATAATTTAGATGCTGTTTTAACAACTACGTGAAAGATGAATATATTGAAATTTAGGTAATAGAAGTTATGACAAACTCTCTGAACGCAGAAATTTTTAAGATCGTTTTAATCAACACATTACATTCGTTTAATCTGAATGAAGAAATTTATACGTGTACTGTAAAAATAACAAAATGTTATTCATTTTCAGGCTTTCTCTTTAAATCACTCTAAATAATAAGAATAGGCAGCCAAATTAAAATTATTACAAATGCTGAACAAAAACAAACAAAGCAAGCAAATCCATAGATAATATATGACTGAAAGTTATTAGAAAGAGATTTTGCAGATGAACAAAGGATTCATTTGTTTATATGTATGTACATATATAAACTTATTTATCTATTTATAAAAATTTACTTCATTTTATATTCTGTAAAAAGTAACACTTATCAAAATTTTCATCGGTACAGTTTTCCTGTCTAAAATCTCTGAGATGGTAATCACAACAAATGACAATCAAATTCCTGCGTTCAGAAAAAAATCCAAAATAAACTGTTAACACTACACGAGCGCAGCATAATAATCAACTCTTTTTAAACAAATACAAAAGATGAATTAAATTCCAATGACAATTTAATACACAACGACTTTTTATCACGATTTCGCAACACGACAATGACAACATACAAACAAATAACAAATTTATTATAAAAAAAGCTAACTTGTCGATCCAAAATGTCCAATTAGTATTTAAAGGTACTGCCAAACTATCACAATTATTATTCTTCGCAGTCGTTTCAGCTACCTCGAAGTTTGTGTCCATTTTTATTTACAGTTACAAAATCGGATCGAAAACAAATCTTACAGTGCAGCAGAACAGACAACGAAAGTCAGAAAAGAATTCGGTTAGACTAGAAGGGCAATTCGTAGTTTAGACAACATACATGATTGGTTGGAAGGCTATGCTAGCTTCTTTCTAAAAGCCAATCAATTTCGTTAAACGTTTAGCAAATCTAACATCATTTAATTTTCTTTTACACTGTTTATTTTGGTCCTTTTCAATTAAATGGATTTAATAATACAGAATACATCCATAAGGTATTCCAGAATCGGGTGCAGACGGGAGCAATTCTCTTCGAAATTAAAAAATCGTTCGACCGCGTCTGTCATAGTGCACTAATTTATAAACTAATTAAACTATCATTCACCAAATTCACTCTTATCTGCTTGAAAGAACCTTTAAAGTTCGCTCCACAAAATAAATTTCCCCACTTCCCAACATTAAGGGCCTGTTCACATAGGAGTCCGTTGCGTAGCGTTAAGGGAAAGATGACGTTGAGACGAAAATAAACCAATCATAGGCGTTAAAAATTTCATTGTTAATCGTTTGGAGTCGTTTGCTAATCGTATGTGAACAGGCCCTAATACTGGAGAAATGCATCTATCCCAGCCATATTCAACCTCTTTTTTGTTTCGGACCACATTCATAAGCTTGCTATGTTACGCGAGCCGCAACACAGTACACTATACCTCATAATATAATATTGTAAACTATAAAACTCAAAACCCAAATGTATACAAACGTTTATTTAAACATGAATGTGATTTTAAATGTTGAAAGAAAGTTTTGAATATTTTAGAGAAATCAGTTTTATACTCGCTTCATGCTACTCTCAATACGTCATTAAGGAAAGACTCAGTAAGCAGATTTCTATATACGTTCTTCACATATTTCATTTTGGAATTGGATGATTCACAAAGATACGTTGATGCGAACAACTTGAGCAACAGGTGGCACATTTTGGTATTTTTCAGTTATTTATTTCCATAATTATGTTTCCAAAAGCACCTGCATGATAATGAGTGTGAGTGTTTCGGGCCTCGCATTAAAACTTGGTGGTCCGCACATTTAAGCTTGGTGGGCCGCAGTTTGAGTATCCCTGATCTGTACCAAGGAAGAACTGTCAAAAATATGGACTTGAGATACCAGTCATCCCAAGGATTTTCACCTTCTTTTTATCCTTGAGATAAGATATATAAACAACGGGGTCTTTTTCCGTTAAGGGGCACACAGAACTATAAACACATTTTTAATGTTTTAGCTCTATGAAGGGTTAATGGTGTTCCATGGATAAAAAATAGCATATATAATTGACAAATGGGGGAAACGGACATCTGGTGTTAATTGCTTATGGGAACTATTATTCCCATATTACGGACATCAGAAGGTATAAGCAGCAATTAGAACTTAATAACATGTTCTTTTATTTAAAACTTGACACATGACATAAATTTATAATAATCGTTACGAAACCCGGCTCGTAGTTCATCGCGGTGAATTCGGAGCGGAGAAGCGTGCTTACCACGCTAGTACGGAGAGTGTGAAGTGAAGATCGGTGTTCCAATGTCCGCGGCAATCCCCACTCCTGTGCGAACCAGATGCGCAGAACGCGACGTCGGAGCTGTCTGCGAGTTGGGTTGCCACAGTATTCCCCCCAATTACCGTAGGTACTGTGGGTTACAAGTAGCGGGGGTTAAACCGAACCCGTCGACCAGAACGCGTTGACACTGGAACTGGGGTCGTGATTGGAGTCGGCGAGGGCGAAGCTCTCGTAACAGTTGTGGGAGTAGGTACGCTAGTCGTGACAGGATCATTTGGATTCAACACAGGATGCTGCGACGTTAGGGAGTCGCTGGTGGTGAGGAATAATGGCTTTAAACGGTCGAGGCCAATAACACAATTCTTACCATTCATAAGCAATGTGTAATATTTAGCCGTTCTGTCCATTACCTTGAAGGAGCAGTTGTACGGACGATGTAGTGAGCGCCGGATCCCATCATAGCGCACAAAGACATGAGAGCACGATTCGAGAGAAGGGTGCACGAAGGTGGTCGGATTGTGGTGAGCAGAAGTGGGAGTTGGTGAGAAACTCTGCATTAAGCTACGGAGATGTTGGACGAACTCGGATGGTTCGACTGCAGGGGGTGGGGATGGATGGAGAAAATCTGCAGGGAGGCGGAGAGTAGAGCCATATACTAGCTCCGCACTTGTGCACTGGAGGTCTTCCTTGAACGAGGAGCGGAGTCCCAGGAGGACTAATGGGAGAGTCTCAGTCCACCGGTTGCTTGAGTGACATCTAAGGGCCTGTTTAAGTGAGCGGTGAAAACGCTCAACTAGCCCGTTGCCCGCTGGATGGTAAGGCGAGGAGCGGATGTGCTTCGTGCCTAGCAGTGACATCAGAGCAGAGAAAAGATGTGCTTGAAATGGCGTCGTTGATCGGTGGTGATAGCGGAAGGGGTTCCAAAACGAGCAACCCACTGACTGATGAAAGCGAGTGCTACTGTCTCGGACAAGATGTCCGTTATCGGGATCGCCTCCTTCCATCGAGTATACCAATCCACGCACGTAAGCAAGTAAGTGAATCCCTCCGAAGGCAGAAGAGGGCCCACCAAATCAAGATGTACGTGATCGAAGCGATGAGATGGCGGAGAAAATTGCTGCAGGGGGCGGCGTGTGTGCTTATGTACCTTTGAGCGTGACAGCTCAAGTAGGTACGAGTCAATGCTGTGATGTCTTTCGCCATTGATGGCCACACATAACGCTCTGAAATGAGCTTCTTGGTTGCTCGTACTCCAGGGTGAGATAGTCCATGCAGGGAGTGAAACAGACGTTCTCGGAACGCCTCTGGGACGAAAGGACGTACATTGCCGGTACTGCTATCGCAGAATATTTGCAGATCGTTGGAAAGTTTTAATGGCTGAAAAACCAAATTCGTATGCGTCTCTCCAGAGAGAAGACGTTGTATTTCCTGGTCATGCGACTGGGCCTTAGCGAGTTTGGTGAAGTCGAAACTAGTGATACTCGCATTGTGATCCAGGCGTGACAAGGTATCTGCAACAACATTCTTGTTTCCTGGAACATGGCGAATGTCTGTAGTAAACTGCGCTATGAAGTCGAGGTGCCTCAACTGACGGGGCGAGCAAGAATCGGAGTTCTTAGTAAAGGCATACGTTAAGGGCCTATGATCGGTAAAAACTATAAAGGACTGACCTTCGAGAGAGTGTCGAAAGTGCTTAATCGCTGAGTAGATAGCTAGCAATTCCCTATCATAGGTACTATACTTCCGCTCAGCGTTCGTTAACTTTCGTGAGAAGAAAGAAAGAGGCTGGAGTCCCAAAGTGGTTTTTGCATGCAGGGCCGCTCCGATGGCAGAATCGGAAGCGTCAACCATTAGAGTTGCTGCCCGGGAGAGTGGAAACCGAGGGGGACTGCCTGTGAGAGATCAGCTTTGCATTTATTAAAGGCAGCCAGCGCTTCGTCCGTCCATGGCTCAGGACGTTTATCATTCTTTCGAGATTCCTTCAAGAACTCATTCAAGGGCGCTTGAGTATGCTCGGCGTGTACCATGAAACGCCTATAAAAATTTATCATAGCCAGGAATCTGCGGAGCTGGGAAATGGTCTCAGGTTTTGGGAAGTTAGTAATTTGTTGCGTTTTCTCAGTTAAGGGTTCAATACCGGAAGATGAAATTTTACAACCCAGAAAGCTTACAAAATGTTTACCAAGGACGCATTTGGCATGGTTTAATTTAAGGTTGTATTGTTTGAGGCGGTCCAAAACTTGTTGGAGATGAGAGCTATGCTCTTCAGAGGAGGAAGAGGCGATGAGAATGTCGTCAAAATATGGTACACAGAAATCAAGGCCAATAAGGACTTATTGGTCTTGTCTTATATTGGTCCTTGTCAGGTGGATTTAGAAGGAAATCAGCTATTGGGTCTAAAATACTGGACTCTAAGGCTGCAATGGCGTGGTTAAATTTTGTGGAGTCCGCCGTAATATTTGCAATGGTAAATTGTGCTTCAATTTGCCTAAACCATATGTATGGATTGGTCTTCCAGAAAGGAGGTGGTTTAATGGAGACGCGCGAAAGATTCGCGGAAAGGTCACCGGAAGGTTGCATCATATAAATCAAGGAGAGAAACAATACAAATACAATTCAACAGCTACGTATGCCAAAGGTAATTGTGCAAGAATAAGGTGAAATACAGTTGTTATACGATATAAGTATTCAGGACGGTAATAATCGAGCATGTGCAAAGAAAATATGTATAGAAATAAAGTATGCAAAGAAAACATCAATACCAAAATGCTAAACAAAAATGACAAAAATAATCTAGCAAAAAAAAATATAGGAAAGAGACGCTAGCATGTAAGGAAATTATGGGGATAATATCTGATACAGCACAGTACGAAAATACATTACAAAAAAAAAGGATAAGGGTTGGAAGAGCATATATAGGCAATACTGAGAAGGTAAGTTTAATAGAGTTTACGGTAAAAAAAATAATGGGACAGCTTACCGATCACGTAGATAGTTGTGGTAATCCACTTAATTAGTCCTAGGGCTTAATTATCCGAGCAGTTAGAGACCACGAAAAAATAGGCGTGCGACACGTGACCACTGTTTGATTCTTTGTCTCAAGAATTCAGAATAATCACTGTAAGGAAAAGAATTTTCTCCAGAAAAATTGAGACGTACCCCGAATGGTTAGCCGCTTAAGAGATCATATGAAGCACAATTTCACCAAAATTGTAGACAAACCGGGGCGATGCTGATGGATTGCTCCTTGGTCGGTCACGCGGCAAATCGAAAGCAATATTGTCCAGTCAGTCTCCGGGTCACCAATTTATGGGAACTATTATTCCCATATTACGGACATCAGAAGGTATAAGCAGCAATTAGAACTTATTAACATGTTCTTTTATTTAAAACTTGACACGTGACATAAATTTACAATAATTGTTACGAAACTCGGATCGTAGTTCATCGCGGTGAATTCGAAGCGGAGAAGCGTGCGTACCACGCTAGTGCGGAGAGTGTGAAGTGAAGATCGGTGTTCCAATGTCCGCGGCACTCCCCACTCCTACGCGAACCAGATGCGCAGAATGCGACGTCGGAGCTGTCTGCGAGTTGGGTTACCACATGCTGAAGAAAAAATTTCCACTCTACCCCTCGACTATTTGATTTGCTCTATAATGTTTAAATATTGAGTTCTTGAGGAGTTTTGGGAGCGTGTTAAATAATATAATTGACAATCTGAAGGTTAGAACATCAACTATTTTATTCGTTGCTCACTTTCGTTCTGTCTCCACCAAGATTGCTTTTTTGTTTCCAACGAAACTTTAAAAAAATGGATAGTTTATTTTTTTAACGTTGTCACTTGTCAATTACTTTCACATAAAATATATTTGGTGAGATACTACAGAGCATCCCCCAGTGACAGAGGGTAATACGATGAACGACACAAAAATACAATATATGCTGTAAAAATACACAACCCTAAAAATGAAAATTAAAGAAAAAAACCATTTGAAAATACCGTATAATTTTCAAAATCATTCCTTTGAGACATAAGATGAAATCTTAGTATTATTAATATGTATACTATATATTATCAAGGTATATGATAACGTTAATAAGTGATATACAGTGGCTCCCAAAAGTGTTCGTACACTTACGATTTTCACTGAAATAGGGGTCTATCCATTAATTAAAATGAATATTTCAGAATGGGTATTTAATAATAAGATCTATAATCTATTCTTAATAAAACTACATGAAATATTTTTAAAACATAGTAAAACTTTATTTTTAAGAAACCAGTAATCAAAAAGTAACAAAAACTTTATCTCACAAAAGTCATCGTTCACTTGTAAAAATTCTCTACATATTAGTAAATATTCTAATTTTTCGTTAAATTAATATTTAGTAGGATATCCTTTAGCATCCACAACAGCTTTTAAACGTCTGGGAATAGATTGCACTAGGTCTTTTGTAATTTCTGCATCAATGTTCATCCTTTTATCCATCATAATTGTTTTTAGTTCGCTTTTCGTGTGAATGTCGTAATTTCGTACTCGAACCTCCAGTTCTCTCCAAATTTGTTCTATTGGGTTTAAATCTGGCGATTGAGGTGGTATTTTCAAAACTTGTGGACAAATATAGAGACACGAGAGGTGAACTTTGACAGCCGTGTGCTTAGGATCGTTATCTTGTTAAAAAACAAAGTTGTTTCCAATACTCAAATTTTGGGCTGATAATTTTAAATTGTCTCTTAAACTATTTATATAAACAGCATGATTCATTATGCTATCAATAAATACCAAATTACCTAGTCCTGATGCTGACATGCTTTTCCACACAAGGACACCTCCACCGCCATGCTTCACTGTTCCTACTAAGTTCTTGGGATAAAGTTCCTCATTTTTTCTTCTCCATACAATTATACACCCATCGGAGCCAAAAATGTTAAATTTGCTTTCATCGGCAAATAAGACATTATTCCAATACGTTTGGGGGCTTATTTATCATTGATAGTGCGAAGGAAAACCTAAGCTTTCTGTTTTACTCGCTCACAAAAAAATTTCTACTGGCAGAACGTCCATGTAATCCAGCTGTTCTGAGAACTCGTCAAAATATTTCAGGTGAAATTGAAGTAGAAAATGTTTCATTGAATTCTGCAGAAACTTTTACAGCACTCAAACGTGAATTTTTCACAAATTTTCTAATTATAAATCTCTGATCACGTTTCGTTAACTTTGCCGTACGACCTTTTCTTACCTTGTTTTCCATCCGATTTTCTTCTTTATAGCGTTTTATCACATACTGCACAGTAGAATGGGATAAATTAAGTAATTTAGCAATATTCCGAACTGATTTACCACTACTATGATGAAAAATAATCAATTTTCGAATGCTGTTTGTTGTTTCTTTACAACTACGAGCCATTCTTAAATAATGAACAGAAGATTACGGAGTAGGCAAGCAATAATTAAAGCCAAACGATATTTTAAATGCCACTACAATTCAATAATAGAAATAAAGCGCCAGACGATAATTTTAATTATGAATTTATCTGAAAATATTTCAGTGTACGATGACTTTTGTGAGATGAAGTTTTTGTTACTTTTTGATTACTGGTTTCTTAAAAATAAAGTTTTACTATATTTTCAAAATATTTCATGTAGTTTTGTTAAAAATAGATTATAGATCTTATTATTAAATACCCATTCTGAAATATTCATTTTAATTAATGGATAGCCCCTATTTAATTGAAAATCGTAAGTGTACGAACACTTTTGGGAGCCACTGTATGTTGACCGTTTGGCTGGGAAATGAATTCGTCTGACCTAAGTTGTCACAGCTTTGTCTGATTCAGTTTGATTAGCAGACTGATATTTTTTTGGCTGGAAAGATTTAGGAGAGACAGTTTTTTCTGCTTGTAGTATAGGAATTTTGTCTTCATGAGTATGAATTAAATATGCCGGCTTGACACGGTCTAAGGACACAGTTGATTTCCGGCCATTAAGATCGATGGTGAAGTTTTTCTCTTTTCCTCGTAAAACCTTGTGAGGACCTGTACAGAAGATCGTTCAGACTTTACGGAAACGATTTTGCAATTTATTTTTGTCATTTGCATTTTGAGGAAAAAATTTGGCAACTTCAGATTAATCGTCTACTACTGTTTTGTTTTGATTGGAATGTAAAATAAAAGATTTATTTTGAAAATGGCTCCTAAAATTAATAGATGGCTCGAAGGTTACGTAACTGCGCTTTCCGAGGAGAAATATTCGTATCAACAAATTATAAAGCGGTGTAAAAATTGCGATTATGGCATTTCAAGAAAAGGTATTTGTAATATATAAAAATTGAACGGAAAAAACGTCTAATTGGAAGTAAAATTGAAAACATGACTGCGAAACCTCATCTTAAGTCTGTTCGAACGCATATAAATATCAAGAAAGTAAAGTCTCTGATTCTAAAAGAAAATAAGCTGACTCAAAGGTCCGTTGCATCGAAACTAGGAATGTCTTCTGACACTGTAAGTAAAATCATTTATAAATATTTGAAGTTAAGAAAGATGTTTAAACCTAAAGTTCATCTGCTTTTGCCAAAGCATATTTCTGAAAGCAATACAAACTGTAGAGAATTATATGAAAAATACTTAGCTGCTGAAAAATTGAAATTTGTGGTAACACTCGATGAGACATTGGTGCATTTAAGTAACTGTAATTAAAAAAAGATCAATTTTCTATTGCTCAACTGACGGAATGACCGTACGAAATGACTTCGCCAGTGAACGGAAAAGTTCCAAAAGGGATTCATGATAGTTGCAGAATTTTGTTACTGAGGCAAATTAAAAATCAAAAAGTCTCAAGTAAAGACAAAATTAATTCACTATACTGTCAGCAGAATATTTTAGAACCAATTTTTGAAGAGGAAATTCCAGCCCTATATGGAAAGGATACTGATAAAGTTGAACTTCATATGGACAAAGCCTCTAGTCACACGTCTAAATCAACTGCCGCTTATTTAGCCAAGAAACAATCGGGAACAGGAATAAAGTGTATCCCATTTAATGAAATACCCGTAAAATCCCCTGACGTTTCTCCAATGAACTTTTGCGCTTTCGGTTTATTAAAACGAGCCTTAGGAAAATGGCATTCAAGAACACTGAACGGTCTTTGGACAACGGTCCAAGAAGAATGGGGTAAAATTGACATGACAGTACTCAGAAAAAGTTTACTTTCATGGAAAATTCGAGCTAGAGCTACTGTCAAGAACCATGACTATCAGACAGAAGCAAATCACCGCAAAAAATGGCATTTATACATAAAACGTAACTATCAAAATTGTTTCCATAAAGTGCGAACGACCTTCTGTATATGGTTGGTATAAGGGAGGTTTCACACTGTAAACTCTTAAAAACACGTGCGAGCAAGTTTTTAAGGAAGGATTAACATAAAACTGCTTTTGTCCATGTGTGGATGTTGCAACTGGATTCATTTCTCGCATTGTGTTTCGTAAACGATCAACAAAGATATCATTGGATGTGGAATGATAGATGTTTCGATCATATCACTGAGAAGTTGAAGACTTGTTCCGTACACCAGTTCGGAACAAGATGCTTTGATGTCTTCTTTGACAACTGTGTAGATTCCCAATAGAACTATCGGAAGTACTTCCGACCACTGAGCATGCTCATGTGCTTGAATAGATGATTTTAAAAGGCGATGGAATCTCCCTATAATCGCATTTGCGATTGGATGGTACGCTGCAGTACGAATTCAATTTGTACCCAACATTTCCGAAAACTCGCGATACAAAGATGATCGCATCTGTGAGCCTTGGTCTGTAGTTATCACCGAAGGCAGTGGTGTAGTGAGCATAACTGGCGCCCGGGCCACGATACCTTTTTGGCGTCCCCTCCCCCTCCCCCCGAAAAACATATAGTAATATAATATATAGAATTAGTATAAAATATATTATTTATTTTATACCATTGGAGACCATTTGGCACCCCTCTGCGAGTGGCGCTCGGGGCATGATATACCCTCTTGCCCCCTCTCCCCCTCGCTACGCCACTGATCGAAGGGCATCCGAAGCGAGATATCCAAGTATAAAAAATCGCTCGTCAAATGGTTTCAGTTTTCATGTCTGCTATGGGAATAGCTTCTGGACAGGGCCCGATTTAGAAAATTCTTGACTATAGGCACAACTCGGGATGGGGCCCATAATACTGATGTGGGCATAAAATTTCCAAAATTGACACCCAAAAAAATAATCATGAATCATTGTGAAAGTACCATTTTACCAAGAATAGGCTATTTGAAGCATAGAAGCCTAGAACATTATCAAATAACAAAAAGCAAAACAACATATTAATTTCATCATTAAAACACCAATACAATGTAACCAGAAAAACTTATTAATCCCTTATATACACTATAACATATATATGATGAACTATACATAACTATACATATGATGGACCAATCAATCAAATTTGAAGGGATATATAAAAAAATTGCTATTAAAAAAGGTAAAATTAAAAAAATTGAATTGGGAATTTTTTCTTTTTTTTCTTTTAAAATAAAATTTTTGGGGGTCCCTAGGCCCGGCCCTTCCGGGCTTAATGGAAAATCAGGGCCTGCTTCTGGCCATCTTGAGAATCTATCGGTCATTCTTAATAAATAGATTCAACCATCACATGGAGGTAAGGGACCAACAATGTCTATGTGTATCTGACGAAACAGGCAAACTAAATGTTCCTAACGGAGCTTTTGTGTGGCGCTGCACTTTGGATTTTTGACAAGGTTCACAGCACCGCACCCATTCTTTTATATTTCTTTTCATATTTGGCCAAACATATATGGCGCAGATTAGTTTTGACGTAGCTGCTATTCCAGGATGTGAAATGTTATGCAACTGTTCGAAAATTAGTCTTCGAAATGATTCCGGAACAAACGGTCGTGACGAGCCAGTTGAAATGTCACATATTACGTCAGAGTCTGTACTTTTGCAAAGTTAGAGTGCAAGTTCAAGTGAGGAACTTTTGTCCTGGAAAAACCTTTGAGTTTCGGTATCATTTTGTTGATATTTGGCAAGTTCACTAAAATTCAGAAAACGAGATTTGGTAATCGAATTCAATTCTATGCGTGAAAGTGAATCTGCCACTACATTTTTGGATCCTCGCACATGTCTGATGTCAGTGGAGTATTGGGATATAAAATCAAGATGACGTAACTGCCTAGGTGAACATTTATCTGAATTTTGTTTGAAGGCATAAATTTATGGATTTTGATCAGTATAAATTTGGAATTTCCTGCCTTCTAACCAGGGCCGGATTTTCCTAAAGGCTAACTAGGCTTCAGCCTACGGCCTCAAGATCAAGAGGGGCCTACATTCACATTGGTTTAGTTTAAGACTTAAAATTCATAATAATTCATACTTAAACTTTAAATGTGAATTATTATGAAATAAATGTATCTGAATTGAATTTGGTTTAATCTTCAATGTATTGAATATATATATGTTAGTACCAATAACAACATGTTTCATTTAATATATTGATATATATCACAGTAATGATGTATTTTATTATCTCTCATGTAATTTACAAATTTAAAAATGAGAGGTGAAAGGGCCTCATAAGTGGAATAGCCTAGGTCCTCTTTTCATCTAAATCCGGCCCTGCTTCTAACAGATGCTTAAATTTTTTTATTGCCGAATAAATCGCGAATAGTTCTCTGTCATAAGTTGACCACTTTTGTTGACTATTGTTTGATTTCATTGAGTAAAAGGCAAACGGTTTTCATTTCTCCTCAGAGAGTTGCATTAATGAACCACCTTCGGCAAAATCGGATGCATCGATCCATACGCATAGGGGTGCACCAGGAATAGGATGTCTTAAAAGAGTTGCTTGCGCGATTGCTTGTTTTGCTGCTAAGAAGGATTTTTCAGATACCTCGAGCCCATAGGGCAGTGGTGGCCAACCTGTAGCGCATTGGCTGATTACAAGCGGCTCATTGCATCCTTGAGCCTACTTATTCTTTTGAAGCGGGCGCCATATCTAAATCCATCTATTCAACACCAGAATGCTCCCAGTTCAATTCTAGTTCGTGGCACAAACTTCATGTGTGTACATTTGGCAACTGCACTCTCGCGCAAATTGCTTGTTTTTTTGTTTTTTTTACAATTAATATTATATGTGTAATAGCAATTTGACCAAATATATTGAAAAAATCGAGTTATTGCAAGGGTCATTTGAAAGTCGTTTTCATGATTTGGTTAAAGATTGCATGCTCGATATTCCCCGAGTGTACAAATCACAATGAAGATGTCTAGTAACATGCAAATGAAACTTATTGATTTAAAAACAAATTCATTATTGAAAATGAAATTTGATGAGCTTTATTCAGATCAAAATTACTCTGACATGATAAATTTTTTGGTGTTCATTATCCTGTGAACACTTCCCCGAACTAAGAAAATTTGTAAAAAAATTATATACAGGGTGGTTTTTATTAAACTGAAACTACTCAGAGCCATCTGTAGCGCGATCTACCAACCGAAATTCCACCAAAATTGATAGAGGGACTAAGGACGACATGGAAAAGAGTTTCCGCGAAGAAAAAAAAAAGGTTCCTAAAGTCGCCGTTAGAGGAAAATGTGGCGCTGTTGTTGTCGGCGCACCCGAGAATTTGCACAAAACGCAAGTAAAACATCAAAATGCAAATTTATGACTACGTAGTCGACAGCAGCGCCAGTATTTCGGGCTATAAAGATAAGGGGTGAATACTGAAAAAGTTGTAATAAGCAGACAAATGAATAACAAAAAAATTTCACTGTAATACCGCTTTATGCAGAAAATTCACTTCTCCCTCCTTCAATGTGATCACCATCCTGGTGGACGACATACTGCATCATGAACACTACGTTCTCAACGGCCGAGAGTAACATGTCGCCTGGGATGTTCTTCACAGTCCGGGATATGTTGTCTTTTAGGGCTCCCAAGTTAGACTCCGCTAAAATACACCTTGGGCTTTAAATAATCCCACAGAAAGAATTCACATGGGTTAGGTCCGGGGAACGAGGTGGCCATGCAAGTGGAAAAAAAGACGAGCATCTGTGTGGCGTAACGGCTCTTTGAAATGTACTAAAATGCACATGCTCAGAGACTTCAATTTTTTTCCGGGAGCCGTTACAGAGCTGTTACGCTATAGCAACCCTCGTATTCTTGGCAGAGTATTGGCGAACATGGTTGTTGTGGCAACCGTGTTGGCGTGGCTATTTTTTTTCCGCCAATGTATCGCCTTTATGTGTTGTGTGCGTTCGTATAAAGAGTTTTTGGCATCACTTTGCCCTGCGGGTCTGGGATTGTATTTACTTTGATGAATTATTACGTTGAGTGTTTATTAAAATCGAATAATTTAAATTCGTTAAACTCATGATTGATAGAGAGAGTGCAATTGTATTTCGTATTGTTTTATAAACAATGTAACAGAAACAGACGGCTGTGAAAAGTAAGAATGTCTTTGTTATTCATTGTTTTTACTGTGGATTTTGAGGTATTAGGTTACTGTTATGGATATTCCCCGAATACGAAATAAAATTATATATTTTAATGCTACCTAGAGTTTGAAAATTGTACTTAAATTGAGTTTGCATCACATTATTAACTGAGAAAACACAGCTCGTATTTTAATTTCGTCTAGTACATACACGAGTTATTAGGCACATACAATTATAGATATAGAATGCATGATTTTATTACATATATTGGGTAATGGTTTAATTGTAAATTTTTGCTGAATATCAGAGCAGGTTTTATATTTAATTAACTCTCGGTTTATCACTGCAGGTATTACTTTTTCTAACCTTTGGGGTAATCAGTTTCTGTGGTTATTTTGAAAAGCACATCAATTCTATTTCTTCAATTAATACTTTACGTTTAATTCTATTTATATCTTTTATCAAGCTTTGTTACTTATGCGTAGTATTTTATTATCAAGGTTTAATGGGAAGCAAAATGTATTTCTCTACAGTAAGGTTTACTTTTTTTGTGATTTTATTTAAATATAAACATTATTCATTCTATTATACATACAAGGTGTGACTGATCACAGAAATATTACAGTAATATATATTTGCAAAAAAGAACCTTATTTTCTTTCAAAGTACTCCCCGCCGGATGTAATGCATATCTGATAAAGTTCCTACAAGGCTTGGAAACCTCTTGAATAGTCCTCCTTCACTATAACTTTAAGTTCCCTGGTAACAGAAGCTTGGTATCTGAAATGTTTGCAAATCTGTGTCCTTTCAGTGCTGTTTTCAGTCTTGGAAACCGGGAAAAGTCTGGCCTGAAAGATCAGGCCAGTATGGTGGATGAAACAACTCAGTAATCTCATGCTTGGCGATTAATCGTTTCATACACATAACAGTATGAGGCTGTGCATTATCGGGCAAAAGGTACCACTTGCATAATCCCACGGCAACAAATTGCGGCCACTCACAATGAATACGTGCAAAGAGGCGCTTGAAAATATGACAGTAAAAATCAGCATTAACTGTTTGTCCTGGTATAATTTTTTTGTGGATTAATCCCTGTGCGTCGATAAAGTTGTCTTAACCTTTGGTTTTTCCAAACAGATTTTTCGATTCATTTGAAACAAAATTTCATATTGACTCCCTGCTCCCTGATGCAATGCTCTAATAACTGTTACATTAGAGCTATCGCATGAACAAACACCTGCAGAAGAATTTTGAAAACGAAGTGCAAAATTTATGTAAGACAGGGAAGAATGCAATGTGCATGTGTTAGCATGTCGGGCTGTTTTTAATTTTCGAAAGGGGGGAGATTCACCTTGCTTATCAGTCTTACCTTGTATATTGCTATTCAGGCAATTTTTGCCAATAGTTTCTAATGTACAACATGAGTCATAATTTTACAGCATTTTTGAAAGAAGATATTTGTATTAATAGCTGTTTCAGTGCTACATAAATAGTTTCAATTTCTCCTTCAAAATGTGTGGAGTTTCTTCACACAGAAATGTAAAGGGAAATAGATCACAGGTCACCCCTGTACCTGAACAGTCATCTTTGTGAAACAAGAGATCCATCAATATGAACATTTCTTTTTAATTGATTTTCATATCTTGGACAGTTTAAAAATCCAGTTTCAAATAGCCCATAAGATAAATGGGCTGCTTAATATATGTTGGGGTAAGTTGTAATCTGCTGCAGTAATGATGCTATGCTGTATAAATCCCGCTTGGATTTTCAAATTTCTATCACTATTGTTATATGATCTTCAATTATTCTTTATGACCAGTCAGCTCTAATCCATTTGGATATTTGTACACTTACTGCATTATCATATGTTATGAGAACTTTATAAACTGTTTAATTAAAAAAAAATCTTACTGCTCTAAAATCATTTGAGTTCGAACATCGAAAATACCCAAGCATTTACACCTAACTCCAACCATAGCTCACTTGAAATAAGTTCCTCAAAAACAGAAATTTTATAACTTTTAGAAATTAATAACTAATGCATATCATACTATGTACTCAATACATGTAGACTGACTGTTTTGAGATAAATTTAAGATTCCTATTCTAATATTTCAATATACAATTTTCCCAAGAGATTAGTTTTTCAGTAATTTTTGTTATGTTTTTTTCCCCAATGCGGAGGCACTTGTCGTCAAACATTCGCCTATACTACGCAGCAATTTTATTGCCCATTTTTTTGTGGGAGCACCATGTAGGAGGACAGCATTACCCCCTATGAAGGGACGACACGAACGGAGGCATTTTTCGTGGCGCGACGCCAGGATTCGATCCGAGCACCCTCAGCACCGAAAACCAGCGTGCTGTACCACTGGGCCGCCACAAGCCCATTTTTGTTATGTCAAACTGTATCCAATTGAAATTTTAAATTTTGTGTGATATAGACATGTTCTAGAATAAATATTAAATTCTATGGATTAATGTTAAAATTGCAAACCTATGATATCATATATGCAATGGTTAATTCATACATCTATTTTATGCGTAAATTAAATTTCTCCTTATTGTTCTTTAGAATTTTTATAGTAAAGTAGCAAACAAAGTTTGTTAAGTAATTATATAATTAATTGTGCTGGTCTAATCACATTCTAAAAAACATTTATATCTTCCTAACCATTTAGACCTCACTGCCTGTAACTATTATATACATCAATTTAAATGTAAAATTTTTATTCACAAAATGTAATTTTGATTACTCTTCATCCTTAAGGAAAATCTTTCAAGCGCACTATATTCTGAATAAAAAGTACATTTTTATTCTATGTAGAACTTCGCTATTACATGTCACATCTGAAACCTTTTCTGATCATATGAAGCAGTTTGCTCTGTAATCTGTGAATGTCTACAGGTATGGTATTATTTAATAAATTATCTAAAGTTCTTAAATATTTTTCTTCTGTTAGGTTAGAAAAAAAAAAGGGAAATAGTTATAGAATTCCAAATGCATGTTTTTATTGTACTCTTACCTTTTGAGTTTTTCAGAGCTATAATTCATTGAATGCTAATCTATATACAGTGTTACCTCCAAAAAGCGGACAGTCACGGGACCAAAAGTTTTGTCCGTCATTAGGAGGTGTCCGCTATTGGGGAGGACAACCTTTTTATAAAAAAAGTTTTTGCACTTCTGTTTGACATTTGATTGAAAATTACGGCTGCAATTTTAATTAAAAAGGAAAAATTAATTAGAGAAGAAAAGAATAACTATTTACTACTTTACCTTTTAATTGTGGCTAATCCTTATATCTTGCATTAAATAATTCCAAAATACAATGTATTGGAGCTAAATTGTTTTAATTACTACTAAAAAAATCTGTTAACAAAGTTTGATTTCTCTTTTTTACGCAGCAAACTTGTTTTTCAAGGTGAATCTTCATAAGATTTAACTTTGCTCGTCCCTACGAATCTTCATTGCTCAGAAAGAACTGATTTAATTGTTCGCTGTATTTCAGTGCTTCCGAATAATCTTTGATTTTGCAGTCTTCCATTGGTGATTCCTTATCATCATCCTCAGAAAGGGCCAGTGATTCAGTGGTGTCCCGATGAATTACATTGGAAACATGCAGGTTTTCTTCCTCAATGGATAAATCGTCGTCGATCTTGACATACTCTTCAACGCTGATATTTGAATCCAAATTGGCTACTGTAGATCCGCAAGTTCTTTTTCACTTTTTTCAGTAGTACTGTCAGTTTCCACTTCGCTTGTACTCAAAAATCCCGCCTTCTTAAAACATTTTTGAACGCACCCAGGCTCGCCCTTTTTATGGACTGACGTAGTCCAGGAAATTGCATCCAAAACAGATACCGATTTTGCCAACTCTTCGCTGGAATTGTAGGAGATAATCCGTGAAAGCACATGTCTGAGAAGCAGCTTGTTAGAATAAATTTGAAATGTTTGCCAGAATAATTGAAAATTTCCCAAAATTACCTGTCCGCTATCTAGAGGGAATAACATGGATTGTCCTATATAAAAGGACTGGGACTCGTAAAAATGTCCGTTAATTAGAGGTGCCCGCTATTCGGTAGTGTCCGTTAAGGGAGGTACCGCTGTACTATATAAAACCGTTCCGTAACTGACTCACTGACATACAACGCACAGACCAAACCGCTGGACCTAAAGGGCTGAAATTTTGCATGGCGATTCTTCTTATGGTGTAGGGGTGCACTAATAGAGATTTTTGAAAAATTCTTCTTAGATTTTTTAAATTAAATTTTTAAGCTGTTTTAGTAACTTTTTTTAAGTTTGCATTTAAAATAATAACGTGAGGGTTATAAAATTTATATCACGAGAAAGATCATAAAAATTCCTTTAAAATGAAATCTTTTTAGAACCTTTACCTCGATTTTCTGATTTTTGGTGAATTTTTAAAGATTCATTTTTAGAATTTAATTTATTAAATGCCGATCACGTGATTTCTTTTTCTGATACTTTAAATAAATTTATCGTCACTTGCATAACAACTAAATAGACAAAAAAAATGTTTTTTTTTTTTTTTAATGCGGCAGACGATTGGATATTATCCAAAATAAATAAATATCCATTACGATTTTTTTATAAATATATATATATATATATATATTTTACATCAATTGTATACATTGATCGTCGCATTTATTATAAATATATTTATTTATTTATTTTGGCATTAATTGCATACATTGACCGTTGTATTTAATTTGAATTTACTCCGTAGCGAAGCGCGGGTTTTTAGCTAGTTTAAACATAAGGAAATAAAATTAGATATTCAAAATTTTATATAATATTCAATATTTTAAAAATGGAATAAAATTCAGTTGAAAATACTACTACTAATAGGATTACATTATACAGTATTATATAAATGCATTTATATACGTGCAGATATCATAAATATTTTTAAAGACTTCCGGTTATATTGTTCAAGTTCTTTTTTTCCTTCTCATATGATCATTTATTACAATTATTTATAGTAAAATGTACTTTATTAACCCCCCCCCCCTTTCCTGAATGCTTATGTAATACTTGAACAACACCTCTCTAAGATTTGTATGTACGTGTATATATGCACTGAATGGCCGATTTATTATTTCCACCTGACAGTTTTATGTAAATCAGCTATAACATCAAGCTGTTGCTGCTAGAGGGTCAAATTTGTACAAAATGAGGTTGGCTGATGATTGCTAAGAGAGTTAAAACGTATTGCTTGTGAAGAAATGGGTAAAAAAATAAAATTATTGGATTCTTGAGTGATGGATGATTGTGAGTGCTAGAAGCAGTGAATATGACTAGAAGTGCTTCGTTTGGGATGTGTTTGAGAACAGCTGTTCATATTTAAAAAGAGTAGACTACCATACAAAAAGCTTTGTGTCAGTGTAAGGTGAGTGACCATCACTGGTTACTGGATGCATGAGTTTTTTTAATTATTTATATAAATTTCCATAAGGTGCTCAAAATGTTCTCTATTGCTG
Organism: Dolomedes plantarius; assembly: GCA_907164885.2. NCBI lineage: Eukaryota > Metazoa > Arthropoda > Arachnida > Araneae > Dolomedidae > Dolomedes > Dolomedes plantarius. Next base: position 178,456,377 of record OU015494.1, read on the forward strand.
TTGCCGAGGGTGCCTGCCTTTTTTTCTTTTTCCTGAGCTTGTTCAACAAACCACGTATTTCATGGCACTTAAAGTACTCAGGTCAAAGAAAAGAATAACACGTAATTTTTAAATATCTGTCAACAAATCATTTTTTCGTATTTTTTCTATAATCTTTTGTTTTTATATGTTATCAGCCTGATTTTGTAATTGTTCGTAAATAAAAATTCTTCTGTTTGTGTGTTTATGTATATGTTTATGTTTCCTGTCTTGTTTTCATATGTACACCATACTGGGGTCTGAGGCAGTCGTCAGCCCTAGGTACCTTAAGAAGCAACCCTAGGAAGCAACAACAGTTCTCGAAATTCGTTTTTGTCAAAGGGTGCTAGATTGCAAATCACGATTCATTACCATGCTTTTATTAACTTGCTTTCTTGTTTGTGTGTTTGTCAAGTACAAATCTTGCAATCGATTTTTAACTAACTTCCCGACTAGCTAGACATTTGAAACTTTTAGAATAGCTCAGAACACGATGACAATGCATTTTTTTAATACTTTTAGCCATCTTTAAGCAGAATTAAATTGATTTTCAGTTAATTTTGTTTTGTAGACTGGTGCAGCCATCTATTGGCCGGAACGGGAACGAAAAGTTAAATGCAAGTTAACTTCCAATTAACTTCATTTTCTTTCAGGTTGATAGGATAATTCATAAAATTTTTTAAAAAAAAGTATTTATTAATACATAGAATTGTCAAGTGTATATGATTCAACAGAAAATTTAAAAACATGGTATATAGAAAGTTCTTTTTATCTTCTAATTATTTTCATATAATATTCACAAACTTTTTTCCTCTACTTCTATATGTTAATTTATTCTTTTCTTAATATTCCTTATCATAGCTAAACATTTTTTTACGATTTTGTCATGCACAATCATATTAACTATAACATGTTTATATCAATTGTTCATAACATGTTGATATCAATATTCCTGTGGTTATGAAGTGTTTTTATTTTAATGTTACAGTTCTCATTATATAAACTGTATATTTTTTATGAGTCGTCAAGGTTTAAACCAAATGGAAAATACTTGTTAATTTCTACTGTTTTCTATAAATTGCAGCATCTTAATAGCATTTCTTTAGCTCCAAAAACATCAATTATAATTAATATCCATGCAAGGTTTGTTCTGTACTTCCTTTAAATAGATAAAAAGTATCTCACTAACATAAAAGCCAGATGAATGCTTGGTGAATACTGCTATGATAAAAGTAAAGCAGTATTCAGTATTTACAGTGTTTTTTTGGCTATGAAGAGTTTTATGAAGATTTATATATATTTCACAAATTACAATTTTTATCATCATTTTACTCAAATGTTTATGCTACAGAGTTATGAAAAAGCAATTTTAATATCTTATGTAATTTTTATTTTTTCTCTTCAAAAATCATATTTCTCATCAAAATTAGTTTTTGTCAGTTAAAAAAAATAAATATTACTTTGAACACCTTTTTCACAATGACTTTCCGCTATAAAGTTGAATAGTTTTTGCCTATTCCTAAAATGTTTCTGTAATAAATAGCTAAATGTCTATGTTCATTACTTCTTCGTGATGCAGAAGGAGAAAGAAGTGTAAATTTCTTTTCTTTTTATTGGGATGTAGAGATTTGGCCATAATGCATAAAAGGACTTAAAAGTAAAGAATAGATAAGAAACGGATTATTTTTCATCAGAAATTTTCTATTTTTTCTCTTCAACAATCATATTTCTCATCAAAATTAGTTTTTGTCAATTAAAAAGAAAATATTACTTTGAACACCTTTTTCACAATGACTTTCCCCTATAAAGTTGAATAGTTTTTGCCTATTTCTAAAATGTTTCAGTATAAATCTATGTTGGCAAATTTTTCTCAAGAATATTAGCAAAAACATTGTCCATCTTTCAAATGAACTATTTCTTTATTGTTACGTCAAAATTTTGCATAATTTCCCGTCCATTCGTCTTTTTAAATTTTAAACTAACGAAGAAATTAAGTCATATTTAAAAGATCACGGAGGTTTTTTAACTAATTGGTAAGGACGATGCTACACTTCTAGCTTCGTAACCATTAAGAAGGAACTCGAGATAACATACACAAATATTTGACGTAAAAGTTTGGGGAAATGAAGCGATAAACCACATAATATAGTTGCCCTTTATATTGTTGCTTGAGGAAAAAAGACGAGAAAACGCCAAATATGACAAACCAGCGATAACTTGGCATTCGCAGTTTTCTGCTCGAAAATAAAATTATGTAGTTCTTGAGCACATGCATTTATGCACATTTCAAAGGGCCGTTACGCTACACAGACGCTCGTGGAAAAAAGCGACTGATGACCCTTTCTTCTGTAAAGTGATGGAGTAACAGATTCCGCACCGATCTTTAAACCCAAAATACTGGCGCTGCTGTCGACTACGTAGTTATAAATTTGCCTTTTGATGTTTTTCTTGCGTTTTATCCAAATTCTCGGGTGCGCCGACAACAGCGCCATACCTTCCCCTATCGGCGACTTTTGCAACTATTTTTTTTTTTTTCCCTCATGGCAACTCTTTCCCATGTCGTCCCTAGTCCCTCTATCAATTTTGGTGAAATTCCGGTTGATAGATCGCGCTACAGGTAGCTCCGAGTAGTGTGTTTAATAAAAAAACACCCTGTATGTTATTTCGGAAAGACATACAGGTGTGAAAATGCATTTCCCCCCATGAAACTGATTAAAAGCAAAACGAGGTTCCGAATGACTGATTCAAATGTCTCTGCTGCTTTCAATAACAAATTTAACACCAAACATTGAAAAGCTAGCAAAATCAAGACTCAAAAGTCTCATTAATGGTAAATAATATTTATGTGCTGTAATAGATAGTTTTACATACAACAATTAAATCATTTTAAAATGTTAATTCAGTGGTTGAGTTATCCCTTTTCCTCCCCTAGGTGAAGCATATTCTACCCCTATCCCTGTTTTGCAACCCCAACCATGAACGCCAGAAAGTAGACAAAGGGATTCAGTTATATGGCACATCTGAACTCGTATGTGAAACAAATTGACGCATGGTATGTAAAAGGTTGGTCACCACTGCCATAGGGTATTGTATTGTATTGTTGTTACTGTTTTTCATAATCCTCTAACTGGTGTACATTTCTGACCATTTCTACTGTGTAAAATGCACACTTATTTTCATTTGTTTATGTTCTAATTAATTTACCTTCCTTTAAGTCTTTTTTATAAGAGAAATTTTTATCATACCAGTTGTTAATTACGTTTTATTATGATGTGTCTCCAAGTTGGTATTAAATTACTGCTTTGTTTTGAAAAAATAATCTGCAGGGATATACGAATAGGATAGATTTAAATCTTTATTCTATCTGGATTCCATTTCTGTTAAAATAAACAAATAGCTAAATGCAAAGTTTGTTGTTTTTATGTTACTGTTTTGAAAAATTCATGGTAAGAAGATATCTTTTCAATACGACTTATCTAATATATACCATTTATCTAACTGTAGTGAAACTACTAAGATTAATCACGTTTAGTGATTTCTATTAAAATATAAACTGTTTAATGCCATAGAGAATCATATATGGTTTTTTACTTACTGATTTTCCCAGATGTTTATTTGGTTAAACATTTAGAAAGGTGTAATCTTGTGTTGCGTAGAACAGAGCACCAAAATATCATGCATGAAAAAAATTTCAGTTATTTTCTTATATCATTATATGCTGTAATAATTTTGTTTACGTCCGAAGGATAAAAATTATACACCGAAGAGAAAAAAAACTGGTACAGGCATGCGTATGCTAATAGCGGAGATATGCAACCAATCAGCGTAACGCGATGCGGTCGGCAGCGCCTATATAAGACAATAGGTGTCTGGCGAAGCTGTTAGATCGGTTCCCGCTGCTACAATAGCAGATTATCCCGATTTATGCGACTTTGAACGTGGCGTTATAGTCGGCGTACGAGAGATGAGACAGCATCTTCGAGGTAGCGATGCAATTTTGATTTTCGTGCACTACCATTTCACGAGTGTACTGTGAATATCAGGTATCAGGAAAAACATCAATCTCCGATAGCGGTGCTGCCGGAGAAAGACCTCGAAAGAACGGCACCGCGGACGACTGACGAGAATCCTTAAACGAGATAAACGTGCAACTCTTCCTCAAATTGGTGCGGATTTCAATACTGGAGCATCAATAAGTGTCAGCATGTGAACTGTTCAACGAACCGTCATTGATATGGGCTTTCGGAGCCGCAAGCCCACTCATGTACCGTTGTTGACTGCTCGGCACAAAGCTTTACGCTAGCACTTCCATTGGACTGTTGATGATTGGCAACATGTTGCCTAGTCTGACGAGTCCCATTTCCAATTGTATCAGGCGGATGGACGTGTGCGGGTATGGAGACAACCTCATGAATCCATGGACCGTACATGTCAACAGGGGACTGTTCAAGCTGGTGGAGCCTCTGTGATGGTATAGGGCGTGTGCTGTTGGCGTGATATGGGACCCCTGATACGTCTAGAGACGACTGACAGGTGACGGGTACATAAGCATCCTGTCCGATCATCTACAATCTACACCCATTCATGTCCATTGTGCATCCGACGGACTTGGACAATTCAAGCAGGACAATGCGACACCCCCCACGTCGAGAGTTTACTACCGAGTGGATCCAGGATTGCTCCTCTGACATTAGACACTTCCACTGGCTACCTAAATCCCCAGACACGAACATTATTGAGCATTTCTCGAATGCCTTACAACGTGCTGTTCAGAAGAGATCTCCACCCCTTCACACTCCTATGGATTTGTGGACTGCCCTGCAGGATTGATGGTGTGAATTGCCTCAACACCTTCAGACATTAGTAAAGTCCATGCCACGTCATGTTGCGGCACTTCTGTGTGCTCGTGGGGGCCCTACACGATATTTGGCAGGCGTACGTTTTTCTGGCTCTTCAGTGTCTATTGTTACATGCTAAGTATGAATTGTTTAAGTAAATGGTTTATTTCCCCACATATTTCGAAACTCCTTTCTAGCAAGGGATTTTCTCTTGGTTTAAGAACTATATAAGAGTTCTGGGTTGATGCTTTAAACTTGCCTGCTGACCATGGACATGAATGACCACTTGCAGGAATCTAACCTTTCGTTCTATCCCATAAACGATTTAGAAGTATCTACGAACCAGAGGAATTTAACGATGATAAATTTGGTCATTCCCTTCTTATTGGAACATATTGTGCGACTATCATACAGGATAGTCCCAAAATGCTGACCTGTTTACTTACAAAATACAATAGCGGGCTTATTCCAGAGTCTACACTCATTAAAGATTCTACCGTGCCCCCGCCACACTTTAAGATGTATCTTGTTTTGACGTAATGATAAGGCGCGCAGATTAGTTATAGTCATCCATCCGTCTTTTAAAATAACGTTTGGCTCGTCCTTACATTACTACTACTGTTTTCAGATACTGTTTTTATACTTTTTCGGTTCCTTTATGAATAATCTGCACCATTCTATTACTGTTTTGTAATACTTTTTATTCGTCCGAGAGAACTGTGGGATCATCAGAACATGACATATTACGGCTATACACAACGTAGGACAAACTTACGATCTCAATCGAATTGCGATTCGTAGCCTTACACCTTACCGAAAATTGCAACTTCTTGACCCACAACAAAGCAAAATCACTAAAACTGGCAAATGAATATACTAAGCTTATCTTGGATTTTACAATTTCGCTTTAGAGATCAAAACTCAACGGTTTAGTTGACTGAACATCGTGATGTGAATTATCAGACGATTTCCAATAGCGTTATTTCAACAATCGAAGGAATTTTAATAGCCAGTTATCGATTACAGTATCTAGTTACAATTGGTCCCCAATACAACATATCATAATATCTGAATGGGGGGGGGGGAATTGTTAGCCAGTACCGCCATCTATTGGTGAAATATTAATTATTTTAACTTAAGAAGTTTAATAACCATTGCTATATCCAGCGAATTTTCATTTAAACTGTTAGTTGCATATATCTTAAGATAAATATTTTGGCATCAACAAAGTTCAGAAATATTTTTTAAAGTCATTTTCTTCCAACCTTTTTCTTCTTTAAAATTAAATCACAAAGTTTTTAATTTTTCAAAACTATAGTGCTATAGCATTCTAAGAATTTATTAGAGTTTCAGTTAACAGTCAAAAACCTCAGAATAACCGATAAAATATCTGGATAATTTAAGAGATATGCATTTTAATTAAAATGGAAAGAACCGTTTAAAAAAAAAAAATCCTGACTGACGTATGTTTTTAATCAGTCTGCAGATATTAGCATTTTTATAAAGCTAAAAAAAAATATTTGAAACTTATGATTTTAAGCAGAAGTTTCTTTTAATAACTAGTGTCAATTTCTTATTCTAAACCAAAATTAACTACGTATAAAATAACAAAAGTTTTCAATAAAGCAATATCTAATTGCAAAATTAGTCTGATAAATATTTTGAAAAACTTATTTGATTATAAAAATGGTTTTTCTCTAAAGTTTAGTCTCACAAATGCTGTCAGCTTTTGCACTGTCCGTAGGCATAAGAGTGACATCAGTGCAAACGAGTCATATGAAAAATAATCGTACAAGCGAATCATTCGAGTACGGCACATACGAGAAGTAATCGTCCTAATTAATCACCCAAGGGCAGCGGAAACGTTTGAAAGATAAGGCAGGGAGTCGTTTGAAAAATAATCGAGACTTGAGTACCTAGTGCAAACCCATTATGCGAAAAATAATCGATCCAGCTTACCACTCGGGTGATTTCCGTATAATCAAGTCATTCGAATGATTTAGAGTAGTTGAGAAATCCGAATGATTTCCTATCTATAGCTGGACGTTCCGGTAGGTGCTTCGAAACAGACCATGGCCGCAGCGCTTCTTTTACATTCAGAAGGTATACGCACGCTGGGCTAAACATTGTTTTGAAGTTCAGCAAGAAAAAAGGCTAAGTGCGTCAGTTTCTAGTCAGCTCATTTGAACAAGGAAGAAAAATTTAGCTTTACTTTAGCCAGACATTTCTATATACCATCTCCTCCCGATTGTTCGGTTTAGTAACGTAATTAGGTAACGCACATTTGCTTCATTGGTTACATGGCTGAACATCGATATTAAAATGTATAAAATTAATAATTTTATCCGTGAACATCAGAATTATGAATTTTTTTGTGAGCAGAAGACGGTTCACAAGTACGACGAGATTTCACGGTAGACCGGAGGCGTAGAGGAAGCGTTTGCAACAAAACTAAACAAAAAATTTAAGTTTCAAGACCATTCTTTTAAACTTTAGGGTCTTTACTTCTTACGAAGCTAACTTTGAATGTTACAAGTGTGATTTAAAGTGACACCATAAAGGTTGGAATAGAAATTAAAATCTTATGACTGTCTAAAGTTCAATCCTCGGCCCAAAATTCTAATTTAATTAACGTCTTGGGTTTCCCCAATTTCTCTCTTTTTAAGTAAACATCGCCCACTTCTCAACATGGCCTCTATCAAAAGGAAGATTTTCAGTGTCGTTTCAAATTGAAAATTCCCTCTCTCCGATTGTTCAAAATAGTGACATCTGTTACATTGTTAATAAATGTACACACTGGTGGTGCATGTATGAACTGAGAGAACTTTAACATGCGATTCATTGAATAAAATATTCAAACTTTATAGATGTAATAACACACACACACACACTATATATATATATATATATATATATATATATATATATATATATATATATATATATATATATATATATATATCGGGATTTATCCCTCTATTAGCTTGCGAAATAATGCTTTGGTTTGGAGCGCTACTGTCAACTTCTGCTACACGAGGGTTAATTAGACCGGGACCTACTGCTTTAAGCCGATTCCGAACGGCTACAAACGTCCATGCCAAGGGTGGAACCCTCAGACTTTGATACCGAATGCCAACGCTCTAGCCATTCGGCCACCGTCCGACAAATAATGTTTTGATGTTAAGTAGTATGTTAATATCTAAGTAGCAGTAAAGTATACGAACTTTGAGGTACTGATATTGAAAACTTAACTTTAAAACTATCCTGAATTTTAACAATTATTCTGAAAAATATACAAGTGGTAATCTACTTTATTAATAAATACAATAATGATCAACTTACGTATACTTTAAAAGTTTTCCTTCCAAGAATTTATTAGGTTTCCAGCGGGTAGAATAGGAAGATAAATTTTGTGCATGTAATACTTTCTCATATAATCAGACATTTCTAGTTTAGTAAATTCAAACAAAACAAACCTGCAGATACCACTGAAGTTTGACTAATAAATCTATACTCATGCAGACCTGCCAACCCCAGTAAGAGCAAAATCCTGCAATATTCTACTGTGCATAAAATAATCGACGTAACGACATAACACAAAACAGTATAGTAAAATATTATAATAAAAGAATTATAATGTATACTTACTTAAAGTTTATAGGATCTCTTTAATAATATTACATAGTTAAAAATATTTCCTTTTTGTTCAGCTCATCTTGAAATTATAATATTAAACAAAAATTATATATTTGAAATTTGTAATTGTACATTTTAATGTACATCATATTTACACTAGCAGGGAACCCAGCAGTCTATATTTTGAGTACTTCTATTTCTTTATAATGTTTGTTTTAATTAATTGCAGATAATCTTGGAATTTTTGTAACATTTACTGTAGCTGATTTTGCTCTTTTTAAAAATTCATTGTCAAATTGTTCTTCATAATAGTGTCCTTCTGGGTTCGATTTGCATATTAGCAAATTTTCTAAGGTTTCCCTTGACATAGATGACCTGAACTGAGTAGATATTTTTGTTATGTAACTAAAAATCCTCTCACACTCTGCATTACTGTGAGGGATTGTTAAAACCAGCATTATTTTTTTACGTTTCGGAATCCGGTAATAATAGTGTCCATTCCGGAAACCCGGAAGATGCATTAAAAATCCGGCATTGCCGGGGTAAATCCGGAAAGTTGGTAAGTCTGCTCATGGTAGCCTAATATTGCTAGGAGTTTGTTAAAAAGGGAGAAAAATAATGGTTATGCTGCTAACCAGCAGCAGGTGTTCAAGATTAAGTTGTTTGCAGGATGGCCTATACTGGTGAATAATTAATACTGGTTATTTATGAAATACCTGCAACATACAATACCTATTTATTTAAAAGCTGAAATATAACATTTTGTGCTCTAATAGCTTTTGAATTTAACTTGGGAGATTTTTCTATCAGTGATAAGATCAAACTGATAGACTTATAGACATATTTGACTGATAACAGATATCATAACTGTTAGACATATTTCATCTCAGTTATAATTACTTCTGCAATTTGGGGACATACAAATTTCCATTAGTTAAGACAGAGCAGAACTTGCTATCTAAAGGGAAACGTTGGGAAGAGATCCAGGACAGCTGGAAAGACTATAGTCATAAATCCCGCACAGAAGCAGTGGCAAATTTCAGACTGAAAACAGGCCACGACTGTCTAGCAGAACATTTAAACCGAATTGGCATCCTAACCAAAAGTGAATGCCAGGTCTGCAGGGCTGGCAATATGAATGCAGATTATTTACTTACATGCCCAGGACTTGATCCGGAAGCCCAAAAAAGTGAGAACTTTACCAAATTATACTGGGACGCTAGAGATATGATGAACTTTCTATGAACTTTTAACACCTTTTATCTGACTTTGTTCACTGTTGTGCTTTATGCATCTGTTCAATGCTTAGTTCTTTGCTGTTTGTGTTGCCTGTAAATATGGATTAATTTTCCAAATAAAGCCATAGGTTAAAAAAAAAAATTCCATTAGTAGGAGTGAGGGGAGAGTAGGACTTAATCTCCCCCCACCCCTACTTTTATAACATCCATGTGCATTTAAATTTAAACCTTACTTCACAGGACTAGAATGAATGAACACCAGTATAAGTTCTGTATAATTCTTAGTGGAAACGTGTGTACATCCATATAAATGTACATATTTTTAAAATTATGATAAAACTGAATTTTATGAATCCTGGAATAAACAGCCCCCTGTTGTAAAAATATAACTGGTTTACAAAGAAATATAACTCGTTCAGAAAAATTAATGCACAAAATTTTGAAGACAAAATATTTATGTAATTTGGGCATAGCCCCAACATCTAAATAGCACATACAATGAAATTCAATACAAAATAAATTAGTGCCATCTCCTAATAACATCGTAAATCTTACCATTATCAGCATATCCAAAGGGTTATTCATGTTATGTAGATTATATTCATGTTTACACTCTTGTGAGAATGTATCCCTCTGACATACTCATTCTAAAATATGGAATCATTTAGTAACAAATCTAGAAACAATGAATTATTTTAAAAATTAATATCTATTTGAATACATATAGATTATAGTTCTTGATGCTCTTCGGTATTTTGTGGCTCGGGATTTCTAATATTTTGAACTACTCTCTGGGATTTCATTTTTGATAGGATTTCATAAGCTTGTTGTATTTCAATAAATTTCTCTTGAGCTTCTCTCTTGGCATCTGGATTTTTGTGCTTGTCAGGATGCCACTCCCTAGAAAGTTTCCGATAACGTGATGATATTTCTTGCTGTGTAGCAGTTGAATTTAGACCTAAAACCTGAAAAATATAAAGAGATATCATATAGTAAAATGCTTCTTTAGAAAGAAAAGGTTATAAGTGTGTTTGGTGCAGGTTTTTTTTCTTTCGCAGGATAAAAATTCCCAGAGAGGCCTTTTCATGTAATGGGTAAGTTGCTCTACACATGCAAACAGGGACAAGAAATTAAGGAGTTCTTTAATTTTACTTCTCAAGACATAATATAAAGTGATAATCAAAAGTTGCTGCATAGCCTAATGGTAGATTCAGTGGTAGACAGACTATTCTGGCATCAGGAGTCCAACAATAAGGGGGAAAGGGTCATAATATCATATAGAATTCCTAAATGCAGCACACACATTCTTTCTATAGAAGTCAATCAGATTAATTTTTAAAAAGTTCTATATAGATGAAGTGTTTTAATCCATTTGTAATTTTTTTTTTTTTTTTTGGTGTGTGTGTTAGTTACTCAGAAGAGAACTTAAGCAACTTAGATATATACATACAAAATGACATGAGCTTTAAAATCTCTTTCTCCACAATGAAGAAAAAAATTAAACAAGATTAATTTAATACCTTACATGGATGGAATGTTATGTTCAGTTCTGAAACAGATTAAGAATTATCAAACGCTAATGACTGATGATGATTTAAACAACATGTCTTTTAAAAATGGAGCAATTCTAGAAATAGCATTGTTTATACAGAAAAGGAAAAGTAAATGGAAAAAAAATTAAAATATTGTTAAAAAAGTAGGATAAAACAATGTATTGATTGCACATGGTTTAAGCAAAACAAATATGCATTTGCAAGAGCTAAAGTAATAAAAACAATTAAAGTAGAACAAATTTCCAATGCAGTTTGCCTTCTGCTTTAATTAATGTATAAATATGGCTTTTCTGCTAATTTGAATGAATACTAGGTCTAATATTTTCCTGTTAAAGATTAATACAGAATATCTTTCATATAACACATCTTTTGAAATATGTCTATAGATAACAAAACCAGGAGGAGCCTAATTACAAATTTAGAAGCATCATGTACCCCCCCCCCCAAAAAAAAAAAAAAAAATCAAAAAGAGCATATATATATACCGGGTGGCCATAATTAAATTGACAGTGCTCACAGTGTTCTGTAGCGCGATCTATTTGCGAGAATGACGCCACATTTTGTAGGAAGATTAAACAAGACGGGGGACGAAGGATTCCGCGAAAAAATAAATTAGTTCCAAAAGTCACCGCTAGGGGAATATTTGGCGCTACGATGGACCTACGATAAATTCCGCTGTGAACCCACACCAAACAGTTACCTTTGGTGAATGTAAGGGAATTTCTGTGACTGCATGTGGTGATTTGTCATCCCAAATTCGGCAGTTCTGGGTATTGACAGTTCCATGCAGGTAAAAGTGGGCCTCGTCTCCCCATAAGATTTTCCACGGCCAAGCATCATCCACCTCCATTCTGGCAAGAAAGGTGAGAGCAAAAGTCAATCGCTTATCATGGTCGGGGTACAGTAACTCCTGTACACGGCTGATCTTGTACGGATAGAAGTTGATAATCTTTCGTAAGATTTTCCATACCGTACTGTAAGACATATCCATATTCCGAGCTAATCCACGAGTGCTAGAGGTGGCAGAAATATTGTCTGGTCCTCTGTCGACAATCGCTGTGGCAACTGCTTCGATTGTATCCTGTGGTACAGGTTTTCGTCCTCTGCCTGACTGAACCTTCAGAGAACCTGTTTTCTCAAACGTCGCAACCATTGCTTTTAGCCCATTAACTGACACAGGACCGTTACCTTTACGCATTTTTTTGTGCGTTCTAAAAGCACGAAGAGCGGCTGACGCGTTGCACTGGTTGAGGTAAAAGAATTTGACCAGTAACGCACGCTCGACTAAAGAAGGAGACCTTGCACATAAACTTTCAATCCGATTGATTCGAAACGTAACACATTGCCTTTTAAAACCCAAGCAGCTGGCACTGTGCCAATGGATGTAACGTGAAATTTGAATAAAGAACTTCTGCTCAGCGTACGTGATATTGCAGATCACGAGACTATCGGTGTTTATGTAGATTTTACGCTTTTTTAAAAGTGTTGCCATATTGCACTTGAACTAAATAAGAAAATGTGCATAATAAAAGGTAATTTTATTCCGTATTAATTTGCATTTGTTAACACTCTATTTTCTATTACACAGCGCCAAATATTCCCCTAGCGGTGACTTTTGGAACTAATTTATTTTTTCGCGGAATCCTTCGTCCCCCGTCTTGTTTAATCTTCCTACAAAATGTGGCGTCATTCTCGCAAATAGATCGCGCTACAGAACACTTTGAGCACTGTCAGTTTAATTATGGCCACCCGGTATATATATATATATATATATATATATATATATATATATATATATATATATATATATATATATATATATATATATATATATATATATATATATATATATAAATAATATTTAAAATTCAATACAAGTTGATCCATAATAACTGGAACAATAAATTACATTGTAGCAGCAAAAAAAATTTTAACTTTAACTTATCACTATCTGCAAAAATACTTTATAGGAAATAACTATTGTATTTAAAAGATAAAATTTATAATAAAAGCAAGATATAAATGCAGTGTGAACTTCCCCATATTGCACATTTAGTGTTCAACACACAACTATGCTGAACTATGGGACCTAATTTGAACAGTAGAAGAACCTTAAATTTGTTTCTTACTGGAAAAAAAAACTTTGGTTTTGTAATTAACATTTTTGATACTACAATTGTCAACCATTTTTGTTATTTTACGTGACAGGAAAGAACAGTTTTCCAGAAGTGTTCCTAAAACTTCTAAAAAACGTTAGAATATGTAGTTGCTCTTTGGTCAACTACACATGCTTTAGGGGAAACGACATTTTAAATCTTATTTATGATTTTTATAATTTAGGGAACCTCAAATGAAGCGGATGGGGCCTGACGTAGCAGCCGAGACCTTCCGGGTTGAACCCCCAATAGATGGCGAACCTACGGCACGCGTGTCAGAAATGGCACGCGAAAGAATTTCACTGGCACGCGTATGGATTTCCGACAGAGTTGAATTCAAAGGATCAGTGGCGTAGCGAGCACAATTGGTGCCCCCCCCCCATGGTCTTGGGCGCCCCTCTACGAGTGGCGTCCGGAGCATGATAAATCCCCATGCCCCCTCCTCCCCCTCGCTACGCCACTGCAAAGGATCTTGAAATGCAATTGGTAGATTTCCAATCCAGTTGAAAAAATATCAAGAGGTTGTCGATTTACGAGATGACCTGGCAATTACAGAAATCGAGCGACTACAAGCGTAAGAAACACAAATACCAAAAAAAGAAATAGTGCGTACTAAAAATTCCAAATCTGAAAATTTCCTTTGCTTCTGAAAAATTATCCATGACTGTACCGAAAGTCTTTACTTATATGCATGTGAAACTATCTTAGGGAATGAACTTCATAAAACAGAATTTAGAAATAAATGGACTGATGGATCTTGGTCGGCAAGTGTTTTTCCAGATGTGACTAAATATGAACCTGATATACCCTTTATGGAAATTTTACCTTTCCTAATAATATACAGGCTGGCACGCCAGCCCATGAAGGAATACAGAATTTAAAATTTTTGGGCACGTGCACAAGACAAGGCTCGCCACCCCTGATTTAGATCATTTATAAGAATACGAAAGAAAAAGACATTTTTCACGCTGCGTCTTCTAAAGTTATGCAGGGCTTTCTTGGTAAGGGAGCCTTGTATCCGTGCCCCCCTGTTATTCCTCGAGTAAATACCACCCTGAGCTAAATAAATGAACAGATAGATGCAAATTCATTTATGATACTCTAGGACTTACTGGATAAATGCTTTATTTTTATTAACGGCAAACAATACGACCCGATGATTTTTGCTTATGTTTGCGATAACAACGATTCTTATGTAGATATCTCGAGAGAGGAAAAAGGTATTGCACTTATAAAATATTAGTGCATAGATATTGAATAAGATTAAACGCGCATCTAGAAGATAAGAAAATACACCTTCCTTCCCCCGCCTTTAAATGTGTGTTTATACAGCAGCCAGATCCTACGTCACTAGAATGATCTAAGCTTCCACAGAGTAAGCTGGCATTCGTCATTGGTTGTTACTACAAATATCAGACGTTTGATTTCTTAAGTATTTACTCTCTATTCTCTTTATGCTTCTTCAAATAAAAACGCTAAAAGAATGCCACTAACTGTGCTGCATTAAAGTAAAGCTGTTCATACTAGAATGATCTCCCTCTAGTGGCGCGTCGAAGTGAGCAAGCAGTTTGGGGATTGCTTCACTTGACCTAGCAGATCTTCAAAACCCATGTTAAACTTGAATTTGCCTAATGATACAAAAGCACAAATGCATGTTTTTCAATATCAAACATTCAAAAATTTTAAATGTTGGTTTCAGTTTTATAGAGATGCATCAATAGCTAAATATTCCGTAAAAGTGAGAAAAATATTGCACAATAATCTCGAAAATTTTACTATAGAAAAGTATTTAAGCAACGCAGGAATTTAAAAAAAATTGTAGACTTAGGAAAAATAGCATTACGTAAGTTTTCCCAAACCTCGACAAAGGAATTAAAGATTTGCGAGGTCTGCTAAAGCAATGGTGCGCAAACTGTGGGTCGCGAAAAAAATGAAAGGGGTCGAAGTAAATTTATATCATTGAATTAAAAATATGCTTTAAATTTTCTATAATTACGTATTTTTATTTAACTTTTTTATATGTTAAATTTTTTATATGACATTGTTATATAAGGTGTCAAACAATCTAGCAAGGATATATTTACATTACTTCCACATATCTGCAGGAAAGTGGGTTTTCAAAATGAGATGCTATAAAAACCGTACAACGATTAAGACTTAACACGAAATATGATACGAGAGTAGGACTCTCAATTATTTCAGCAAATATTGAACAAATATTATTAGAGGTCTATCATCCTTATTCATTTTTTACTATTCTAATTTCATATAAGTAAATGAAATTTATAATTTTCCATGTTTTAATATGTAGCTTATTTTGAAAGAATGCTCTTTTTTATTTTTTTATTTTTACTTAAATGAAATACAAATACATAACATTTCGATATGAAGTTTTGGTCACACGAGATTCGGCAGAAACAAGTATAGACATTTTTTATTGTCATTATGCAGAGTTAATATATACCCCAAATCTACAGTTTATTAATTTTAAAAATAGTTTGTCAAAGTTTGCTTTTTTTTTTTTTAAATCTATCTTTGTGAACATTTTCCTAATTTTTAAAGAAAATTGCTACGACCAAAAGATGTTTATAAGGGGTCGAGTGACTTTATTTAGAGACAATGGGTCGCGGTCGGAAAAAGTTTGCGCACCACTGTGCTAAAGCAACGCTTTATAAGTCCAAGAGAAACTTAAAATGCGACGATGAAAAAGGTGCATCAAAATTAAATTCACTTACAAAAGAAGAAGAAAAAGAAAGCACGAATTTTTATATTTTCGGTGAGGTGTTTAAAAAATTTTAAAAATACAGATAATTTTTTTAAATGTTCCGACAAAATCCTTTCATATTTTCTATTTAGAAAATTAACTGCTTTCGCTAAATCTTAGGCTTTTTTTAAGCTTAGTAGTTGAATAGAGACCCCTGTCATATTCAGCAGATCTAGAGGAAAAATTCAAAAGATTATAGTCAGGACTACATCAGCATGCTAAGCTGACTATGATAATGATGCGCCTGGAGAATGGGAGATGAAATAGTCGAAACTTTCGCTAAAAAAATGTTGCCACAGCGTCCCAATGGAGCAGGTGTCTCCGACATCTGAGTAAACACAAGATAAGCAGTTGGCAATTCTCACCGCTCTCAGCAAATTCAAACAATCGTAAAATTCATACGTTTGTGGTTTCTCTACGGCAGCAGCGTACGCAGAAATTTACTGGGGGGGGGGGGGGGGGGTTACTATGAAAGAGTAGTTTTGAACAATCAGTACAAAGCTTAAACCTAATTAAATAATATATGTAATCAGAACCAATGGGACGCCACTGCTCTACGGTAAAACATATTGGAGAGTTTATTTTAATAGTTTACAGCAGTGTTTCTCAACCTTTTTCGAGTCGCGACCCCCTTCAATGGTTTCCACACATTCTGCGGCTCCCCTACACTACTTATTTTCATTAAAGAGGCCTTTTTAAGAAAGAGAAAGAAAAAACTAAAATCTATTAGGTAATTCCAACTAAATGTTTAATTTTAATAAAAATGAAATTTTTAAGAAATGGGAAACATCCCTCAGTCAAAGGTGTGTAAAAGCAAGAACAGAACAGAACCCCATGAAAAATAATGCACCTACCGCTTGGATGCAGAATACTTTAACAATAAAATTAGAAAAATGCTTACCTAAAATTGCTTTATTCCGTTCAGGAAACTACAAGGTGTCAGACTGGTGAAAGACAAACTAACGTTTAGGATTTGTGTACTGTGCGCAGTAAGTAACTGCGATTTTCTTATACCACCAAATAAAGGTGGCAGATTTCTAACGAACCGAGTTTGTGCTTCGAATGCGACTCTTTCCTTTGAAAGACATCACTGCCCTACAATTTCGAGGTAAATAAACAGTGACAAATTTTTTAGGTGAAATAAGGTATTAAGTTATTTTAATTGAATAAAACCGTGGCGACCCCCAGAAAACATGTCGCGACACACAGGTTAAGGTTTTATGAGGTTGCAACTGCAAGGCCTAGGATATTTATGTTAAAATAGTAAACGGGAATATAAAAATAGCTAAAAATCACAAATTTAAGTTTGTAGCAATCATTTTAAGTATCACACATACATAGAACTTATAAAAATCTTACAACTACAACAAACAGCTTAAAACGTTCCCCTTACTACGAAGAAAAAAAGGAAAAACTATTAAGAGAACGTTGTGTTACACGAGTATTTCTTTTGGCTTAATTATCATCAAAATTCTTTTAGTTCTTTCTTCCCTTCGTACTCCAAGATCATACAATATTTAGTTTTTTTAGAAGTAAACCGGAAACTGGAGACTTCTTTACATTCGAGCAAATAATTGCTAAAAATATACTGACCATATTTAGGCACTCCTTGAGAAGAATTGCGACTATTGACTAAACTTCTAGATCTAAAAATTAGCCCTTATGATTACGCACTATTCTACGTGGAAAAATGAGCCCAGAGACTGATAATATGGACCCAGTCACCATTTTGTGTAACTTTTGGTAAGTAGAACTTGGGGCTAGAAAATAACTTCATATAAGCGGTGTGGCCTCATTACTTGTTGGGCCGTTTTCCTACCCACTTAATGGGAGAGGTTAAAATCTTTAAAAGATTTGTTACTACGTAAGCACTTAGTACTGTACTTTATTTCGCTTCAATTTTCAGGGAAAAGGAGTGTAAAACACGTTAAAAACATAACTAAATATTTTATGTTTCACTAAGGAATAAAAATTATTTCACACAATCCTTTTGAGGTCTTGAAGAGTAGTAAAATAAGATAAACTTCCAATTTCTCATTCATATTCCTTAAATGTTCTTGTTTCTAGATGTATTTATCTAAGTTAAGTCATTTACACCAGAATTCAATTAATCAGTGATCGTAGCAATTAAAACCTATGGATCAAGTTATTCCATTTTCGTTAAGCTAAAAACAGACTACATTGAAAGAAAATTTTTTTAGGGGTATATATACATGTGTGTGTGTGTGTGTGTGTGTGTAAGTTAGTTATGGCCAAAGTCCGCAGCATGGCGCCAATTCGCGAAATGGCTGGCCACTTCTAGCATTGGCCAAAGCCCGAAATAACTGAGAATTTACGGGTTTTGGTCGGCCAATTCGCAATGCCATTTTACGAATTGTCCAAAAAAAGAGGCTAAAGCTAGAAGTTTTGCAGAACTGGATCATGCAGTTACCGAACTTGATCATACCAGTTCTAACTAATTTTATTACCACTGTGAAAATCCCTTTAGTTTAGCCTAGAAGTAGAGTTTTTAGTCTAGAAGTAGAAAAAATCACTTGAAAATGAAAGAGAAAAAATACTTTTCTTGGACAATTCGTAAACTGGCCATTGATTGTCAGGCACATCGCGTACTGGCCGACCAAAGCCCGAAGTAGTCTAAGTTCTCGAATATTTCGAGCTTTGGCCAATGCTAGAAGTGGCCAA
Source organism: Dolomedes plantarius (assembly GCA_907164885.2). Lineage (NCBI taxonomy): Eukaryota > Metazoa > Arthropoda > Arachnida > Araneae > Dolomedidae > Dolomedes > Dolomedes plantarius. The sequence goes on from OU015494.1 coordinate 178,475,262, forward strand.
CCATTTAGCGAATACCATTAAGGCCAGACTTTGAACTTTGGCCCTCACTCACATTCCAATATAGACGTTGCCCTGATCCAGGAAACTAAATTCTCTGCACCTTGGCGTTTTAACATTAGTAACTACACGCTCCATAGAACCGACCGCCCTCGCCCCCCTAACTCTTATCAGCACCCTGGTGGTGGCACTGCTATCTATGTCCGAAGGGGTCTGGAACACTATAAATTTAATGATATTAACACGACTAACGTGGAGAGCACTTCCATAATGTTTCTTCCAGACAGAACCACTAAAATCTTAATCTCTTCCATCTACATCCCCCCCAGTAAAAATTTTCGGTGCTCTGAATTTCAAAGTATTTTTAATCATAGTAACTACTGTATTGTGGCAGGTGACTTTAACGCACACAATACAGGTTGGAACTGCCATAGGACTGACCGTTCTGGCCGAGCCCTTCAAAAATTTGTCACCGACAACGCTAATATTAAATTAATCGCCCCCCCCCCCACCCCTACTCACTTCCACAGATCGGGCTCAAGCACAATCGACCTTGCCCTCACCAAAAATATTCCCTACCCCTACACCATTGAAACTCTTAACCTTTTCGACTCTGACCACCTCCCTGTGTTAATAAATTTCGATAGGCAGGTCGATATTCAAAATCCCAATCCCCCCACCCGCACTAACTGGGAGCAGTTCCAACTAATTCTCCAGTACTCCACCCTCTATTACCCCATCATTCGTAGCCCTGATGACATAGAGCATGCTACCAACTGCTTAACGACTGCCATCGAACACGCCAAGGCTAAATCCACCCATGCTCTGAAAAAGCCACGTTATCATAATCTCCCCCCCAACATAGTTAAATTAATTAAAGAGCGTAACGTGGCTCGTAAATTATATCAGTTCACCCGTCTCCCCCAGCATAGGAGTAATTATCATCTCCTTCGAGCGCGCGTTCGTCGCGATATTGGAATTTTCCGAAACTCCACGTGGGCTGAATTCATACGAGGGCTTGATCCTGATGACAACTCCGTCTGGCAGTTTGTCAGACGTCTCCGCAAACAGCATACACAATTTCCGCCCATTCAAGGCCGTCACGGAGTTGCCATGAATGACTTGGACAAAGCTAACGCCATTGCAGACTCTTACAGAGAGCAATTCTCTCCTAACAACGACCTGGTCGATGAGGAAAATGATAGACTTGTCCTCACGACCGTTCAAAATTTTCTTTCCACCCCCCCCCTCCGATTCTACTTCCCCTGTTACCTTCTACGAAATCATTGATATTATTCAAAAACTTAATAATAAGAAAGCGCCTGGCATAGATAACATCAATAACTTAATCCTCAAAAATCTTCCAACTAATATAATACTTTACTTTACTGTAATTGTCAACTCCATATTTAAATTTAACTATTTCCCCACATGTTGGAAGACTTCAATTATCTGCCCTATCCCCAAGCCAGGGGGGGATCGTAACCTTCCCCAGAGTTATCGTCCAATCAGCTTGCTGTGCTCCCTTAGTAAGGTGGCGGAGCGCGTTATTCTTCACAGAATCAATGAGCACCTCGACCAGCACGACATAATTATACCAGAGCAGTTTGGCTTTAGGTCTGAACACAACACGACGCAGCAGCTACTAAGGGTAGTGGAATTTGCCCGCGATGGGTTACAGGGTAAACAACCTACCGCTGCTCTGTTTCTAGACATTAAGTGCGCGTTCGACAAGGTCTGGCACCCGGGACTTATTTTTAAACTTATCCAAATTAACTTGCCAGCCTGTCTCATCCATTTGATCCACAACTACCTACGTAATCGAAATTTCGCCGTCCGCATTAACAATAACCTGTCCCGGTATAGGTACATCACGTCGGGAATTTTACAAGGATCGATCTTAGGACCGACCTTGTTTAATTTGTACGCCAACGATGTACCACGTGGAATTAATACTCTTCTCGCTATGTATGCGGACGACACAGCTATCCTATCTTCTTCCAATAACGACCACTACCTGACTTTCCAAATTCAGCGTCACATCGACACTCTTGAGTCTTGGTTTTTACGCTGGAAAATTAAAATCAACCCCTCAAAGTGTCACGCGATCTATTTCAGTAATCGCTATAGCAATCCTCCGCGACTCTATATCCAACAATCCCCACTTGAATGGGAGAACACAGTAAAGTATCTCGGCGTAACTCTGGACCGCAGACTTACTTGGAAACCCCATGTTACGAATACTATTAGCAAGTGCAATGCTGTCACCATGCAACTCCGAACTCTATTTTTCAGTCCGCATTTCTCAATGAGAAATAAAGTACTACTTTACAAGCAATGCATTTTACCCGTTGCTCTGTATGCTGCCCCGGTGTGGTTTTCCGCCGCACAAACGCATATTAATAACATCGAAAAACTCCAGAATAAAACTCTCAGAAGAATTCGCCGAGCTTACCGATATATGTCGAACGAGACAATTAGAAGAGACTTCGGCATCTCTACTGTTACTAAGCAGGCTTATAAGATTTCTAAGAAATTTTATAATAACCTGCCTAATATTAATAATATGGTAATCGCAGAACTCCCCGACTACGACTTCAGTCTCCCTGCCAATCGTAAACGCCCACGGGCGTGTCTCCTTAGGAGATAACATTAATTTCCGCACCGCGATACTCTTCACTTATTTCCCACCTACTTACGTCGCTGCCGTAGCGCAGTGCATTCGCGCTGGCCTAGTAAGCCCTACGTTATGGGTTCGGGCCCAGGTGGTGTCGCGTAGTCCAAATTATAATATCTTGATATTTTCACTTTTCCCCCAGCGGAATTCTGCGATCATCACATTATTATTGTATGACCCTGAACGGGGCCTTTTTTTTTCTTTTTAAACTTAATATCTAGTTTATTGTGGGCCAGTAACCTCCCTTTCCGGATTAAAATCCATCTTAATTAACTACTTACTTAACTATCATAATTATTTCTTCTCTTACTAGTAATTAAATAGTACCAGCTTCTTTAAATTTTAGCATTCCTTCCTCTTATGAAGGACTTTAATTTTTTCACCTTAAAAGACCTTTATTCTTAATACCCTCTTAACTTAATCACTGATAAATCCTACTGAGCATTTTTACATTGACCACGAAATATCTTGCTGACAGGAGTTAAAACCAGCAGGTCCAGGAACTCCACTATCAATATAAAATAGCAGTTGAGCCCTCACTCACTCACACTCCCCCACTCTCTCACACACATATTAATATAAACTCAAAACTTTATCTGAAAACCTATATAATACGAAAATAAAGATGCACGAATATAGTCATGCAATACTGAGCTTACAGAAATGAGAATATGGTTGTCTTCTTTTAGAATAGTTCTACCTTATCACTGCACTTTTCAAAGCCAACCGGGCGGAAAAGCACACAAAACTTAATACGAGCGATTCAAAGTTATCAGCGGGGTGTGCCCCTCAATCCATGAACATTGGTGCGAAGAAGAAAAAAATTCTTAGAAATGCTTTTCCGTGTAATGAATCCAACTCAACAAATATGCTCATCCGTATTTTTCTGCAAGGCGGGATATCGTGAAGATGAAACATCAAGTTTTCTAAGGAATCACAAGGGTTTTTTTTCTTCTTCTTTTTAACTCTCAATTTAATCAGTTACATTAGAGCAGAGTTTCTCAACCTGGTTGGCCGCGACCCCTGGGAGAGGGGGAGTGGGTCCAGACAGTTTAATAGTTTGAACTAGTCGCTCGTGCACTTATTTATTATTATTATTCTTAACTTTTGGTCTGGGAGGGGGGGGGGATTAAGGAGCTAAAAAGGTTGAGAAAATGAGAGCTGCTTTAGAGTGAGTTAAAAAAAAAAACATCATTTCATCGAAAACGGAGGAACAAGAAATAGTGGTAATTGAAAGAGGAGACAATCATTTTATCTTACATATTCAAATTTATACACAAACTGAAAGAAGCAAGAAGGGTAAAATGGGTTGATTCTAAAGGGGATATAATATTTGTAACTTGTGAGGTTCATTAGAGAAAATTGTAAGAGGGCCTGATGGAGTAACTGGCATGCTTATCTGGAATACAAGAAATCTCAAGTTTGAATTCCAGACAGTCTACGCGTATTTCAAAAGCATGAAACAGAATATGAGTGAGTAACGACAGAGTTTGTCATATCTTAAAAATGTAAAATTTAGAATAAGATTATTGAGAAAAACTCTAAGAACTCACTCACTCACAACCAAGTATATAGTAAACTGAAATGTCACATGCTTTGTTAATGATTACTTAATACCCCCCCCCCCCTTTGAAATTTTGTTTTTCTTAGCATTTAAATTATTAATGTATTATAAATGGGAGGTATAGTACAGTTTTCGAATAAGAACACTTACTGCAACTTGTTTTAGGTTTCTATAAATCAAGATATATGTCTTGTACTGAGAGGGTTTACTATTTAAGATTACATAAGAAATTTTATCAGTTAACTTTGTCAATAGTGAATCAATCTTTATTAATATCTCATATTATCAGTGAGATATTATGTAACCTTGCATCTCTCATTATAACACTGTGCAGAGCATTTCAAATTTAAAAAGTGACTTTCAAATTTGAATTAGCTAAATGCATATTAAAATACTTCTCATTATGAGCAGAAAATTCCCAGTATGAGCAAAACAAAAATACTGAAATTATGAGCATGAGAAATTTACCTTTAAAGCATTTACTTCTCCAACCGGATCAAATGCTTGTACTATCTGACTCCACACTTCTTTCCATCCATGAACTTGGATGCTCTGCCAAAGTTCTTTCATAACATTAACAAATTCCTTCCACATAGGGCTTTTGAAGAAATGCTTCGCTGCATCTCGACATTTGACCTGTTCTTCATTTTGATAAGAAACTGTACAATTGAAATATAACCACGAACTCCATAACAATAGATAAATTGTGCCACAAAGAGAAAGAAATATTAATCTTCGAAAAAGAGGCCTTTTGGGAGTTGGTTTTCGCCTCCATTGTTTTGAAAATGAATTGAAAACATAGGAACCAAATATTGATGACAAAAATATTGGAATATCCATCATAAAGAATAAAGGAGCAGTTAAATAAGCACCAATTATTGCTGGTTTTAGCCTTCCTTCATGTCGACCAATGTTTCCAACTAGATAAGCTCCTAAAAAAATAAATAAATAAAATCTTATAAATTAATGACTGAATAGATGAAAGCAAAAATAATTTTGCTGACATATAAAGTAGAACCTAGTTTTGATCACTATGGGAATAGCAAAAGTACTTATTAAATTACAGTTACTTCATTAGTGCATGTTAAAAAAAAAAAAAAATTATGTTTTATGCTAGTCTGTTATATGGACTTTTTTCTTTTGTCACTGAAATACAATATTATCTATTATTTCATATATTCAAATATGAGAGAAGAAATGAAATATATACAATTATATTGCCAAGACAAACATTAGGGGATGATATGTAGTTAAGATGGAATATCTAGTTCAAATGCCTACTTAACAATGTCACAAAACTTCATATCAGATTAGCTTTGGTTGTATACACTGATCTTCATCGTAACAAGCACAAACTATTAAATTAGACATTATTCTACACAAAGTTTTAAGCATTTCAGTTGGGATTAGAAGAAAAAAAACTTAGAATTACCTCTGTGAATCAATTCTTTATTTTATGATTCCCATCATACTGGTGAGGAGAGATGAAATATATACAGTTACAAAGCCCAAAGAAATATAAAAACAAGATCTTAAATTAATATTTGATAACCAAACATTTCAACAATTTTCTGTCTTGTAAAATTTTCAAATATGTTCCAGTTTAGAACACTTTGTATAATCTTTTCAGAGTGTGCCTGACCACAGAAGATAAGCAATGATAAACCTAACAAACAACAAAGTATTTATACACAGTTGGGGAGATTCAGAATTACAAGATGTGATTACACACCTATAAAATAATGCTTTATACAGTAGACAGGAGGCAAAATCCAATGTTAAACACTAGTGAATAACAAGCATTAAAACAAGACTCTGAATTGACCTTACTCATTATTAAAGTATTTTTGCACTTTATTCATTTCTAGAAAATGAATTTTGCTCTTCTTGCAATATAGACAAAATAACATTAAAGCTGCTATCTACTGAAAAATGCATAAAAGGTGTAACAAAAATTTGATGAGAAGAGTATAGAGAAACTATGCAACAATGCATGAAAAAATAACAAGAACTTAAGATGAAATAAAACCTCAAGTAATTTTCCCAAACAAAGCACTTTATTTTACCTGCAAGCAATCTCAATGGTCAAGCTACAAGTAACCAGATACTAATGAAATCCCCTCCCAAGCTATGAAACTTTCATCAGAGCAGTAGTCATTGGAGTGACACCTCCAATACAGCTAATTACTCAATTATCAAAGCATGAAATTAATTCATAGTCCCTTTAAGAGAGAACAAGCACTATTCGCAAGACATTCTAAGAAAACTACACAGAACCAAACTTATTGCACCAAAGATGACAGCACATGTCAAAGACTAATTTGATAAAAAGAGGCCATATATATACGTTATTATGGTAATTTTGACAGGTAAGCATTATGATAAAGTTTTATCTTTCCTTGAGTATAACGGGTATTACACAAGCAATTAAGACACTCCCTGTTCATCTCTTACGGACCAACAGTTTCTTTTATATACAGTACTACATAGTATCATTTCCCCCCAAAACCCGAAGGAAAATTCTAAGTTATAACAAAGTAAATGTTATATACTATTACTGAATGATACCACACATATAATACAGAAACCCAATGTAGAAGAAAATTGGAGTTAAAATAACAACACTTAGGAAAAGCCTACTAATAGAAATATAACAACTTTAAAGATGCATTATATATTTAGACAGAAATATACTATTGAAATTTCACTCTACAGTACACTTTTAGGAAAGTATATTATTATTAAAAAAAAAAAAATTATGATTGCAGCCTTTAAAACTTTAATGTAAAATTCTTTAGAGTAAAAAGATTTCCTTTAAGTCCATAGAAGATATATAATTGGGTGTTTAACAATATACATGAACATATGGCACATTAAGAAGCAAAGAAACTGAATTAATAATTATACATTGCACGATTCATGCTAATCTTACTACAGTTAAACATGCTTTGTTCATGCAAACATCATGCATTTAAGGAAATTCCATGGCTATTTAAAACTAAATAAATAAAAGTTGCAACAAGCTAAGTGAAAATGCTAGAAGCACAAATAAAATATATTAAAGTAAAACTCACCATCCATTCGGTGCATCAGGTGCACATATATATGAAAGAAAGCAAAATTTGAGACCACCACCATTTGATCAACAAAAATAGCACCTTAATGGAATTCTATGAAGTAAAAGTTGATTGAGAACAATTATTTATGAAAAACTTGCATTAAATGGCTAAGGCATAAATTACTTTTCCATTTCAAAGCATATTTATACTTTTTATATATGCATTAATTGTGAAAAGGAAACCTGAAAAAAAATCCAGGCTATTAAATTTTATAACATCCTCAATACATCAGATGTGTTAAATATCACAACAAGGAAAGTTAAAATGAAATTTTATGAAGGAAGATACTAAATAAGAATAGTCTAAGATTTAACATGAATATTTTATAAACATTAAGCACTAATATTGGGAATTAGGATTGAATTTAAACTCTATACTCTTAAAATATATTTATCTTAAAAACATATGCGCATGTCTCAGTGTATTTTATAAATAATAAACTGTGGGCTTCCATATAGTTTAGTTGGTTTGGAGTAATGTAATCATCATTTTAAACACAAAAGCTCAACTGACCAGAATCTGCTGTTTAAGGCTATTTTTGAGCAGCTACAAGCAGCCATGTCTATAGTTTGAAAATGAACTCATAGCTCTAGTTCCATTATTTTATTAGCTAGTACCCCAACCATTCAGTCTTTTAGCCCCTCCCCAAACTTTCCTTTGAAATCTTAAATCCATGTAAAGGAATTCTTCTAAATAAAGATCATAATTAAAATTTAAGGGCAAAGTTGTTTACATACAGTTGATCTGATAGCATATAAGTATGATGACTGTAGAGTGGTTGAAACAATATTTGCTCTTGTTACTCCGTGTTTGAATGCTTTTACAGTATACACATGTATTAAACAGGACTCGGAAATCACAGGTGAAAGAAATTAAAAGCATGATTAACTAGATTTTGTGCAGCTTTCTAATTAAATAACTTGCAATCTCAGCCTTTTCAAAAAAACCAAAAGCTGAAAAAAAGGGCAATATCTTTTACAAAAATAGATGTAGCATAAAATATCAACATATACTCATAAAGGGTTTTGTCTATGGTGTTTCATTGCGCAATTCAGAAAGTACCTTGCACATGGACAAAAATACTAATATTTAATGTTTATCAAATTAACAATTAAAAAAAAAATTCTGCACATTTTTTGCCTCAAAAAGCTCATTTCAGCTAATGTCCTTAAATGCATACAAACATACTCTCAATTGAGAAAAAAAATTTGCGTTTGCAGCCATCCTATATTAAATTAAAATCAATTACCTATCGCTGTTGCAGGTGGGACTGTGAGAGCAGCAATGAGTTGGTATACGCGTTCGTGAATTAACTCTTTGGGAATTGCACCAGCAGCTAAATAACCAAACGTATCGGCAACTATCATCTGACCGAAGTAGCGACAGAAACCACTGGGAGGTTTCTCATTTTTTGAAATCTTCTCTGCTAATTGTGCCATGTATACGGGATCTTCATTTGCATCCTTCACATATTCAGGAATCCGCCACAGATCTCTTATCCAACCAGTTCCAAAATAACCTCCCACAAACATCCACCATAATAAAGCATGATAATCTCTGTTCAAATAGACGTGATGAAGACCGAAAAATCCCCCGAAAAGCCATAAAAGATACGTAATAAATAAACTTTTTTGAGTCATATTAAAAAAGTTATTTGTCCTACAAACTATGTCTGACTAATTTCGAATGACTTCACGTATGAAATTTCAAACACCCGCCATCTGAAGTTGCAGATACTCCACGTATCTCAAACACAGCCGGCCGTCTGATTCAAAATAAATGCATTTAGACAAACTACAAACAATACGTAGAAAATTGAAGTGAACATGTATATCAACACTAACTCTTCAGTATACTAACCAATCAGATAAATTGAGAGACCTCGTTCTCTTATGGCATTGGTCACTTGTAAGTAGGTGGAGCTTTCGGATTAACTTGTGGTGGTAGATAAGTTGTGGAAATGACAGAAATTCATACAAAGTATTTCAAATAAAGGCAAATAAAAAATAGTAAACTGAATTACTAAACAACCACTAATACTACTCTCTAATACTACTCTTGAGCTAGAGTATTCTGACCCATGGGCAGGACATTCAAGTAAAAAATTTTTGTAATGTTCCATGGATCAGGGTAAGAACGGTGTGCATTAAAAAACATTAAAAAGAGATGTTTTCTAAGGAAACTGAAATATTATGAATTCGTCTGATTAAATTTTTTCTGTCTATTTTCACTAAAAATAAAAATCAGAGATCTTTGTATTACCTTTACTTGTACCATATTGGGCATTTTTACTGCTTCCATTAATATTTTACGGATGATTTTAATTTTAGACCATTTTGATTGAACAGTTTTTTCGAAAACAGCAAACTATTGGACAGTATCTGGCGATTTAGCAAAATCTCGTTTGCAGTGATTGTATATTGCAAACCTGAATTTACAGTAAGGGCCTGTTCACATAGCAGCCGCAAGCGTAAGCGTAAAAGTATTGAAATATATTTAACTATCGATTCCCGTATAAGACTTGGCTGTATTCTGGGGAACCGGTCAATCTTCCGCCTGCAATTGGAGCCCCGTCTAGAAAGGGGAGCTGCAACCCATCGTCCATCGTCGGTGTCATCGTTTGTTATTAAAATTCTTCCGTGATTATGTCATTTGTCTGTTTCTATGTCTTGTATTCATATGTACACCGGACTGGGGTGTAATGTCGTCATCCCCTAGGGACATTAGCCTCCCCCCCCCAAAAAAAAATGTCAAGGCCTATGATTGGTTTATTTCCTTCTCAGCGCCAATTTTCCACATACGCTAACGCTAACGGACTGCTATGTGAACAAGCCCTAATCCGTTCTCCAAGTCGTTGCGGTTGACAATTATATTTACGGTTTTTTTCTTTCCTGTTAGATTATCTATAACGCAAAGCATCATTTTTTATAAGTTTTATTTTTATATTTGAAATTATTTAGTAAGCGCATTACAAAATATACTAATTCTAAGCCTTATACGCTCCCGAAGTGTGACGTCACGTTCGCCATGTTGGACACCTCCGTAATGGCAGCCTACGCTATTCTCCCATAGGACGGAAAAACAAATATTTATCTCTTAAACTAATTAATATTATCTCTCTGCACGTCCTGAAATCGATAAAGGAGCAAAAAATACCCTACCACAAAAATTGAGGAATGCGATTTCGTAAAGGAATATGAGGAGATGGTGTTTTAAAATTTCATTCCTCTAAGCCTATGGCTGTGAAAGATAGGCTTAAAGGAAGTGATACTCTTGAAATTTAACTCAACTGTAATATAAACAAGTTGAGTTTAGAATCAATGGCATACTTTAAAATTGACTCAACTGTAATATAAACAAGTTAAGTTTAGAGTCAATGGCATACTTTCAAGTTAGTTAAAATTGTTTTTCTGTTTGGTGCGAAATCGGATAAAAACAATCAGAAGAAGACCATAAAAAGCTGGAGGTGCGGAACCGAGGGCCATATCCAGCGAAACTGCCAAGTTCGCCAAGACCAACGAGCTGGAAACGCACCTAGAAATAAGGAACAGGAAAATTAAAACAGGGCGGTCTCGCGGGGAGGAGGTTGCCTGTTAATAAAAAGCCCCATTTTGAGATTTTTCAAATTTCTTCAGGAAGCGACGACTGTTGCAGAAGTGTTATTGCAGATTTGGATTTCTAGATATGGGACACCGCTCATCTTCATTCCGATCAAGGGAGAAATTTCACTTCTACTGTCTGCAAAGAACTTTGTAAACTCTTGGACATAGACAAGACCCAAACAACCCCTGTACATTATTATCGTTTTATGTTATTAATTATTATCGTTTGTTCCATATTAATGGTTGTATTAGCTAAATTTCTACAGTACCATGCATTTAATAAAGGGTTCCTATGGTATCTCGCCAAATTGGCGATATATTGGCTTGTTGGCGACGTTTAGTCGGTGGACGTTTTACCAAATTCGGTGAGATATCGCCCAATTTGGCAACTTGGCGTAGAACTTAGCGACTTTTCCAAGCCTGGAACTTTCTGGAACATCGTGGAAATCCCCAGACTTTCGAGAATCTATAAATACAGCCTTGATTCAAAGTCCAGTACTCAGTTTTAAGTTGTCCAAAGCGCCGCTGTTAGCTGTGAGAGTTTCTTCGGAGAATTGCTGAGATTTATGCCGCGAACGTCCGACGTCTTTTGTGTTGAGTTTTGCAGAACTTCTGTGATATACAGATTGTGTTGGAAGCATTGTAGTCAGTTTCTGACGATCTGTAAGCTGTAGTATTTCGACTTCCTGTAAATAAATCTTTGTTTTTATTCTGTTTTATTCAAAGTCTATTCAATCGCCGAACACGAACTGGGAAGTTGTAACAATACTAAACTACAACACAGTTCAGTATTTCACTGCCATATTCCTTGTACTTCAGTAATTTTTAATTCAATTCGTACAATTAAAGTACAAGGTTTTCCTTTTTCTCGTTAACCCTTACTTACAATTCTTCTTTTCTTTAAACTTGAGAACCTTTAATTTTCCTCCTTTGTAAATGATAACTAAATACTCTCAATGTTGCATAAACTAACATGAATACCAAAATTGAATGTTGGAACATGTATCATTTTCTATCAACAACAGAATTGGACTTGAAAACAATGCTATTTATTGACTATTAATTTGCGGCTATGCAAAACAACTGACCAGTCTACCCGATTGGAATTCGACTGATTGCTACGCCTCCTTCGAAGTCCCACAGTAAGTTTCTTCAGAGGTTTTTGGCAACGCGAGCAGTTACAAGTCAGATATGTGGGCGTTGACAGAAGCAGCTCGCCAGATATATATTCCCGAGCAGATGTAACAAGCGAGGTGGAATTGAAATAATAAAATGTCTGTGTTGTTTTAGTAATGTTTCTCGACTCTGTGGTCGAACACGTTTAGCCTATAGTTTAGCCACAGTAGAAACGACTACAAATTATTATATTGACTAAAGTAACAAAATGACAATTGCTACTTGTAGCTTTTACCAGTGTTTTAGCATGAGAACATATTACTTTTTTCACAATTTCTTAAAAAAATGGAAAAATTAATTTTGGCACTGATACATAGTGTTCCACAGACAATCTTTAATTATGTACAAACATCAAAAAATGAAAATACAGATACACCTCAGAAGAAAAATGCAAGAAATAGTAACCGAACACAGGATATAGGGAATACAATGACAAAATTGTAATACACTAACAATAAATCCTTATCAAGAACATTTATTATTCTGGCACTCAGTACTATGCAAAACACTTAATTATTTTAACAAACAAGCATTTGACAAATCAGTGAACATAAAAAGTATGTATTATTTTTTAACAGTGCTAATTTGTATAATAAACCACATTTTAAAGCCATCTCAATCAGTGATATATATATTTATCAATTTAATAGATTAGAGATAAAAAAAAATCTACTTACCGAATAATATTAAACTGTTACATGATCCAAAAGAAACAGAAATAACATGAGATTTATAAAGAATCTAAGAAATTAGAACATTATCACTTCGTTTAAGCATATCTTTTACAGCAATAATAAAACTTAAAATATCATTTTCTTTTAATCCGAGGCCAAAACGCATGCCTAAATGTTTTTTGACAGAAAAAGAATCTACATAGAATAGATTAAGATTTGAATCTATCCTATTCAGACACCCATTCAGTTTTTCTTTTCAAAACAGAAAATCAAAATTCAAACAATGCTTCCAGAATTAAACAGTAGGTATTACCTCAGAAATTGGGTTACTTTCTTAATTATTTCACTTTTTCTTCTTGTTTATACATATTTATGTAATGCGAGTCACTGTTTCCTCTTCAATACAACTATTAACATTCATACTCTCTCTCGTGATATTTATGTCACTGTAAATTAAAATACTAAATTACAATACAGCTGAGTATTTTACAGCCCTTTTCAACCTGTAGAAAAATATTAATACAGAAATTAATACTGTAAAATTCCAAAGCAAACAAAAGTTTAATATTTGACGTAATACTGATGTTGCATTTTAATTTCCAAAACATTACATTTGTTTAAAATTAAATGAGTTAATTAAAAAATGTAGTATGCAAAACTCATTCCTGAATGACTTTTAACAGAAAAGGAATCCACATAAAATAGATTCAAGATTTCAATCTATCCTACTCAGACACCCATTCAGTTTTTTTATCAAAAGAGAAAATTAAATGTAGACAAATAAAATGATTATAGAATATGATAACCTAAGAAAATTACTTAAAATTTTCTTTTATGTATTAATATTTTGGTGTATAGTATTAGGCAACACAAGATTCAACCTTTCTAAATATTTAAGGAAACAAAAGTCTGAGAAAATAAATGAGTAAAAAAAACGTGGAATTTTCAATGGCATACATTAAAGTTTTATACATTAAACAGCTGTCATCATAAGTGATAAATCTTATTTATATCTAATTCTAAGGAAATTATTAAGTCTTAAAGAAAAAATATCTTACCATGAAGCATTCATAAACAACATAAAAACAGTTTATGAACTTTGTAGTAAACTATTTGTTGGTTTTTTTTTACGGAAAAGGAACCCATAGAGTGATGATATAAATCTATCCTATTTAGACACCCATTTAGTTTTTTTCTCAAAACAGGACAATAATTTAATGCCAACTTGGAAACACATCAAAATATACCCTTGGTATAATAAAAATCGAGCTTTTAAAAAGACAGTAAAAGGGAAGTGAATCAAGTACACAGATAAAAAAAAATACATATAAACATACATCGGCTCAAATGTGCTTTAACCCACTGCTTGGCAACCTTTTTGAATGGTCGATAAACGAGCCAAATATGGCAATTTCGATATTTTGAACCGTAGAGCGTTATTGCATTTTCGCGCATGCGTTACTGCCATTTTGTAATCAAGCAATTTTATTGGCTAACTGAGGCGAAGCTAGCGGTTGATTTGAAATTAACTGTTAGTTTCAACGGTTAAGTTAGTTGTGGTTAGATATTCTAAAGAGGTGGTTGTGTTTCTGCGTTAGATTTTTTGACAACGTGGTGGTTGTTTTTGATTTATTTTGTTTGATAAACAGCGGCTATGGATTTATCTGTGATGTTGGAAGAGGGGAGGGAACGTACATCGACATTTATTACATTATTGGAAGTGCAAGGGGGAGAATTGCCGTTTACGCCTACGACTTCATACAACCAGTGGTAGGTTTGTTTTACTGACCGCTACAGCCAGCATATTCATGGCGAAGCTACCGGTTAGGGATTTCAGTGATGTAACAAAAAGGTGCGTAGTGTAGAAGAGCAGGGTATTTGAGCTAAGCGAAGATCACATGTGCGCCTACGATTTTCATACAGCCAGCGGTAAGTTTGTTTTACTAACTTATTTATTTTTCCTATGTCGTCATTTTGTTTACGTTTATGAGGAGCGTCTCTGGGTGGTTTAATTGCCCTGGGAGGTTGCAATCCCAGAGACACTCCGTAGAAACGCGCCAATTTGGAGATTTTGAAAAAAAAATCGCCAAGCAGTGGGCTAAAGCAATTTTCACACATACATCTAACACAGTATATATCTGCAAAAATGTACGCCAGTCATAGGGTACAATAAAAAAACAACAATACAATATCCTATACTAACAATTTATCAACTTCAAGAGCCTTTTCATTTGGCAACCAGTTTTATAGAAAGTGGATTATACTGATTTAACTACGTTACCATACAAATATTTGAGGTAAATCGAATTAACAATAAGGTATACACGTATTTTTACAGTGATAATTTTTTATCGAAAATATCATTTTAATACCGTTACCATCAGCGACACATTCAAATTTCAAATACAATGGCACTAGGGATAAATCCTTGTTACTGGGATTAAAATCTACACTGCTGGCCACTGTAAATGCAACACCCTGAAGGAGACATGCAAATAACATGAAATTTACAACATGCATTAGCGGAGGTGAGATATGCAAATGATTAGAATTTCAGCGCAGACGCACATCACGCGCGCCTGTGGCGCCACTTCAAAGCGCTATTTAAGGCTTGGAGATTTCGACGATTTCAAGTTCGGCAATTGTGTTTTTCTTGTAGTTTTTCCAAAAAAACGATCAATTATGCCTCGTCGAAAACAGCGATCATCTTTTGATCAAGTATCCGAGTTCGACAGAGGAAGGATAGTGGCCTACCGAGATTGTAGATTATCTTTCAGGGAAATCGGTAGTCGTGTTGGACGAAACCAAACAACTGTAATGCGGATATGTGATCGTTGGATGCAGGAGGGTACGACGGACCGGCGTGTTCGATCGCATCCACCTCAGCGCACCACTTCACGTGATGATAGGCAAAATGTGCGCATGGCAGTGACGGATCGCTCAGTCACATCACGAACCATAGCACAGCACATGCAGTCTGTAACGCATCATCCAGTGTCTGCGCGTACCATTCGACGCCGTTTACAGCAGAGTGGTCTGTCCGCAAGACGTCCATTGCTTTGTCTACCCTTGACGCAGAACCACAGACGTATCCGCCGCCAATGGTGCGATGATAGAAGGATGTGGACGGCAGAATGGAATGAAATTGTCTTTACTGACGAGTCACGTTTCTGTCTGCAACACCACGATGTTCGCATTCGAGTCTGGAGACACCGTGAAGAGAGGATGCTGAACAGCTGCGTTATGCACCGCCACACTGGCCCTGCACCGGGTATTATGGTATGGGGCGGTATTGGATATCACTCTCGCACACCCCTAGTACGCATTGCCAGTATTTTAAACAGCCAGCGCTACATCTCCGAGGTGTTGGAGCCAGTTGTCCTTCTTACCTTCAGGGCTTGCCCACAGCCATATTTCAACAGGATAATGCGCGACCACACGTGGCACGCATTGTCCAACGGTTCTTCGTCAATCGCCAGATGGAATTGCTTCCCTGGCCGCCTCGCTCTCCGGATCTTTCACCGATAGAAAACATGTGGTCCATGGTTGCTCTACGATTGACCCAGATTCCATCCCCAGCTGCCACAGCAGATCAACTTTGGCAACGTGTGGAAGCTGCTTGGTCTGCTGTACCCCAAGAACTCTTCCGAAGTGTCTTTGAATCAATGCCGAGGCGTGTGGCAGCGGTGATCTCCAACAATGGCGGCTACTCTGGCTACTGATTTTGGCAGGAACCACACTTCACAGAAGTCTATAAATTTAATCATTTGATACTTGGTCAACATGTTATCTACAAAATAAATTTTGTTGTGATATTTCTTGTCTTTCTTGGTGTTGCAATTTGGGTGGCCAGCAGTGTACTTACCAATTCATCTTAGATTATGTTACATTATCCACGTAGACAGAAACAACATAAAAAAACTATTCACAAACACTAAATAAAAAGTTTCAAGAATATCACCTTCTCTAAGCCACAGCCATAGGCTTAGAGGAATGAAATTTTAAAACACCATCGGCTCTTATTCCTTTACGAAATCGCATTCCTCAATTTATGTGGTAGGGTAGTTTTTGCTCCTTTATCGATGTCAGGACATTCAGAGTGATAATATTCATTAGTTTAAGAGATATTAATATTTGTTTTTCCGTCCTAAGGGAGAATAACATAGGCCAACATTGCGGAGGTGCCCAACATGGCGACCGTGATGTCATCACTTCGCTCGCGTATTAAGATCACGTTGTATTTTACATGGTTATTTATCAGTATTGTTACTAAATCGTATATTTAGTAAATTTTAAGTTAAAAATTTCTTATAATTAGTAGTTTTAATATATCTTTTCTTAGAACACCCACTTTCCGAATAACACCATTTGCTTGCCAAGCGAATTTTTTTGCGTTAAGTATGATGCCGTTCAGTGTCAGGTTTGTTTATCCTGGTCCTCTGCTCGCAAGGCACCGCAGATGGATACCGCCCATTTACGGTTCGCTTTTAATAACACACAGGACAGTTTTTTAATTCATCATTATTAATAAAAGAAGCGTATATGGAACGTTGTTAATGAATACAACTTGCTGTTTGTTTGGCGGTGAAGCTGAGAACAAGCTTTAAAAGTAATAATAATAATAAAATAATTTGTTATTAAATTACTTCGTTGTGAATAACGTTCTTCTCGGGGGAAAAATAAATAAAAACATTTTAACGCAATTGTAGTCTCACAAACGTCTCGGAAACATTGTTTTATTTATTTTTTTTTTTTGTTGTTGTTGTTCATCATTGACTGGCCTACAACTAAAATCGAAACTACACTGCGCTGCCCCTGTTAATTAAATTCAAAAGCGGCTATCTACAGCATAAAAGTGAACACTAAAAACTACTATAATGTTAATGGGCAAAATTTTAATTTTACCTAACTTAATCTATACAAATAAAGAAAGAAGAATTTCGTGTAGTAAGCGATAAATCGTATTTAACAATCAAATTATAACCTTATGAGTTTTAGGCTTTTGGACCATTGCAGCACGTTTGGGCTTCATATGAGGCACGTCGCCATCAACAGGCTAAATTAATTTCATTCTAATTTAATCTAAGATATAAAGTTAAATTTTTAATAATGGTAACACGTTAACGAATTTAAACTGAAAGTATAAGGGTCGCCCAAATGAAAGTGGCACTGCTGTTATTGCGCCATCGTTTTAAGATACAGAAGACTACGCATGCGCCTATACAGGACGCTGAGTGCTGAGAAGGCATGCCATATCGTCAGATTACGACAGATGCTTGTATGATAGAGTATGAGCTATGTCAACGGTATCGTTCGCATCATGGATGCCTCCAAACGTTGCCAACGTGCAGTCGTGCAATTTTTAAAGGAGGAAAATGTGACTGCTTGAGAAATTATCGTCACATGCAAAATGTGTATGGCACAGAATGTATGTCACGCAGATCAGTATTCAGATGGTGTAGCGATTTTCGTAACGGACAAAGCAGTAAGGACGACAGGGCACGACCAGGTCAAGCGCATGTGGTTATCACCCAGGAAGCAATTATAGTCTCGTGATCAATCGGCGAATCATCACTCGCGAGATAGCGGATGGAATGTCTATGAGCGAAGGAATTGGTCACACAATTCTGCATGGTTTCCTCTGCCAACCCCGGAGTTTCTTCACCCAGGGTATCCATCATCTTGTGGACCTCTGGGACACCTGTTTCAATCTAAGGTAATTATGACTATGAAAAGAAAAGATACAACCTTTGTGCTCGAGGAATAAACAGGAAAACCAACGTAAATAAAGCACAAATAGCAATAAGATGCAATTATTTTGCATACGGCCGTTTCGAAGCTACAAAGGAGCTTCTTCATCAGTGCAACGAACTTAGTGGCAGCTCAAAAAGCCGAAGACTAAGCGACCAGACCAGTACAACTAAATAACCCGCGCGTGCCGAGCGCCAAAGACACGAAGCAGCGGAGAGACCAAAATAGGGCAAGCAGCGCCATCTAGTGGCAAAAAGAGGGGGGCGGTAAATTGAAAAAATGAAGAAACAGGCCAACACAGCGAAATAAACCCTTTCCACAATTGAGGAAATCTGGGGTGCTTGAAAAATCATTAACCAAAGAATCCGAATTTTTAAAAATGTGATAAGCTTCCCAGAAATCATGATCGGCAGGCGAGCGACATTTCTAAATAATGGAGGCAGAAGAAAAGTCAAATCGATGATTTAAAGTCCAGGCGTGTTGAGCAATGGACGAGCGATTTAACTCTTGCTTTTTAACATAACTCTCGTGTTCCTCCAAGCGGAATTTAAGAGCACGCTTGGTTTGACCAATATAAGAAAGGCCACACTGGCAAGAAACTAGGTAGATACCCCCAGCTATTTAAGCGATCAATGGGGTGTTTGAGATCCGAAACAGATATTTTATTGACCGGAGAGAAAATAACCTTAATTTCAAACATTTTAAGAATTTTAGCGATTTGAAGACTGATCTTGGGAAAGAAGGGCAAAACCACCGACAGGTTCGGCTTTGAAATACACCTTTTTTGGACCGGTTTAGACAATTTCTTATAAATGGAATCAACGATCTTAGTCCCATCTTGAGTGACATCTATATGCATTATTTTGTGGTCAAACTATTTGACAAATTAAAGTTTCCTTTCTATGTTCGCAATGTTGATGACTGTTTTGTCTTATTGGACCAGAATAACTCCGACATCGATCGCGTGCTCTCTGTCATGAATTATATTGATCCTTGTATTCAATTTACGTGTGAGGAAGAGTGTAATAATCGTTTACCTTTCTTGGATGTGCTTGTTATCCGCAGTGACGAGATTTTTCAGACTGCTGTCTTCCGAAAGCCCTTTGCCGTGTCTCTTCCCCCACATAGGCCTTCTGCCCATCCTCCCAGTCAAAAAATTGCCTGTTTCAACACGTTTGTAAATCGGGCGTTGAACATTTGCTCTACTCCTGAACTATTGTGCTCCGAACTTGATTATCTGAGGGCGGTCGCCGTGGACCGCGGCTATGCCTCTAATATCGTTGATTCCATTTATAGAAAATTGTCTAAACCGGTCCAAAAAAGGTGTATTTCAAAGCCGAACCTGTCGATGGTTTTGCCCTTCTTTCCCAAGATCAGTCATCAAATCGCTAAAATTCTTAAAAGGTTTTAAATTAAGGTTATTTTCTCTCAGGTCAATAAAATATCTTTTTCGGATCTCAAATACCCCATTGATCGCTTAAATAGCTGGGGTATCTATCGGGTTTCTTGCCAGTGTGTCCTTTCTTATATTGGTCAAACCAAGCGTGCTTTTAAATTCCGCTTGAAGGAACACGAGAGTTATGTTAAAAAGCAAGATTTAAATCGCTCGTCCATTGCTCAACACACCTGGACTTTAAATCATCGATTTGACTTTTCTTCTGCCTCCATTATTCAGAAATGTCGCTCGCCTGCCGATCTTGATTTCTGGGAAGCTTATCATATTTTTAAAAATTCGGGTTCTTTGGTTAATGATTTGTCAAGCACCCCTGTTTTTCCTCAATTGTGGAAAGGGTTTATTTAGCTGTGTTGGCCTGTTTCTTCATTTTTTCAATTTCCCCCCCCTCTTTTTGCCGCTAGATGGTGCTGCTTGCCCTATTTCGGTCTGTCCGCTGCTTCGTGTCTTTGGCGCTCGGCACGCGCGGGTTATTTACGTGAGTGTGCACTGGTCTGGTCGCTTAGTCTTCGGTTTTTGAGCTGCCACTAAGTTCTTTGCACTGATGAAGACGCTCCTTTGTAGCTTCGAAACGGCCGCATGCAAAATAATTGCATCTTATTGCTATTTGTGCTTTATTTACGTTGGTTTTTCTGTTTATTCAATTATGTCTAGCCTATATGTTCTTTATGCATTTATTTTTATTTTGTATACTAACTTACAGCAATACCATTAAACCATTTGTCACACTGACTGTAAAGCCACTTTCATTTGGGCGATCCATATATATATATATATATATATATATATATATATATATATATATATTATCTTACGCCCGTCTTCGGCATTTCTGCCATCAGTCTACGAGCAGCCCAATATAGAGATGAAGATATACAGATAAAAGCGAGAGATAAAATTAGCCTCCACAGAGTTGTCTGTTAAAAACTTAAAAACAATGGGGCAGTTCTTGAGGTGGTCACCATCCATATCACCCTGGCGGCACAGAGGGTAACAAGCTGAATCGCTGATGCCTATCCGATGTAGATGTTTTTGTAAATAATCATGTCCAGTTGTCATACGAAAACAAGCAACTCCAACAGACCGAGGCAAGGAACTGGGGATATTATTACTCTTCTTGAGCAGGATTTTCCACTTCTTATCCACAGCCGTATCAACATAAAAGGATATTCTATTAGCTTTCATTTTATTGTGAATAATTCTTTTAATATTTCGCAGAGGCAGAGGAGAATCAGGCTGAGCCATAAGAGATCCAGCCTTGGCTAGTTTATCAGCCTGCTCATTTCCAAAAATATCACAATGGCTCGGAATCCATTGAAGAGCAATGCTTTTTCTAGTTTTCTTTAGATTGATAAGTTTCATTCTACAAGAATGAACCTGGACATTTTCGTTGTAGTTCAAACTGTTAAGCAACAAAATAGCAGCTTGAGAATCAATAAAAAACACAATATTATGGTAATGGCTGTCTTTTAATTTATCAATTGCATGTGATATAGCCGAAATCTCTCCATCAAAATTATCACAGTACCTCCCAACAGGACAGCTAATACTGAAAATACTAGAATAGACTCCAGCCCCGGCCTTTTTTATCGCATTTTCTGCTGAACCATCCGTGTACACATGGAGTCACTTGTCAGGAGGGTACCTGTTTTGTATAGTAGCAAGTGCAGCATTCTTTAACTCACCCTGCATAGAAAGCTGCTTGTTTACATTCCAAACAAGATCCAGATGGCCCTCCAACATCTCGTGACCCATAACAGGGTTCCATTCCCGTCAGAAAACCTGTCGATTGGGTGTAGGAATATCATAAGTATCATAGAGATCGTGGACAGTCGAAAGGAAAGATCTATGAGTTTTTAGTCTCTCATTTGCTATTCTATAATAATTAAAAAAGTTGTTTTTCTTCTCAAGATTTTTTCAACAAGGTAAATGGTATTCCTTTGGCACCTCTCACTTAAAGGCTCTAATTCTGTTTGGAGCTCCATAGCAACAATAGGAGTTGATTTAGCACCACCAGTAATTAATCGCAACATGTTGTTTTGAAAAATATCAAGTTTGTTTCTAACAGAATCTGAGGAGGTTATCAAAATCTCATTACCATATTCAACAACAGGCCAAACATAACTCTTATAGGCTGAATACAGAACATCTTGGGTAGCGCCTCAAGTGACACTAGCCAGACGTTTCAGTAGTCTTGATCTCAGAAGTCCTCGATCAATGGCTGTATCAATTTGCTTCCTCCAAGTTAACTTTGGGTCTAAATGAATGCCCAAGTGTATAGTATCATAAGTTCTATTTAGACTTTTATTTTTATAGCGGAGGTGTATGCCGTGATGTTTTGAACTAAGGGTAAACAATTGGAAGGTGGTTTTATCAGTATTTATAACCATATTATTTTCATAAGTCCAGGTGTCAAGAACATCTAAGGCCCGCTGCAGGGCACCCTCCATGCCAGCAAAGTCAGATCCCGCAGCACTCATTACCATATCATCGGCAAATAACAAGACATCAGTGCCCGGGACAAATCTGGAAATAGTGTCTATTAAGTCATTAATCATTATATTAAAAAGGATCGGGCTCAGTACCGCACCCTGGGGCAAACCCTGTTTGGTTTGGCGATACCCCGACACAGTGTGGTCATATTTAACACTTATAAATCGTTGGTCAAGAAAACATTTTATCCATTTATATAGGTTGCCAGCAATGCCACAGGAACGTAGCTTTCTAAGCAATCCAGCTCTCCAAACTCTATCAAAAGCATTTTTAAAGTCCACAAATATAGCAAGGGTACTTTGCTTTCTATGAAAGCCATCCTTTATCCCCTGAGATAAGCGGACTATTTGTTCAGCAGTGCATCTATGTCTGCGAAAACCCGCCTGCCTTTCAGAGATTATTCAAATTTCGTCCAACACAAACAGTAACCTGTCAGCAATCAATCTCTCAGTTAATTTACATATTATGTTTGTAAGAGAGATTGGACGATAACTGTCCAGATTGTCTGCAGGTTTATTAGGTTTGAGTATTGGTATTATGATAACCTTTCTCCAAGCACTTGGCAAGCCATTACTCCAGGTTTTGTTTATAAAAGCCAAGAAAGCGGATTTTGCAGAATCTCCAAGATTTAAAAGGAACTCAGGCAAGATTCCATCAGGGCCTGCACTCTTACCTTTCACCAGAGTTCCAAGACCATTTTTCAGCTCCACCATACTGAAATCAGTATTAAAAAGTTGTTCAAAATTTGGCGTATTTTTATCAGGTAATGGTCTCAAGTCACTTTTTTTTATTTTAATAGTAGGTCTGAAATTGCTTATCCCTGCATAGTGCCCGCAAAAGGCACTTGAAATGTCTTTATCGGTAGTAAGCTCCCTAGTTCCTATTTTAATAGGCTCAATCCTTCTGATTTTCTGATTGTTCATCTGGGATAAAAATCTATGAGCTTTTATGCCATCTCTTCTGAAGTCTAATTTTTCCAGGAAATTTTTATATGAAGAACTCTTTGATTCAATAATGGATCTTTTTAAAATAGCCTGAGCTTTACCCAGAGCTATACAGTCTTCAATAACACCAGTACTACGAGACTTTTGGCGAGCTTTATCTCTGTCTTACTTGAGACGCTGCAAATTTTCTTTCCAGAAAGGAGTATATTTCTATTGTTGTCCCCTTGGCATACAGAAAGAGGCGCATTTTAATATAGCAAGGGTAAAAAGTTTCGAAGTATATTCGGGGTTTGGCATAATCAGCGAGTTATTTATAAGTTTATCAGTGAGGTCCTTATATTTAGTCCAATTTGCTTTATTAAGGTTCCAATAAACCTGACGGGGCTCCCTGAAGGGAGACCCGTAATTTACAATACTAGTTAGGAGTATTTTATGTCCAGCACCACCTGGACTATCAATTAATTCATGCTGGATTTTACTTGATAAAGTTGGGTGGGCCAGAAGTAAATCAGGATGAGAAACACTTCCATCAAAAGACAGGAAAGTTGGAGAACTCCCCTGATTTTCAATGAACTTGATAGGGTTTGAGTCAATAAGGTTTTCAACTATACTACCAACACCATTTGTAGTCATATACCCCCAGCGAGTTGAGTGAGCATTAAAATCCCCGAGGATAAGGAATTTGCTATCCCAATCAAGCATAATTCTCGCAAAGTCGGGCTTATTATTTGGAGGATTATAGAGGGAAAATATTTTAAAACGAGTCTCCTGTCTCCAAATATGCATATGCACGAATTCCAAATTATCCTCAGTAGTCATCTGGCGGGAGGCAGTTAATTTTGCTTTTCAGGATAGTTTTACAAAAACAATAATGCCAGAAGCAATTTGTCTTGAAGGCTTTAATACAAACTTCTGATATCCTGGAATGTTAAAATAGACCTCGTTGTCCGCAGCAGCACCACTCTCAAAAATTCCCATTACGTCAAAATCATGATTTAAAATAATAGTCTTCAATTCAGTAAACTTGTCATGAGTTAAACCACCAGCATTCCAAAAGGAAATCTTAAAAGCTGATTTAGTCCTAGTCTTATAAAAGACTTTTTCTCCGTTTTCTCTCATTTTCCTCCTATACCCGCAAGAACTTGTACTTATCACCCAGTCAAAATTTAACTTCTTTACTCTTCCATCAAAGAGGGCTACTTAAAGGCGATAAGTTATCAGTCGTTTAGTGAAAACAGGGGGCACCACGTGAAGACGACTGATACCACCCCCCCATATATATATATATATATATATATATATATATATATATATATATATATATATATATATATATATATATGTGTGTCTATATATATATATATATATATATATATATATATATATATATATATATGTATATGTATATATATATATATATATATATATATATATATATATATATATGTATATGTATATATATATATATATATATATATATGTATATATATATATATATATATATATATATATATATATATATATAAATATATATATATATATATATATATGTCAAGGATTTATGGCAAGGCTAAATGGCAAGGTCCCACTAAATGGATACCTTGCCATTTAGTGGGAAAAGAATGATTATTCTAAATTTAAAGGGGGCTTAGTAATTAATTTATTGTCGTGGCGTAATTCGCCACTATTCTCATATCTTGGTTCGAAATGCATCGAGAGAAATCGGAGAAATTCCCTTTGGATTGATTGACATCTGTGGCCACGCCCATGGTCCATCTCCGGTGTATGCGTCACAGAGATCATGTGGGCATGCGCGGTGGCTTTGGATGGCAGTAAAACAATAGCGTTTAATCAGACGGCGGGAAATTCTTGATGGAGATAGTCACGCGTCGCGTGAGAGCTTGATGACTCTTGGATTTAATTTATCAGATTGAATCAGGTAGCTTAAGATTTTGTAAATAAACGATGTTAGATATATTAATTGTAGTTCTTTGCCACCGGCCTTTTAATTCATTGACTGCTATAACTTTAATAACTAAGTAAAGATAGATTAAGAAGGAGAAAAGTTTGGATGTAAGACGACGTACTGGGAAGGGTGTAAGTAGCGAGCCTGTCATATATATATATTAAGGTAATAAAAATATATAACCTGAAGAAAATCAAACAGTTTCCAATAAAACGTTCCTCGTGCGATTAATTCAAGTTATATTGAATTATTATTTTGTCTCCATTTTATATAGCAGCCCTTGTGACGCATGGTCGATGGGTGGCACTCTCGCTCGGCGCTAAAGGAGTCACGCCACATGGGTTGTGCGAAATAGACTAGGCCAGAGGTCGGCAAATTTTTGAGCCTGAAAAGCCATACCTGTCGCTAAAAAAACTTAAAAATTATTCGAGAGCCATAAATATATTTTTACAAATAAGAAAAATTTAAAATAACATTGTAACAAGTTATGATATTAATTATATCTTTATTAAATGAAGGAAAAAATCATACAAAAAATTGCTCTCATCGATTTTAATCACTGTGAGCAAATGAGCTTGCATTTCCTTAGAAAGTCTCTGTAAGTCCGGTTTGTAACTAGTTGTTTTAAATTTAAGTTCAGATTCCAAGTTGACATCAGTAATTTGGCTCCTCAATTTACATTTGATGAAATTCATGTTAGTAAACGATTGCTCACATAAATACGTAGATCCGAAGATACGGAGAACACCAAATTCAAATTTTTTTCAACTCATCATGTGAGTTTGGAAGACTATTCCAAGTACTGAAAGTCATTGAGACTGCCTTCTGTAGGTCTTTTATAGCAGTTTGCTTGTGACAGACTGGGTTTTTCTTTTTCCAGTTCTCCTATTTCAGCAAAATAATGAAGAAATTTGGAACTCCATAAGTCTTTTCTTGTCAAGTCCAGCAATTGTATTTCAAAATTAACCGTGTCAATATCAAACGGAGAAAAAATTAATTCCTTCACATTCGCATTAGGATGATTTTTAATAAAAGCTAGAGCCTCTTTATCATTTCTGAATTCCTAAAACATTTGAAAAAAAAAGATTCTCTCATGTTTAAAACTTCTGTCTTCAAATAGTCTTTGTTTTCTCGCGGATTTTGAGACAAGTTTCGGAATAGCATGTTCATAAATTTTTTTAAATCAAAATCTTACATTTGTCAAGAAGGATGAATAACTTTATATGAAATAACTTTTTCTAAAGTTGGAAGTCTTTTTTGAGATGACCGGACTGCAAGTGACACGAGTAGATCAAATTGTTGCACCGTCATCCCGAAGTAATCGACCACCCCACGCCACACCCCACCCCGGAATAATTTTTTTGAAGCTCTTGTCGTCTTGTTTTGTTTGTCAATAATACAAGAGCTTCCGTCAGCCAATCAGATGCGGTTGACGCTAGTTTTTAACACAAGTAATAATGTGAACAGTCATTTCTTCTCAGTGCCAACGGAAGCGCTATGCTCCGGAAGCAATGTAAACTCTTTCTCACAGGAAAGGGAAGACAGCTCTTATTGTAATCTCATCGTCGTTACTAGGATCGTCGTTTATTCTGTTCGAAAATGGTAGATTGCTTTTATTTTGTAAGTAAGGCGATATTATTAATACTTTCATTTTTCTGTCTCTTAAATGGATTGATAAATACTCCACAGTCCTGTTTTAAATCCTATCTTCTATAAAATTTAAACAAATGCTATAAATGAAATAAAAAAAATAAAGCGATGAATTGAGGCTAAGAATGCTAATTTTGAACCCATGCATGATACTCTAGGAAGCGACGCCCATCTATAGATCTTATTTTTCCGTGATTTTATATCGGTATCAGAAAACTTGCGTTCGTAGTAATTAGTTATCTGTTGAACTTTTAACTGATATTTCATTTTCAGCTAAAAATTAACAAACGAAGGACTGCTATATGTTCATTTGGAAAAAAAGGAGGAAAAATAAAGGAAAATGAAACCTTTTTGTGAGATTCAAATACTCAGTTTAAATTGTAAGGTCCTTAATAAAATCCTACCCAAAAGTTCAGAAAAACTTATTTAGTTCTATGAGCTTTTGAAGTGAAAGTCACAAACAAATAAAATTATCTATTTCCATATCATGATTAATGCAATAATTATATCCTGAATATTTCATATTTAAAACATAATATATAACTTATTATATATACCTTATTTATAAATAATAAAATAAAG
Source organism: Dolomedes plantarius (assembly GCA_907164885.2). Classification (NCBI taxonomy): domain Eukaryota; kingdom Metazoa; phylum Arthropoda; class Arachnida; order Araneae; family Dolomedidae; genus Dolomedes; species Dolomedes plantarius. The sequence continues at coordinate 178,502,910 of OU015494.1, forward strand.
GTTGGGTTATTTTAAGGATTTGATCCGATTTTGGAATTTTTAAAAACTCATACATCATGTTATTTTATTTTTATATGCTTATTTTATTTCATAATTTTGTACATTTATTTGTTTCAAACTTATTGCTAATCGTGTCTATAAATGTATCATAAAATGGAATATTTACGGATAAATTAATCCTCTTTATGATTGCTTTAATTCCAATTCTTTTTCCACGCTGTCTTATCGAGGCAGACTCTGCGCCAGTTCCTTTTGTTTGTAACGAGGAGGTCTTGGTCAACGCAGCCGACCCATTTTCGTTTAGACCTTCCTCTCGGTCTATTGCTTAGAGCTTTTGATTGAAAAAACGTTTTCCTTGTCATTTATTCTTTGAATATGCCCAACCCATTTCAATCTATTTAATTATTACAATGTATAAAAGATACAAAATTTCATAACTTTTCTCTCAAAATGTTGCGTAAAATCTTTTTAAGCATATTTTTCACCACACTATAGCATAATAACATAATCTGTGAGCTGGTCGGGAGAAGGGTTAAATTTATGCAGTCGATCGACAATTTTCTCTTGAACAGCTTACAAAATTTATATTTTTTTCTTTGGGTTTCTATGCGTTTGAATTTCTGCATGTTTGATTACATATTGTTTGCATGCCATTCATTTGTTAAGAAAAACTTAAAAGGGAAATTGCATAACGAAAAAGTGCAAAAGCTGATAAATAAATCACAACCAAAGCTGGGATATTCAAACAGTAAAATATTCAACACACTTAGAAAACATTTTTAATTCTTGAAAAAAAAAAAGTAACTTAAGATTTGTTTGGCAGACATACTGAGAGGGAGAGCATGAATGCGGTGCTTAGAAATAATAATACGTCTGAAACTGAACTTTAAACACACTGACAGATATATATATTGCTACTCAGTCACTTTCATCAGTATTCCTGTCGTAAATATAAAAGGAAATATATATTTTTTAAATTTCCAGTGCCAGGGTTACACAAAACTAAGAATACAGAAAATACACCATAATACAGAAGTACTGAACAACAAAAACAAAAGTGTGTAGCGACCGAAGTCATTTCCCCAAAAGCTCTCTAGCCTGCAAGTATAGGAAGGCCTTGGATCCATCGCACAGAGCCCCACATTGGCTGAAATGAGTTCTATTCATTGGACTGCGGGTATTTCATAGTGATAAAAAAAGGTCACTATTATACCAATTCGAAGCAAATGTTCTGCTAAAACATCATGTCTAGTTACCAGCCCTACTGAGAACAATAGCCTTACGGTGTGGTCAATCGGAGGCGTTGCCAAGACTGTCTTTTTAAAATTTAGGTGTCTATGTTCTCCCTTGTAACTGTAATTGGTGTTTTAGGGACAAAGTATGATTCATAAAAAATATTGCAGTGTGGTGAGATATCTCATAACTCATATGATTATAAGCTGTGCATCCTTCTGGGCGAAACTATCAGTCTAATCGTTTTCATAGATGCCACAATGCTCTGGAATCCACTGCTCTTATATCCTTTTGTCAGAAGTTGAAACAACTTCTGACATTGAAGTATCTCTGCTAACTGTGCACCATCAATGCATATGATGGCTAGAAGGGCTGCTTGTGAGTCTGAAAACAAAACCCCTCTTTCAAATTTATAGTACATGGTTAACAGTCGTCTAGATGCGATGCAGAGAGCCTTCACTTCTCAGTCGAAGGATATCCTAAATCCGCATGGGAATAGAAAGAAAAGAGATCTGAGAAGACTCCAGGATCAACGGTTGTGGAGGTTTCGCTCTAGGACCACCCATACTTAGAAACATGCAGCCATTTATCTACTGGATACCTGCAAAATATGGTCTCTAAGGCAACTCCTGAAACCGTTTGGTGCACAAACTCCAGAAGATCTAAAATTAAATCTATATCAAAAATTCTTAAAGGGTTTCTCGGTTTCAATAGAAACTATATATGGTTATGAAACTGGTAGTATTTTGCAAGATCGATTGCTTTCTGGAAAAACCTACACTGGGTTTTTAATTTTCTTGGCGTAATTAGGTAGTTCATCCAAACCGGTGTCTCCATTACGAATCAATTTTCCAAAAAGAATCATTGCTATTGCTGGCTCTTTAAGCCAGCAAAAGGTTTTCGCAGATTTGTTAAAAGCTACAAGGCATTTCAAGATTCTTTTATGCATTGTAAAATGTAGTGAAAGCATAAGAAAAGGCCTTTTACATAAGTTTAAAAGATTGTTAGAAAAGGGAAACGTACGCAATAAAAATATATTTATGGTAGAGAGGGAAAGGTTTGGAAATAGCCGCCGCTCCCATATAAAAGGCCCCCATAAGAAAAGGCACAGTAGTAAAATTAGATCGCGGTTAGTTAAAAGGCCCCCCATGATAAAAGAGTTGCGTTGGACGAGGGTCAGTCGAAAAAGCCCCTTAGAATAAGGAATAAGAATTGAAAGGATTGTAGTGAAATTTACACAACAGTAGCAGTATTGGCGGATCATGGTCAGGAAAAGATGTTATAAAACTGACCAGGTGTTAGAAATAAAATATAAGAAAATGTAGAAAGGAAAAGGGGAAAAATGTGAAAGAATATGAAAATGTGAAATAGTATAGGTCCAATGAGAAGTGTGATTCTAATAAAAGAGAAATATTAGGGCCACTAGAAAAGGGTTTTAAGACGTAGGTGGAGTTTATATGGAGAAGAAAATACTGTGATTGGAAGGTGAAAACATGTATGCAAAAAGTTGAGATAAATATTAAGGGGTAGAAAGGAAACATAGAGAGATAGAGAGAAAGTTTTTCAGAGAGTTGAGATGAGACGAGATCCTTGGCGCAGAGAGTGAGTGGCCTTCGGGCCCCGCTCTGGGGTGTGTTGCTTTCGAGCCGCCCTACGTCAAGGATGAAGTGATGCAGTTTTCCCTTAGATAGCCGAATTGGGGTAAGTCAGTCTCTACATTTCTGTTGCCTGTTGACAGTACTATTTTAAGATTTAAATTTAAATAAAAAATCCCGTAAATGATACATACCTTGTTTTATCCGGTGGGGACCCAATTTGATCAAATAATCATTTTAATACTGTAATTTAACTGTTTATTTGTGTAATAAATATTCGTTGTTAATTTTTAAATATTGGTCCTCATCATTTATATATAAACATTTAAGTGGTGTCTTTCTTCTCTACAGTATTTACATGCTGGGGTTAAAACGAACCTGGGTAATTAAGTAATGGCTAATAACTAATTAGCAATCAAACCCTGTTTATTTTAATCATAAATAGTGAAAAATCTTTTAAAAACAAAACCCATTTTTTTTTCCACCCAGCACTATTTCCTCTATAACGGAATGAATAGGCATATTGTCAGTCAACGGCAACATGGCATCAACTGGTATATATTTAACAGCACCTGTAATCAGTCTCAAGGTTTTGGTTCTGCAAAATTTCAAGTTTTTTTTAACTATTGATTAAAGGCCGTGATAAGAGGTTCACAGTAGTAGGTAAGCGGCGGTAGAAATGAAAGTCCTGTATGTTGTATTTATAGTTGACCTAACATAACTCTAGGAAGTGTAATGCCAAGCGTTTCAGGAAGTGTAGCGTGCTAGAAATGCGTTCTGAAATGGATTGCATGCTTAATTTCCAGCTCAACATTGTCAAATATTACTCCCAAGTATATGAATTTATCTGTACTTTCAAGTGGAATATTCCGGTATTGAATCTCGGGACGGAAACTGATGAATTAGCCAAAGAGACTGCACATCAATCTTTTTCGAGTTGAAAGACATATTATTTCCTTTGCACCAAGTTTTTAGAACTGCAAACGTTTGGTTAAGCTTTTCCTCATTTATGATTTTTACATTTCTTTTTGATGTCTGTTTTAAAATCCCCAGATCATAAGTGAAAAGAAAATAATGGATACTATTTACAGATTTTAAAGCATCAAACTAAATCATTTATATACACTAAAAAACACTCATGACGCAACAGTCCATGTAAACCAAGGCCTGTGGTGCCCATCCCGGCTTTCTTGACCGCGGGCTTGAGGTGCCATACAGCATATGTCTCGGTCAGGTGGTCAACCTGACGCGGGACCCCCAGAGTCAGTTCCCAAGCATCCTTGGTCCTCATTTTATCGTCCCACTCAAGGGATGAAAGGATGAGTCGACCTTTCCCAGTCGCAGGATCAAACCCTAGACCTGTGGTGTGGCAGATTGAAGCTTTTAACCACTACGCCACCGGGCGTCACTGCTGTCCATTACACTGATGGCTTATATACACTGCTGGTCATTAAAATTGCAACACCATGAAGGAGGGATGATACAAATGTTAAATTCGCATGAAAAGAAGATGCTGGGATATGAAAATTATTAGTATTTAAGCACAATCGAACGACGCAGGAGGGAGAAACAGCATCTCAAACTCTGTGTAAAATGAAAGCTACGCAGCGGGTTTCTTATTCGGAAATAGCATTTGAATGTTGGTTGTTTGTGAGAAGATCGTGTTATGCCCGTATAAGAACGAGAAAAAGCTACCAGCACGTGTCGAATTCGATAACGGCAGGGTCGTGGCCTATCGAGAGTACAGTTTATCGTTCCGCGATATTGCTACTCGCACTCGTCGAAATCCAATGACTGTCATGCGAATATGGAATCAATGGGTTCAGGAGGGTCATACTGAACGACATGCAGGATCTCAACGACCTCCCGCCACTAAAGTCCGACAGGGCAGACATGTTGTGAGGTCGGCCTTGCAGGATCGTACAGCCACATCATGAACCTTGAGTCAGTAAATGGGCTAGTTTGCAGCACGACAAGTACCCACACGGACAGTGCGAAGACGTCTGGAGCAGCACGGACTGTCTGTACGGCTACCATTATTGAGGCTGCCCTTGACACTGCAGCATAAAGACGCGCTTCGACAGTGGTGCACCCAACGACAAAACTGGATACAGGATTGGCACCACGTCGTCTTTTCAGACGAGTTCCGGTTCTGCGTACAGCATCATGATGGACGTATCCTGATGGACAGCATCATGATGGACGTCTAGAGGCTCCGAGGAGAACGCACGTGGCCTGATTACATTCGACATCGTCATACGAGCCCTGAATCTGGTGTGATGGTATGGGCAGCCATTGGGTTACACGACACGAACATCTCTTGCTCGCGTCGTCAGTCATCTGAACAGCCAGCGTTGCATTTCTGAGATCTTAAGGCCGCTGGCTGTGCTCTATCTTCGAGGCTTCGGGGACGTCATCTTTCAACAAGATAACGCAAGACCGAATGTTGCCCGTCGTGTCCTGACCTACCTCGACACAGAGTGTGTTCGACTTTTGCCCTGGCCAGCACGTTCTCCAGATCTCTCACCCATTGAAAACATCTGGTCATGGGTTGCTGAGAGACTGGGTCTCCACCGCTCTCCAGCCACTACGATTGAAGAAGTGTAGCATAGACTTGAAGCAGCATAGAATGACTTGCCCGTATCTGTCATCCAAGCCCAGTTCGACTCGATGTCTAACCGGGTTAGAGCCGTTTTAGCTGCCAGAGGCGGCAGCTCTGTGTACCAACCCTGTGCACCCCTAAATTGCCCACAAATTTAATAATGTTTTCTTCCTACTATACTGTATGCGTACAATAAGTAAAGTTTTGTTATTTGCTTTCCTTCCTGGTGTTGCAATTTTAATGGCCAACAGTGTACATGTTGAATAAAAATGAAGTTACTGGCTGCACCTTGTGATAAGCCTGTCCGTAGACTGTATTATTTGGAAAATTTATTACCATATTTAACCCTAACAATTCTCTGGTCATCAAAACACCTGATCCATTCTTTTTCTAGTCTACCTTAATATATCTTGACATTGTTTTAGCGTGTGCGCTTTTCGTCTGTGATTTTAATTAGTTTTGACCAAAGACATTAACGATATCTTGATCTATTGTCAAATTTCTATTACCAAAGGAGATTGGTACCCTTGAGAAAGATTTCTTTTTTTTCTATACTGGCTAGAAATTTATAAGTTTCAGACTATCTATTTTTTAACTGGTGTTGTAAATAAACTTATCAAAAGCACTTCGCATGGCATCCAGGATAACCTTTTCAAAGACCGCGACCTGCTTTCTTCAGGGTATAAAATCGGTTGGATTTCTAGAAAGTTCTGCCTTTTTCTTAAGACGGTCACGTTTTTCCTTTACTTCATTTATTTCTGGGAACCAAAAATATTTAAACATCCATAGTTTTCCTCTAGGAACACTAGATTTTGCCCAATGTAGAATGCCCAATCTTATTCATTTTGTTAACAAGTTTTCAAGGGTGGCATGGGGAGTCAGATCTTCCCCATGAAGTTCGTGCCCTGACAGGTCCGAAATTTTTCTCTAGTTTGCTTTTGACGTCTCCAGGCCTGATGTCACTTTTATCTGTAGTTATTCCTATTTCTTTACAAATTTAAAACTTTGCAATTAGATCTTACACAACTCTTACCAAGAAGCCCCTAGCAACTTCTCTAAATTTGGGAAGGAGGTAGAAGGAGACCGGAAGGGAGTAAAATTTCATCATATTTTCTTCCATATAGGTGAAAATGTCAATAACTTGCTGTGTAAGCACACGCTGCAAATCTGCTCTTTTAGCTCTCGACATTTGACCCGTATTCCATTGCAGGTTATTATAAACGACGGTGCGAATCAGATGTTGTCCAAAGCGGGAGGGGGGGAGACGTTGAGAGAACATTCCGAAAGAAGTGCAGACCACCTAGTCTCCAAGAGTATTAGGGTGTACCACGGGCAGTACCCAGGGTACCAGGGTACGTAGAGTACCCAGGGTGTACCACGGGCAGTTAGGTCTACGTTGCAGACTAGAAAATATATATAATTTCTAGGAAATGTCATCTTTTTATGAAAACAGGAATTTAATGGAAAATATGCATTTAATTTGTTTATATTAACAAGAGTTCTCTTTGAAAATCAAGAATGTTTTTTACTTTGTAGTAGGAATGGGAATGAACAGTAAAAAAACTATTCAAAATAGCATATTTTGCTCTTTAGAATGTGATTTATCTAAAATAATCCTGAATTTTTTATATCATGAACACGTTTTCGAAGAAAATAAGTATATGTTTTCAAATGTTTAAACAATCAGCATTTTCTATCTTCGAAATAATCATTGCCTATTCGGAAATAAATGTTATACGTTGCTAATTTCTTAAAATGTCCTTGTCACATTTAAATAAACTAAAAATGTAAAAAAATTGCAGCAATTAATGGGTAAAAGATGGTTTTTTTCAAAAGCAATAACTGATAGAGCAATTAAGTTTTTTGATTATTCGCAACATATGCAACACGTAGGCGAATCTTATGCACTGAATGCTTAGAAACTGTAACGTAATAAAGCTGACCACCTGTAAATTCATCTCTTGAAGGTAATGGTCCAGTCTACAAACTGATCATCCGAGTTCCTAACTTAAAAATAATTTATCCCTTCAAGACAGATGAACTTTTAAAACTCTTTAAGGAATCTAAATCATTTTGCACAAAGTTAATTTATTTGATAAGACTCTAGTCAGTGGCGCACCCAGGATTTTTTCTTAGGGGGCGGGCGAGATGAATGGATAAAAATATTTATAATGCATGGGGGCTCCGAGATGAACGAATAAAAATACTTATAATGCAAAATCAATATTTCTACTTCTTTGGGGGGGGGGCAGGGACCCATGGGCCCCCCTGGGTGCACCACTGACTCTAGTTAAAAATGTAACTATCCTTTCTGGTAAAAGAAAATGATAAATAAGGTAATACAAATTTTAAGTTGAGTTTGCTCTTTCTTCACTGGCCAATTTTTCCTAATGAAAATTGTCTCTATGTAATTCAAAACTGGGCCTCTGACAAACAATGCTAGAGTATCTAGCAGCCATTGAATTAGATTTTGGTTTTATTATGATCCTCCTCGGCATGACTCAGTCAACAAATGTCCTTGTGAGGGAAAACTCCAAAAGCAGAATTTGCTTGATATTAACTGACGATACGCAGGCAATCCACACCTCAGCGGTATGAATCAAGCTTCTACCATAATTTTTAGTGTAGAATTTAAGTAACTTGACTATGATAAAATGGCATGGAACACAGTTTAAAGATATGGGTTCTCTGATGGTGCCTAATTTTGCAGATGTTACTCCTCTAAAGAAAAAGATTACTGCTGACTTAATTTTCTGTGAATTAAACTTTTTTGGTATCATTTTAACTTTCAGTGGTATTCAGAACATTCATTATTTTTTTACCTAAGTATTTTTCTAGTGTACGCCACCATTAATTAATTTTATGAATATCGAATACTTATAATTTTATAAACTAGTGATTATAAAAAAATTGCGTGTTTAACAACGCATAAAAGTTTTTTTTTACATTATTGTGTACTTCATATATATAACACCAGACATTATATCAAAATCTAGAAATATTAATATATCTTTGTATACTAACTAGAAATAATTTGTGAGAAGATTGGTTATTCAAAGGATTAAAAATTATTCCAACATTCAAAAAAATTATTTGGTGCATAGAATCATAATTTTTCTTCCGTTGTTGATTTCAGAAGACAGAAAAATTTTTTAAACCCTTCACTTTAATTGACCTATTCGGTTTTCATTATCGTGAGTTTTGTTCATCAGCACTTGTATACGCACACTGGTTTTAGTGCAAGGAGCTCTCCAGACAGTGAGCATAGTGCTTTTGAGACAATCACAGGCTTTTGCGAGCAACACTTTTTTATCTTTGTTTTTATCTTTGTGTGGAATCTTTGATAAAAGTTAAACATTTCATATTTCATGCGAAAATTTAAGAGAACCAACTGCGGAGGGCAGCACAATACTAAATTTCTATTATTTACGACTCTTACTGAATAGAACCAGTTAAAAAAGTGTCTAATATAAACCCCAAACTCAAATAACTAAATTTACAAGCTTTCTAAACGAACTTTCCCAACAGCTCCTAACCCCGTTACCTTGGACTGCGATGATAGAACGGAAATATCCACGAAAAACAAAAATTCCTTTGTTAATGTTCGCCCAGAATGGACTGTCACCTCTTACGATGGAACCAAAACCACATCCCTCAAAAAACACTCTAAACTGAAAATTTTTACAACATGAACCAATTTCGGTAAAACCACATTTGCAAATAGCTGCAAAAGAAGGATAAACAGTCTTTTTGTTTCAATAAACCTTTTTGTTGTATCACCATTTTTAAAAGAGTACGAGTCTTTATAGCTAAATTTCTGACATCCTAACCATGTCTAAGGAAGGTAAGATCATAATTTGTCAGTCTGTGGATCTAATCAATAAATTAATACTGGTCTGAGGGAAAACCGACAGCAAATTGAAGTTCCGGTCCATGCAATGGATATTCCCCGAAATCTTCCTGAAATTTTTGTTTTGGATTGTTTCGGCCCGAGTGGAAAACTGCTCGGGGTTTTAGAATAACCTGATATGACAGTTTTATTTCAGGATAGTAAGTCACACACATACACACACATATTATGTGTGTGTTTAAACTATATTTCAAAAAGAAATCGGACACCTCCGTGTGTGCAAATATAGGCAAAGTTGTATGTGCAAATGAAGATACACAATGCATGTTAGATTGTATATATAGACGTGATCGCCAAGCAAAACTTAAAATTCTGTTGGAATCTGCCATGGCGCGTAATGCCGTGCTTACGGATTTCCAGTGACGTCTAGTCATCGGATGCTACTTAAGTAAACAGTCTTTTCGGGCCACTGTTGTTCTTCTGGACATCCCAAAATGAACTGAGGCGGATGTCATTTGGAGAGGGAAGACTGGCGACGCTTCTGGAGCTAAAGCCCGACCTGGGAGGTCATGCAAATTAAGTGATGGAGGAAAAACATGCGTAGTGAGGAATGTAAAGAAGAAATTCTCTTTCATTTCAAAGTATCCCAAGCCACATGAACTGATATCTATACCAGTACAATTTGTCGGGAACTGAAGAATCGGATACCATGGAAGATAGGCTGTCCACATTACTCGGCTTAATGATGATGAGATATTTCATTGATGCTTCTCATATCCTTCTTAGGCAATAGATGAGAGGTAAAATGATGGGGAATGATGAATCCCGTTTCAAACTTCTCCAATACAATAGATGTGCCCTCATGTTGTACTTGTCCGGGTAGCGTATTCTTTCCGACTGCATTGTCTTAACAACAGAATTCGTAAAGGGATGTGTGAGGGGCTTGTTTCTGTTGGGAAGGGTTTAGTTCTTTGTATTGTTTTCAGCTATGGACTCTGAGAGGTACAAAAATATTTTAGATGATTGTGCATTTCCTACAAATTTGACAGTACTTCGGAACAGACTTTCGTTTCTTTCAGCATGATCTGGACCAGTGCGGCACTCGATCTCTGTCGAGGCTTGGTTTGAAGAACAAAACATACAAAGATTTGATTGCCCGGCTGAGAATCCCGATCTCAATCCTATCGAACACTCATGGAACTAGTTAGAAAGCCGGATTCATCTCTGACTGACAACGCCCCCTCTAAAAGCTGTATGTCAGATGCTTTAAGCGAGGAATGGAGACAAATCCCAGCAGACACACACCAGAAATTGATTGAAAGTATGCCCAGAAGAGTCGAGGAAGTCATTACAACTGAAGGCGGTTTAACAATGCATTGATATTTTGAGATAAGTACACTTTTCTTCTCCCGACGTGTAAGCGATTTCTTTTGTAAATATATTATGTGCCTATACACACATTATATATATATATATATATATATATATATATATATATATATATATATATATATATATATATATATATATATATATGTGTGTGTGTGTGTGTGTGTGTGTGTATGTAAGTGTATAAGTTAATTGCATCAAAACTGGTTAAAAGTAAATTTTTATTTTATATTAAGTATCCGATTAATGATTGAGTTTTTTCTTCTCGAAAAATGTATTGTCATATTCGCATGTGCCAAGACATTTTTTTTTCTTGTAAAAGTGAACAAATTATTCCATAGTATTGGTGTGAATTAGCTTATGTCCCACAGGATATCTTGAAAGTGCAGGCCGAAGTTATTCTAGGTATACGCCATCGGAGTGAGGCGGCCATCTTGGAGACCTTTGGAGAACAAAACTTGGAAACCCTATGGAGATTAGCATTGCCACCTTTTGCGGAGACTCTTGCTCGAAACCTATCCATACTAACTATTCCTGCTATGTAAACCTTAGTTTCTTTAAAATCTGCGATTTTTGAGAAAAATTACGCCTGGACACGCCGTTTTTAATGAGAAAAACAATATATATTTTTCACTTTCAAATTTAACTTTTCCAAACGCTGCCTAGTAAGCGATAAGCATATTGAAATAGAAAATTATGATAACCCTTGTATGGTAACCTTCTAAATCAAAGATGCCAAATCTTTTTGGGATTGTTTAGATTAATTCATTTCCGGTGTCTGTTAGCCGTGTGCAATGACGACAACTTACGATATTGTTCTTTTTTTTCAGCGGGAGTTTAATAAAACGAGGGTAAGATGCTTCGAAGTCTTTCCACTTCAAAGCATCATCTTTTTCTTTCATTTTATTATGACCCGTGTGGGATTATACGCGCATGTGTTCATGCATCAATGAAAAATAAACTTACGATGTTGAAGTAAGTTTAATTTGTGTTTTTTTTCTCGCAAATCTCCTTTTGACTATTTAAAAAAATAAATGCTCCTCTGATTAATTAGTATTTATCTAGTATTTCAGTTATATATCTCACTTTTTATAACTGAAACATATAAAATTCCCCCACTTACGATTACTTCTGAATAATTTTCCTGTTGGCTTCCGAAGTACATAATGATAGTTCATTTTAGTGTAAAAATTTTAGTGTAAAAATGTTTGGATACTATTAAAATAAGATTAAAAAGTTTTAAACTCACTACCGCCATTATCGCTCTTTTTTGGGCGAAAGGTTTATCCAGTGATGACTATGATTAATTTGAGGGAGGGTGCAAGTGAAATTCATGAGTAGAGGTTTTTAAGCTATAATTATTGGTGAGTTAAGAGAATTTTAATTTAAATTTTTGTTTTTAAGTAAATAAAAAAACGTACACACACAAAGAGAAAAATGAAAGGAAAGAAAACGTGCCATTTGGGGACGATAAAAAAAGAGACAAAATGAGATTTTATTTAGCACAAGTGATTCTTCAATTACTTTCCCTTAAATATGAGTTTTTTCTATTTTAGACCTTATTTCTTTTCACTAGAAGCACCGAAAAAATCATTTTTTCTATTTTTTTTTGCGCCAAGCATTGCTGCTGTTTTGTCTTAATTTGAAAGTTAAACGAACAGAATGGCGACATAATTTATATGAGCATCGTAGTTTAAGTATTAAGTTGTTGCCTCCCAAAATCAACTTAAAAATTCTCCTTAATTTGTTTATTAATTTTTTAAATCTTTGTTTTTAGATTATTATTTTTATCTCTAAGAAATCCGTAAAGATTACGTATTTATTTCATGTTGTATGAAAATCCTTTTTTTTGTTGTTTTTTTATTATTATTTTTAATCTCTAAGAAATCCGTAAAGATTATGTATTATTTTCATGTTGTAAGAAAATCCTTTTTTTTACAATTGAAGTACTTTTTTAAATAAATTGTTAAAGATGCATTATATATTTTCTCATTCTATTCCAAAAGCATTTATTGAATGCTGTAATAATTTAGTAAATCAATTTCGTTATTGTTTACGAAATTGTTTGTCACACTGAAAATAGGACTGCAAAGGGTTTATTCATAATTAAATACTAAAATAGAAATACTATGACAAGCAGGTATTTATATAAGTGCAACGCAAAACACAAATACGAGAAAGAGTAGGGCTGACATAAATCAGCAAACCTTTTTCTTTGCTGTTTAGATACTGCGAAATAAAAATATGCACATGCATGCCTCTGGTAGCAACTAAAGATATTGGTGAGATAGTTATCACCAAACCTGAGATAAATCTGAAATGTACAAAAGCATTCGCACTTAGCGAAAATCAGCCAACTCTGTGCCAAATATTTGCGCACAAAGCGTAAAACAGCCGGTTTCCAGAGAAACCTATCAATTTCCTTTAAATATTGCGCTACGAACACGGTTAAAAGAATTTTAAAAATTAAGTTGACGTTCTTCGGTATACATTTCAATAGGTTTTAAGAGTTAAAAAATATTGGCTTTGAAGTAAAAAATCCTCGAAATTTTCCTCAATGGACGTTAACATGGGAGCGATTAGTTCTGGTCTCCAAAACCGAAAATGGCGTCCCACTCCGATGGCGTACAGAACTGTCTCTAGACATTCAAATGACGTCAGATATATTGCGTTTATGGCGAGATTTCATTGGTTACTATAAGCTTGTGATCGATTCTGACTGTTCCTTAAGATAATTCTTCAAATGGACGCTCACAAGATTGACGATTTGATGGGGAAACCAATTCGAAACAACTCATCTCTATTCAAAAATATCATGGTTTTTCGGCAGAGTATTGTGGAAATTTGAACGCTGAGATGATTAGATTAAATTTATATGTTCTGTAATTTTAATATAATTCTTTTCATAGAGGACAGTTTGATATTCGAAATGCTTGTTTGGTAAGCTTGATCTCGAGACATCATGTGTCTAAGTAAATTTAATTGTTTTAAATATTGTGTTAACAATAGTCCGTACATTTGAAAATTTGTGCTTATCGGTGCTCTCAGATGTGTTCTATCAGTGTAAATATTTTCAATTGCGTACATTTTTCACCGTTGATTTATGTTTTATTGGTCTCTCATATTATCGGCATTTTGGCTTGTGTTTTAAACTTCTCATATCATACTTTTGGGGCTGTTCAGTAACATAATACTGACTTTTTTCGTGTCTAAGTGGTTGTAAAAACACTCTTTTTTTTTCTATTTAATTAATTTTATATCATTAATGGCATAATCCTTTAGTAATGTGAAAGGAATCGTTCGACATCTAAAGATACTGTAGAAATTGATAATAGGTGTTTAAAACTCTGTAGATTATTGCTACCACTTGAAACTATTCCCCATGCTAATGCTTGATGAAGCATGCTAATATTTATTTGTGTAAGTGAGTGAGTCTCTAGCTGAGAACAAATATTATTAACCTACTGAATACTGTACTATTTCTGTACATCAAAAGAGTATATGGTATAAAATTATGGTTTAATTTATTAGCATTTGGTTATATAAGTAATCAATCTAGTTAATTTAAGTTCAAATGTTTGTAGTAATAGGGTTTCTTCGTAGTTGGTTTATTAACTTTGCCATCGGTTTTAATTATCCTGTCTTTCTGATATTTTCTCCATAATCATAGTGTTATTTTTCATAGGTGGATGTTCAATGTTGTGTAATCTATGAAAGTTAAGCTTTAAAAAAAAAAGTTTTATTAAATGCATGGGTTTGATACCTTGATTTTTTGAAAAGCATATAATTAGTTTAATATTCCCATTCTTTTTAATATTAAAAGAGATCTTATGGATTTCAATTGAAAATTATCACATTTTACTAAGCTGCAATCGTTGTTTTATAAAAAATTTTAAATGGAAATTTTCAAACACATTTTTGAATTCACAGCTTTATGTGAACTTATCTACTTATCTATATTTATTAATTTAAAATAACTGAAAACTTAAATAATAAAAATCAGCTAAAATCAAATAGAAACATAGTGTCTTCAGGGCTCAGTATTCCGTCTTCTGACACTAAAGTAAGGAATATAAACGCATTGAGTTGTGTAAGTCTTAGGTCAGTGTTTCGTCTGCTTGAGACTGGATATGCCAGTATGCCATTTAGAGAAAAATTTCTCTATAAAGAAACCACTGCCAAACTGGTATAAGTATGATATACAAACCAATAATTTAAATAAAGTTTTTAAGTACTGCAAAGTCTTATTGAATCACCATTAGATAGAGCAATGGATTTTGTTATTATTGTGTCAAATGTATTAAAGAGTAAATGTTAAAAGAAACCTCTTCAAACTAAAAGCTAGAGAAATATATCTATGTCAACCATGAGATATATATGGGTCTTCTCAGCTAAAGGGAAATTTTATGTCCTGAACTAAAAAGCTGAAATTTAATAGAGTCTAACATGAATATATTAATTTTATTTTAAAAAATACTGTACAGAACTGCATTGTGCAATAGTTTGAACATGGGGAAAATAATTTGAATATTTTAAAAAATTAAAAAGTTTCAAATGTACCTATTCACATTACCATGGCATGTCCCTAACTTCAAATTTAATAATTCAAAATTATATTTTGAAGTGTTGGAAAGCCTTAGAGCAAAGACAACATTAGTGTAATAAATTTTCATCTCTCTGCAATATAATTAGCATTTTAGCTAATTATATTATTATTAATTATTTTAGCATTTTACATTGCCATGTCTTTTTATAAACATGGTAATGAATAACAGACCATGGAAATGACAAATTTGAAGATTCTTAAAATTTTGTAATATTTTTCCATAAAAATTACTGTCAATATTTTATATATAAATTTGAGGTAATACAAAGTCGAAGATTTTAATCTACTGACTTATTCTCTAAAAAGCTGATCTTACAAAACAATAATTATTATTAGAAGTCTGTATTTTTTATTTTTCTGAAAACAATGATTAATTTTTAGCAAAAATGGTGGGGGGGGGAAGGATTTAGATTTTACATTATTTAATTGTGTATATGTTTATATTTATTTTGTGAATGATACTAACAGAAGCCCGGTGGTGTAGTGGTTAAAAGCGTCAAGCTGCAATCCCACAGGTCCAGGGTTCAACCCTGTGACTGGGCAAGGTCGACTCATCCTTTCATCCCTTGAGTGGGTCGATAAAATGAGGACCAAGCATGCTTGGGAACTAAACTCTGGGGGTCCCACGTCAGGTTGACCATCTGACTGAGACATATGCTGTGTGGCACCCCTAGCCCACGGGTTACGAAAGCGAAGATGGGTACCGCCGGCCCTGGTCCACATCGGACTGTTGCGCCGTGAGTTTAAGTTTAAGAATGATACTAACAAATGGATTAATGGTTAAAAACAAGTATCCTAATTTTTAATTTTTTGAGATTTGGGAAATTAGATAATAAAGTAATTAGTTTAATATTCACTTATATGAAAACAATGCTAGTTGATTCAAACTGTAAGAGCTTTAGTATTGTTGTTTGTTTTGCGATAATTAGTACTGCGGCTATGTAATAAACAGGTGTGAAGCCAGTTTCTATGCTGCTTTTTTAAAACATGTTTGTGGTTTTATATTGGAAATGGCCTCGTTCTTCCATATAACTGAAGTTTCATTTAACTTATTTAAGATCAAACCATAATGAGAAAAGTGTTAATGGAGTTCTTTTTCTGCTTTACTGAGAGTTTGTCAACAAATTTAGCTGGTATTTGTTTATTCAAAATGGGCAAGGGGAAAAAATTAACCACTGAGGAAAAACTTCTTCGGAAACGAGAAAGGGAAAGAAAGCACTGTGAAAAAATTTAAAATGATCGAACTCTATATTTTGAAGCTAAAATAATAGAGTATGTAAGATATCTAATAAGAAAGGAAGAAAAGAAGATCAAGAGTATATCAAGTCTATTGTCAAGAGATCAGAGATAGACAGGAAAAAGATGGTGAACTGCAGCAACTAAATGTAGGCAGAATCGAAACAATTCAAATCACATGACACAAGCAATAGGTGAAGGTGTTGATAATCCTCTTGAAATTTCTTTGTCATTACAAAATAACTCTGATACATTTCTATCAACTAGTTAAGTCCACAAAGTAAACCACAAGAGTTCATACTGTTTGAAAATGAATTCACAGGGATTGATCTTCCCTATATCAGAAATTGATAAAGATTCAGGCTGAACTGGGGATTGAAAAATCAAGAAGTCAAAAATATAAAAATAGATATTGTCTTTTAACTGCCAAGCAAACATCTCTAAAAAAGGCTGTTAAAAAAATTCTTAACATTAATAGAAATGTTCCAACTAAAATTAGCATGAAGTTACTTCAAAGTGAGTTGTATAAAAGTCAATTGCACAAAAGTTACATCAACTATAAAATAGATGTAGCTAAACAACTTTTTACAAAGGAAAAATTTTAAAAAAGTATAAAATGTTCAATTCTTGTAAAGATTTACTCCCTTTTAAAAAGTATCCCCCCCCCCCCATACAGACAAAAACATACAAACATGAGAATCTTGAATCATTGTTCAGATATGAAAGGAAGCAAAGATCAGATTTCAAAAATCAGTCGGGGATTTTTTGGAAGCTGATATAAACAGCACCCCAGGCAAAAAGACACAGTTGCTTTGAATAAACATAGGAAATTAAAAAGAAAACTGAATGATTCTTTGATAAACCTCCACAACAAATATGTTTCAGAAACAAGTATCAAAATAGGATACTCAACATTTTGTAGATAAAAGCCATTTCATATAATTCATCTTAATGTTAATGAAGATAATGCTTATGCACTAAACAGGAGAATTTAAGCCTCATGTTTATTGAACTTCATCACCTTGGAGTTATAAAGCATAAAGATCTCAGCCAATTTTATAGCGAAGTTTGCTGCAATCCATTAACAAAAAAATTGCTTTTTTGGAGTATGTTCAAACTGTTCTCCAAAGTAATTGATGTTTAATTCCAACGAAGTTGAAATGTTAGATGATATAAGTTATTATCAGCAGAACATAACAAAAAAATATGCTACCATAAAAGGTATTAAAAAGGTTATTTTTCAGTAACAGAAAAAGAAAATAAGTGCAGTACTATTGGGAAAACTAATCATTTCACGGAATCTTTTCCAAAACTATTGAAACATGAAGGAAATCATAGATATCAATATGAAGTTTTGACAAATTTGAAAAATATTTCGAAAGATGAAGTAGTTTTTCATGTAAATTACAGTGAAAATTATTCTTGTAAATTAAATTAGAGAACCCCAATCTTTTCATTTTGGAGATTCTCGAAAGCAAGTCACATTACATACAGGAATGATTTAATTTAAAACTATTGACAAATATGCAAAACAGTGGTTTTGCACTATTTCAGCAGCTTACATCATGACCTATACAGTATATGGACTTATTTAAAGCCAATTTTTAATCATATTGTTATGTTAAATCCTCAAGTTAAAAAGGTTCTTTTCATTAGTGAACCTTTGGAACTTGAGGATTACCAACAAACCAATATCTGAATAAACTAAACTTTTTCCTTTTCCCCAAAGAAATTAAGTACTTCCCAGCCTATTAAGAAAGATTGCAGGAAGATTCTTGTAACGAATGTTGTTTTGAATCCTTTAGCACCGTATCTAATATTCTGTCATTTTACTTCTGCTGAATGTTGGTATTGATAAAATGTTATAAAATAAATTTTTTGCAGAAATATAAAAATTTAAAAACATTAGGTGTTTCTAATGAATCATAAAATACAATAAATTACTTAAAATAAAATGTAATATGTTTGATCATTTTACATGTCATTACCATCATTCTGCTTGTCGTTACCATGCACATATGTATCATTACCATGATCATACGTGTCATTACCATGGAAAACAAATTAATTAAAATCAGGTAAACGATTTCTGCTATTTTTTTCATGCCAGATATCCAAACATTCCTTTAGGACAAAAAAAGAGGGATTAAAAACAAAACAAAAAATTTTTTTTTTCAAAGCTAAAATTATCCTGTATCTGAGAATGACTTATATATGTATGTGTTTAAATATATACATATAATTATATATAAATATATGTACAAATGTATATATTTATACAAAAAAAAAAGTGTATGTATAATTATATAGAAATATATAATATATATATATATATATATATAGGCAACCCTCGTATAACACGGTAGATAGGTTCCTAGAAAATGCCGTGTTATGTGAAACTGTGTTATATGAGACCCAGAGCCTATACAAAAAGGGGGGGTTACGTTCCGAAAACTTACTAAACACAAACTTTTTTTTGTTAAATTCCATATAAGCAACTTAATTTCATTAAGAATATAAATGTATGTATTACACAAAATGAAAATAAACAAAAATATTTTCATTTAATGAGACTTTAATTTAATAAATTTCTTCCTCATCACTGCTCAGTACAATCAAACAAGAACGTTTTTTCGGTTGAACAATATCACCTTCACTTTCAAAACCTTTTTCTTAATTTAAGATTTTTTGCACCTTCTATCCTCTTTAATATATCTGTAATTTTATTTTGTTTGCTGGTTCTTACAAGGTCATTGTAGATTTCACGGTATGGAGGTATACAATTTTGAATTTTCGGCTTCTTTCAACGGTAGGGTCAGCATTCAAGATAAATGATTCAAGATTTTCAGCTAAGCTTAGGCCTTTGTGTAATTTTTAATGTAGGATTACTTTCCTCCATAACAGTCCGCAGTAAAGCAAAATTTCAGACGTTAAAACCATCATTGCGAGTTATAAATGAAGAGTGGCAGAATATTAATATCAGATTTTCTGACATATTTAATTTATTTTTCTTACCATCGACCTATTCTGCATAGGGTTATCACTCATCCTTCTCTTTGTATGTAGGAATTATTGTAAAAAGAAGTAAGAAACAATAAGTAATCCTACGTTAATAACCCACGGTAGTTTCGTTAGAAGAGACTACCTAAATTTTAGCATTAAATTATTAACTTCACAATCTTCATCAGTGCTGCTCTCAGAATTGATTTGATTTGCAGCTTTGGATGCCATTTTCATCAAATCTGCTTCATCAACTTCTTCCATTAATAAATCTTGAACATCCTCAATAGCCATATCCATAAAACCTTTGCCTCCGATTGATTTAGAAAGTTCTAATTGGCCACGAATTCCAACGATGCAACGTTTGTCCACGTGGGAGGGGGGGGGGGGGTTATAATGTCACACGTGGAAACTGTGCATGTCGCTTTCTGCTATGACATCAGAATAGAGTTGTAAATGAATAAATTATAATTTTTTTATACATTTTCATGGAAAGCCACTATAGTTCGTTATTCCTTCCCATCATTATTTTAAGGTAATTTAGTTATTAAATGTGTTAAACAAAAATCATGTTATCTAGTGCTGTAGAAGTACAGTGTTGTACAAAGGTTTTCGCAATTTTTTTATCGTGTTGGAACAAAACCGTGTTACAGGTTGCAGTGTTATACGAAGGTTCCCACAATTTTTCCTATCGTGTTAGAGCGAAACCGTGTTGTAAGATGCTGTGTTGTAGGAGGGCTACCTGTATATACATAGGCACAGGGATTGTCCAAAATAAGCAAAACGTCTTGCAGAAGCAGGTATTACATACTACTTAATGTGGTGTTGAGCATTTTAGGCATTTAAAACTGCTTGAATCCTTGGAATGGATGCATGGAGGGCATTTGGGACATGTCCTGGATGGTGCTGAATGGTATATTTCACCATTCTTGAGGTAGAAACTGCTCTAATTCCAGAGAGATGCAGGGGGAGGATAACAGGGTCTCACTCTGTTTTCTAATACAGACCACAGTAGCTCAATAATAATTAAGTCTGGTGATGTTCAGGCCAAGGAAGGTGTTTAACTTTATCATCATGTTCCTCAAACCATGATTTAACAGTTCCACCTTTGTGAATAGTGGCACTATCATGAGAGATGCAATTTCCTGTAGTGAACAATATCTGCTCCATTGAATGGACATGGTTGCTTATTACTGCTAGTTATCCTTCTTTTTAAGAGGATAATAGGACCAGCTGAAAACCATGACTGCCCAAAGCAAGACAAAACATCAATTATGCTTTACTGTAGGAAGGAGACAGTTTGGGTTGTAAGTGTCTACTGCTATTCTCCACACTGAGATATGTCCCGAGGTAGGACATAGTATGAAGGTTAATCTAAAAACAGTACATGTTTCCATTGATCAGCATTCCATCTTTTATATTCTTGGTACGACTTTAATCTCCATTTTGCATTCATCTGTGACATAAGGAATTTTGGAATAGCAGCTCTGTTGTAAATATTTTGCTTCTCGAGTTCCCATCACATTGTATGAGTTGAAAATTTAGTTTTGTACATGCATATTAAGCTCAGCAGTCATCTTTGTTGCAGTAGCCTTTCTGTTTGAAATAACAATCTCTTTTTATATCCTCCTGTCTCTGTCAGTGAGTTTTATTTTTCTTCCAAAATTGTCTCACATATGTTTTGCCATGAATGTATTAACATTGTATTGTATGCTGTCGTGACATTAAATACAGTACCTCTCAATACCTCTCAATAACTTTGCAACTGAGATTACTGAAACACATAATTGGCCTGAACTTAAAATTTGCCCTCTTTGATAATTTGTCAGGTTGCTCATTTCGTCTTCATCTTGAACTTATTTTTACGAAGCATAACTTAAAATGCAGTCAAACATAGCCTTGAGAATATAAGCAAAGCAGTTTTACAGAAAAAGTAATGGCTATTTGTACAATTTGCTGTGTAATCAGCAGGAACAAATTTCACCATTTTAAGAATAGTGTTTCTATTTTGGACAGCCCATATATATATATATATATATATATATATATATATATATATATATATATATATATATATATATATATATATATATACACACAGTGAAACTTCTCTAAGGTGGCTAGCCATGGTTCTAAAAAAAAGTGTTTTGAGGGTTGGCTGTTGAATAGGGGTCGATTTCTCTATGGCAGCCAATAATGGTTCTAAAAAAAAAAGTGGCATTTTTAAGGGATGGCTGACTAGAGAAGTTTCATTGTAAAATATAAATAAATATGTGTGTTATATATTTATATGCTTATATTT
This sequence comes from Dolomedes plantarius, assembly GCA_907164885.2. NCBI lineage: Eukaryota > Metazoa > Arthropoda > Arachnida > Araneae > Dolomedidae > Dolomedes > Dolomedes plantarius. Next base: position 178,524,723 of record OU015494.1, read on the forward strand.
TGTGTGTCTGTGTTTTAAATAAATTTTTACAAGATTTAAATCAAATTATGTTCAGAGTTTTTAAACTTATTGAAACAATTAAAAAATTATTAATGTTGATAATCTCAAGAACAAAAGTTATTTTCCTATGGGTTTTAACTACAGATTCTTCTTTCTATAAATGTATAAATATATATTCTTATCTTAATTATTTAAAGTTTTACTTTGTGAGTATTTATAATTTGTGTATATTTATAGGTATTTAGCAAGCTAAAATGAATCATTTCTTTGATTTCTATTACTGCATTATGCTCTTGCTTCTCATTATGTATGAACTTTGTCTCATTTGAATGGAACAGATGAAAACAAAACGCTTCGCTCTTCTTCTTGCCTGTGTCCTTTGTACCACTATTGTTGTTCTGCTTTATGGCGATCCTTCTGTTCAGCCATCAATTCAGAATTTAGTTACCGAAACTCATACTCGATTTGCCAACTGGAAAACGTTTCAGGTATAATATGTTTTATCTTTAACTATGAACTTGTGTGTTTGATTTTATGTGCAAATTGGTTTTAAGTAGGATATCATTATTTAGTGACAAAAATTGATATTTACACCCTCATATTTTACATATTTTTCTTTTTTTGATGTTAAGATTCATGTTTTTATGCCATAAAAATATGTATTTAGTATCAGTTCTCAACAGAAAATATTTTATTTGTGAAAAAGAAAATTTTCTGATATAACTTCAGAAATAACCTTCACTGAACTTCCCTTTTCCCCTGACCTTCATTTTTTGTGAGGTAAACAGTCTAAAGAGCAATAAAATCTCCCAATATGTCTTGAAAAAAAATTTCGATATATAGAGATTTTTTCGATATATAGAAACAGTTTTCCTATGTAATGAACATGGAGATTTGTTAAGAGTTCGATATATAGAAAATTTCGATATGTGGAAGTTCGATATATGGAGGTTCGACTGTATATATATAAATACACATGTATATATACACATTTATGTATGTATATTTATATGTATATCTGCGTATGCATGCATGCACACATATATATATACCGGGTGGTTATAATTAAACTTCCCCAATAAACGGCATCCTACAGAGCAAACGGGTGAACGGAATGCAACGAAATTTCGTATATGGGCTATACTCAAGATGCGCTCACGGAATTTTGAAAAATAAATTTAGTTCCAAAATGTCCACTAGAGGGTGCCTTTATGGGAAAAACATGAAATTTAACACAATAAACGACCAAAATGGAATACATGAACAATTTGAACATTGACTAGTTTTTGATCACCTTCTTATCGAACCACATTAAATAAAGGTAAGGAAATAAATAACAGTACGCCTTTGGTGTTTGAGGGAAAACAAGTAATATAAAAATTTTTTTTTGAAAGTCAATTCCTACTTAGGTCAACAAAGAAAAATTTGAGTGTGAACTAATAGTAGGAATTGAAAAAAAAGATTGCCTGCCAGAACCTTGCCTACTGTGTGAGATTAGGAGGGGGGGGGGGAGAGAGAGAGAGAAAAAGGTTATCAGGTTGGGGATTTGATCCCGCAACCTACAGGATGGGAGGAGTCCGCACTACCGTTTACACAGCAAGAAGAGGGAAATTACCATTCAACAACAAGAGACGCTCTAGGTCTCTTCCTATTGAAAGGGCTCAAATATAAAACTAAAATTGATTAATTAAATTTAATTAATGAATTAATATTTGAAAAAACTGTATTAACATCAAGTGTCATCCACTACAAGTTTAAAAAAATGTGTTTGAACTTGAGTGGATGAATAAAAAGTATTTTATTAATGATTGAAAATTTGAACAAGATATATATATATATAGGGAGAGTGTGAACTAATAGTAGGAATTGAAAAATGATTGAGTTCGCAGAAACAGGTAAAGATTATGACGAAATGTCACAAGAGGAGCTAGTTGTTAATCGTGTCCAAGATAATGTAAGGAAAGGTTAATGTTTTCCTTACATTATGCTTCATGTGTCATTACGCTTCATGTTGGAAGCCTCACAACTGATCAGTTATGATCTGCTGTTGAACACACTGTCCATCGACTTGAAATTTTGCAAGTGAATGAAGGTGGTCACGTGGAGCAGCTTTCCCTACATCGTTCTGTACACGATTAACAACTGCTCCTCTTGTGCAATTTCGTCCTAATCTGTTCTTGTTTCTGCAAACTGAACTGTTTTTGTCTCTCCCTTACCTTTACTTAATGTGGTTCGATGACAGGATGATCAGAAACTAGTCAATAAATGTTAATATTGTTTCTGTATTCCGTTTTGGTTGTTTATTGTGTTAAATTTCATGTTTTTCCCGAAAAGGTGCCCTCTGGTGGACATTTTGGAACTAAATATTTTTTTTTCGAAATTCCTCGAGCACATCTCGTGTATAGCCCATATGCAAAATTTCGTAGGGGAAATTTAATTATAACCACCCGGTATATATACAGTCGACTCCGGTTGATTGAACTACCAGTTAATCGGACCAGCTGCTTATTTGGACCAAATCCCGTCTTGTAACATAGAGCATGTTCGTTTAATTGGATCAGCCAGTTATTAGGACCAAAATGATTGGGTCCCGATGTGGTCTACTTAACCGAAATCAATAGTACATATAATTTCGCTGGAACGAAATTTCAAAATGTACAAAGATAAAATTTTGGAGAGAATATCATTTCATTCATCAAACAGTATATATGACAATGAGTATATATATATATATATATATATATATATTATTGTTTATTATTAAATTATATAGCATTTTTATTACCAGTTACTAAACTTGTTTTTTATGTATTTTACGTTTTTTTGTATGTAAGTTTATGTATGAAATTTTTCTATGTATTCTCAATTTTGATTGTTACCTCTATATATTTTTATTTTGAATGCTATGTACATGAAATTATTTGTGATTTAACTTTAAATTATTCTTATCCTACAATATTAAAAAAAAAATTGGTGAGAAATCTTTGAATATCATAAAATGCTATTTTATGTACATAGACATTTCTGTCTGTCAAATCTGATTTGTAAGTATTTTTGCTACTCACTAAAATAATTTTTTTAATATTCTTTTAAGTTGTTAAAAGTGAGAACTTGTAAAAGTAATCAAATTCATAATATATGATTGCTAGCTCGATTGTGTGTTAGGGAAGTTTACTATGTTTAAATAGTCTTATGAATTCATACAAAGCTTGTGCTTGACTTGTATTTGCCTTGTAAATTAGTCCTTTTTCAAAAATTTGACTGATAGTTCTTAAAGATTAAGTCAAGTGAGACTGTTGAAAATCAACAGTACCTGTAATTACTAGTGTTCACATTTCATAGAAATAGTTGTGTATCATGTAGTTGATATACAACTACATACATACATATATATATGATAGTTGCATATCATGTACTCTGTGTATCTGCAGATGTTTTTTTTGTGTACTTGATTATGGACTTTCCCATTTCTTATATTTAAATGTGTAAAAAACCGAAGACCATGCTCCCCATTCCCTAGTTCCATTTCAATGATAGGAATAAAAAAAAATTTTTAAATCTACCTCAAAACAAAGTGTGATTTGTCTTCTTCAGGAATCTAAAAATAAAAAAAATTCCCAATTAAATTCTACTTTGCCATGAATATGAAATCCCATCAATCCCTTAAATGAATATCTCGTAATTCAGCATATTTGCTACTGTATCTTATGAAAACTACATTGTAGACCAAAGAAACAGACTAATTACATTGGTAAACTAAAGAAATTTATTCATTGGAGTTGGCTTTTCGCCTATTTCCATGCACTGAAAATAATTCATCTGTAAAACATCGTGACCATAAATAACTAATAAACTGCCCTGAAGGAGAAGAGGAGGTTGTCTAATGATTTTGCATGCTTACTCATTTTACATGTTATTGAAGATTGATGCCAAGTGTGTAGTTGATTATAAAGGTGTTAAATGAGTATCCTTGTTTTTCCCCTTTATGACGAGTTTGGCATTCATCGCTATTGTAATAAACTTTTTCTAATAGTAAATTATTTTCTTAAACATATTAAGTTAGGATTTTTAGAAATTCTTCCTTTGCAGAAAACTTTTCAAAAACCATGAGGAAAACAATACCCTGGGTGCTCACCTGGGCTACTGCGGGTGGGGTGGTTGCCTGCTGCAGTCTACACTTGCAGATGGGGATCCTGCGCGGAAGGCCTGTTGCTATGCCAGGCCCTATCTGCCACATTGGTGTCAATTGATAAATTATGCTAATTGTGCTTAATCATTGCAGCAATGCAGTGAAAAAAGTGCTGTCAGGACCATAAACAAGAATATATAGTATGTATGAATTGATAGTTTCTTTTTTAAAATGTCAGCTGAACTTGCTCTTGACTTGGAAATTTAGGAGTCAAGATTGGCCATCTTGTTATAAAACTCAGATTTATTGGTTTGGAGTGCTACAATCATCTTTTGATAAATAAGGGCTAAATTGATCAAGTCCTACAACTTAAAGCTAATTCTGAATGTCTACTGCAACAAAAACTGATTTGGGAGATTATGGTTTTAAAGACCCAAGGCATTCAGCCCTTATTTAGCATTCTTGACCTGAGTCAAATTTTAATTTGTGAATCAGTATTGTAATGGGCAAATTTATTTAAGTTTATTTTTATTTTATTTGCATCTAACAAAATTAATATATTCTTTCATGTATTTTTGACAAAAGTAATATTAAAGAATTAGAGAATATGTATGCACTTATTGTGAGTTTACAATACTATTGGTAGAACTCTATAGATCATATTACTTCAATGCATTTTGTTCATTTGAGAATTGTTTTATGCAGGTCACACTGTATTGGATTAGCAATAGCTTTAGTTTTTGAAGGGTCAATGACAGACCAAAAGGAATCTAGTAGGTGTCTATGAATGAAATTTGAATATACACTATGTAAGCCACTTTGAAAAAAACATACAGAGGAAACATTAGTAGGTGTCTTGAAGTGAATGACACTTTTGTTTAAATTTAAAATTCAAAAGATAATGAATTTAATGATGTATTGGTTTTTTTTATGAGTCATATTAAACTTGCACCTTTATAACCTTAGATCAAATTTTTGAAAGGGCATTAAATTACTTGTTAAATGTGAGCAAGCACAAGCTCTCTGGTTGTTATAAATGGGCTAAACGGTTCTTCATTTGCTTTTCTGTTTTTGTCAGTCATGTGAATGATATGTTAATTAAAGAAATGTCTCTTGTGCATATAAACTCATTAGCATGCCTTGACTCATCTAAATAAGATTTATAATTGATAACAGTGATCAAGCATAATGCCTACTGATGTGCTATAATGTTTCTTAAAAATATTTAAGATAGTAATAACACTATGCAAGGTTTTGTTTTTTTGAAATGAATAGGTGTATCTGAATGGATTTTTTGTGCAGATTCCAAAAATGACCTGCAAAATTCTGTATCACATCACGTTTTTTCACAAATGACGGAAATGAAAATTAAAAAAACGACATTTTGTAATGACCTTGTTATAGGGCAATGTTTGTAATGCATGAAAATGTTCTCTGGAGGGGCAGAATGATTGTTTAAGGAATAGATAAACATCAATATCTAGCTGATAATGGAAATGCAACTGTTTCATCTGTATGAAGTCACAATCTGTGCCCCTCACAAAGGCAAAACATGAGAGAATTTATGTTGGCACGGCAGTATGACTCATACCTCCCGCCAGCGCTCCCTTCTTGCTATTGGTCACATGTGGTACCATTCGAGGCAGATCGTGATACACTGGTATAGTGTACACATGGTAAGTGGTACACTAAAAAATCATAGTGACGACTGCTACTTCTGCACAGTGAATATCGGGGGCCATACCAGAACCAGTAAGCATAACATTGTGTATCCCAATATCCCATCTGCCATAAGACCAGTGCCCCATAGTGAATCCATCCCTGTGCCATCCCCGTCCAATATCAAACCCTCAACAGACATCGATTCAGACGATGTTATAAGTGAGGAGATGTACAAACCGGACATCATGGAGGATGAAACCCCAGTGCCATTTACACAGCATAAACTGAATGATTTGGTTTGCGATCTGAATTTACCTAAAGACGCAGCAGAGCTTTTAGGATCAAGACTTCATGAAAAGAATTTACTCTACCCTAATACGAGATTCCCCTGGTACAGACACCGAGAAGCAGAATAGGTTCCGTTTTTTGCTGAGGAAGGTGGTTTGGTATTTTGTCGAGCCATTCTGGCAGTCATGAAATACTTCAACATCAATTACAATCCATGACAGTGGAGGTTGTTCATAGATGCAAGCAAATCCAGTTTAAAAGGTGTTTTATTACACAATACTAACATTCATCCATCCATTCCAGTAGTACATTCTGTGACTTTGAAAGAGATATACAAGAACCTTAAATTACTGCTGGAAAGTGTGCAGTACAAATTTCATAAATGGTCTTTGTGTGGGGATTTCAAGATGATTGGAATATTGCTCAGCCAACAAGGAGGCACATTTCCAAGGATGGAACATTGGGTTCGGCAGTAGTGGCCAGTCAGAAGTACATTCACACCTGGCGAAAAAAATATTGTTTCAGTTCCACTGGATGATCCCTCGAAAAATACTGTTGCCACCTTTACACATCAAACTTGTCTTAATGAAGCATTTCGTGACAGCTTTAAGCAGGGACAGTAAATGCTTTCAGTATCTGTGGGGTAAGTTAGCTTCTATCACGGCTGAAAAAATTAAGCTGGCATTTTTGTAGGCCCTCAAATATGAAAATTAATGGCCGACAACAAATTCAAGAAAACCATGCGTGAGTACGAATTGCAAGCATGGACTGCATTCAGAAATGTGGTACACAACTTTTTGGAGAACACGAAGGCTTCAAATTACACTACTTTAGTTAAGGAGTTGCTGGAAACTTATAAACTGCTTGGTTGCAAAATGAGCATCAAAGTTCACTTTCTTCATACTCATCTCAATTACTTTCTAACAATCTTAGTGATTTTTCGGAAGCACATGGCGAGCGCTTCCATCAGGATATTAAACTGATGGAAAAGAGATACCAAGAAAAGTGGACTGTACATATGATGGCTGACTATTGTTGGATGTTGAACAGAGACAGTACGGACGCACACCGAAGACAATGCAAAAAAAGGAAGTTTGAAGGGGAGCCCAGTGGTCAATGTTAGGAATGTTTGCTTTTGAATATGTATTGATGTTTATCTGTTCCTTAACACGTTCGCTGCCACTAAAATTGGCATATCCATCCTCAGATGCTGACGTTTTTATGGTGTCCACCGCAACATTATTGTCTCCTTCCTATTCGCTCGTAGAATCCCAACCGTAATCTTCATTGTCTGTGCTGTCATAATCAGAAAGATCACTTTTTTCTAATAATTCCAATATTTTGGCATCAGACAATTTTTTATTTACTTTCCTTTTCTTGGGCTGTGAAGGTCCTGCCATACTTTGACTGTCTGCCATTTTTAAAAATGCACATAAAAAATTGAAGCTCAAAATTTGAATACCACGCACGTAAAATATAAAAATAATGCTTCACTAACATGCCTCAACAAGATCTCCGTTCAAACTCCAAGGCCGCACTAAATATAGAGAAAATAGGTTATCCTAGTCGACCGACGCACCAGAGCGTCGCCGGCATGGGAGGTAGCACCATACAAGAGCGTCAGTGGCAGCGAACGTGTTAAACAATCATCCTGCCCCTCCATAGAGCATTTTCACACGTTACAAATGTTGCCATGTAGCAATGTCATTAAAAAAATAACTTTTTTAAAAATTTTCACATTTCTGTCATTTATGACAAAACTTGACGTGATACAGAATTTTGAAGGTCATTTTCAGAATCTGCACAAAAAATCCATTCAGATACAGATATTCATTTCAAAACAACAGAAAAAAGTTGAGAAAATACACATCAGTGTAATCAGTTCCTCTTCTGGGGGTTAAGAGATGGCAACTGGCAACCAGGGTGGCCCCTGGTTGCCAGTCTGGTAGGATCTGGGAGGAGTGAAATGTCATTGAGACCCATTTTGGGGTCCCTCATTTAATGATCACCATATGGCTGCCCTTGTTCAGTAGCATTCCACAATATTAACCATAAGTTATAGCCTGAGCTTCAGCCAAAGAAATCATTATTTCTTGATTACTGTTCATACCTTCATTCTCCGGTTAAATTAATGTTTTAATAATATGCATATTTTTGTTCCATTTTCTTTTCAGGCTAAACTGGAGCCCAAATCTCCTGATCCTGAAGAAAAATACTTAAAACAGCTTGGTTTTCATGTTGATGAACCAAGATTATATCCTAAAAGCAAATGGCATAATGCTACTCTACCTGTTTTCATGACTGCTGTCACTCCTAGTGAAAGTCATTTCATTATTGGATTTTTAAAATCTTTCCAACATTTTTTTCCTAACTCTTTTCTGATCATATATGATTTAGGATTAAACCCATCAGAATATGCTTTGGTAAGAAAATTTATTATAAAGTCTAATTATGTTTGTGTGCATATTTTATGTTCATTTTTGTGAATATTCATCATAAGCAAAAAAAAGTCTTTCACAGAGTTCTTGCAGGTAAGGAACTGCCATTAAAATTCTGCAAAACTGAAATACATGTTCAGAACAATTTAGAAATAAAGATGTTTGCTCAAAATAATTTTCAAATTTTTTTAATTTCTGTTAGTAGCTACAAAATAGTGTTGTTTATATGCAATTGTCGTTAACTTTCCATCTTATATATTGTGTATGAATAGCCATTGACATCTTAAACTGAGTCATTTGTTGATAATGAAAACCCACATTTGATAAGCCTTTGGTTGGAGAAATGAAACGTACAATTTTCGTATGTTTCCATTTAAGAATTTTAAAGCTGTTGATATTATACTCCTCTAATAAAAGTTCTGATCTGTCTCCAGAAATTTTTACATTTAACAAAATGATCTGTGAAGGTTTATGAAATGTTTAGGTTAAATTTCCAGGTCTATACAGGAATAATGTTCTATCACAAAAAAAGTTTAAATATGAAGCATAAACATTTTATTCAATTATTGTTTAACTTATCCATGTATCTGTTTACTTATTTTGTTTTATTTATTGTATTGGGAAAAAAAAACTTGAGGGTATGGGTTCTTGAAACAATTTTAGAATTTTTTTTTTTTTTTATAAATGAGAGCCTTGTAATTCTGTTCACTTAATATTTTTTATCTATGATTTAAAATAGTTGATTAATTAGAAGTTAAATAAAAGAGAAAGATAGGGGAGTATATAATCTAGATATACATAGGGTTTTAAGGGACATTGCCACTATTTTGATATTTAAGGAATTATCAATATTATATGTTCTTTGCTTTATTGTGTACTATGCAATTATGAATTCCATAAAAAAAAATGTTTCCTTCATTGTATACTTTTTTTATTTTTATTTCTAGATAAGTGGAATTTGTAATTCATCTAGTTGTACTTTGAGGACATTTGATTTTAATGCCTACCCTTCACATGTGAAAAACTTGCAGCTTTTTGCCTATCGACCTATTATTATTCAGGTAAATAATCCAATTCATACTTTTCCATGACTTTGAAAAGTGGTCTTTACTGTAATTGTTTTAATTTCAAATTGTTGGTATTAAAATCTTGATGTGTTTAAAAACTTACTTTGATAATTTCTTTTGGTGAAATTAAACTAGATGATGTTTGATTTCTTCCTTTCAAGAAAGTTTCTAGTTGTATGCTAAGTTTGAAATAATGTTCTGGTGATACAAAAGTTGAATAAAGTTACTGTAGTTTGTTTTTTCAATATGTACTTATTTTTCATTCTCTGGGTCAGTGTGTGTGTGCGGGAGTCTTTTCTAAAAGTCAAGGTTTTGTGTATTTGTTAAATATTTTATATACAATGGGTAAATAATGATTCTATATGGAAATAGGGGTTTTCTTCTACTATTTCTTCATTGCTTTTAGTAGCAGTGTCATTTTAATTTTACACAAACAAAGAGATATTCAAGTTAGACTACTATTGGGCAAGTGTTACTGTTAATATGTTGAGTTTAATTTTTCATCAAATTCTTGTGGAGGAAAAAAAAATTCTTAAAGCAATTCCTGCCTCATGTACAAAGGACAGTTATATATTGTTTTATTAACTTACTAATATCTGCTGTCTTCACAGTTATAGAGTTATGATGGTTGTTCTTTTGACAAGTTAAATACGTAGAGAATAGTTACTGTTGTTCAAGGATTTTATATTACTTGTGTGAAGTACTGCATAATGTCAAAGGGCATACTTATCATTAAATTACGATGTGCTTTAAGTTAGTGATTCCTCAGATTCAAAGTTTACTTGGTATTAAAACTTGTGTAGGTTTATGTGTAAAATCTGCAAATATGTATCTAAGACAGTGTTTCCTAACCTTTTTGAGTCACAACCTCCTTCAGTGTTTTCCAGACATCTTGTGCTCCCCCACTTTTCACCCAGCATATTTTCATTAAAAATACCTTTAAAGACCTAAAAAAAAAGCCATTTTTCGTAATTTAATTCCAACTAAATGTATAATTCCAACTAAATGTATAATTTAACTAAAATGAAATTTGTAAGAAATGGAGAGCATTGAAAAACATTCATCCTTCAGTCATTGGTATAGCATAAAAGCAACAACTGAACAGAACTTTAAAAGCAACAACTGAACAGAACCTTGAATGAGGCTTTTTCCTTTAAAAAACATCACTGCTCTTCAGTTTCCTGGTAAATAAATATTAACACATTTTTATGGTGAAATTCACTGAGAGTTATTTTAATTGAATAATCTTTGGCAGCCCCCCAGAAACCAGTTTGTGACTCCAAGGGGATCGCAAACCACAGGTTGGGAACCCCAAAACTATATGATTAAAGAAGGAGATATTATTGATTCTGTGGTTACTTTGTTTCTTCTCTAATTTTCTTAAAATAAGTCCTGCTAGGGAGAAAAATGCCCTATGTGACTCATAAGTTGTAGGTGCAATCATCTTTAGTCTATCTATTATAAAGATTTTTTTGCTTTTTTCCTGATATCTCTAAGCTCTCAAGTTCATTTGTAATGCTTTTCATTGAACTGCCTGAAAATCCAGATTTTTCAAGTCCATCAATTTTAATAGATAAATCAAGTTTTTTAGATTGTGTCATAGAAAATGCTTCCATAATCATCACACTCTCTAACATAGTTTTTTCTGTCCTACTAGAGTTAGAGTTAGCAGTAACCCTCGAATGAGGATTCTACATCCGTTTTGCCAAAGAAATTGGGGCTGATTTTGTAAACAATAGTGGCAAACTTTAATTGGTTGCTTGCATTTTATTATTCATCCTAAGAGTACTGGGTAAGGACAAAAAAAAAATTTGTTTCATATGTGTTGGAGGTGGGTCTTGTTTAAATTTCTTTACAAATGTTTAATTTTTTTAATCCATTTGAAAAGAAAGAAAAATTACTCTCTGATAAAAGTAAATTCCATTTCCTTTTGCCATGCTTTTCTGCTCCAAATTTTAGTGGTTCAAGTTCTGAAATCATATCTTAAATTATAACTTTTTTTCTTCTCAACACAACTTAGTTTTGACTGCAGACGATGAAAGATTTTGATTTGGAACCTTAGCTCCTATGAATAGCTCAATCACTATTTAGTGATATTCCATTTGGTTTCTGAATTAATATAATTTCTTACTTGATTAAATGCATATAACAAGAAAAACTAAATGCATCTACTAATATCTTGATTCGGTACAGGATCTAGGCTTTTTAAATGTGAGAGATATTATTTTTAATTCTGCCTGTGTAGTTGCATTATTCCTTTCACATGGTATTTAGATTAAGCTTAATCTGAACTGCATTGATTATGATCACTGAAGCTGAAATTAGCAGAAATATAAGAGCTGTTCAAATTTAAGTAAGAATTTTCTAAATTTGTTACAAAATCAATCATATTATTATATTTAACGATGTAAAATAGGCATGTATTTTGGTTGTTTCAACAAACTTTCTCTCACCAGTTATATGCAACAAAATGTTAAGTAATATAATTCATCTGGTGCTAAAATATGATTAAATTTAGTGTTCAGTCTCAAATTAAGTTTAACTTTAAATTAAGTTAACTTAAGCACCCAAGCTTTAAGTCTTCCTGGATAAATTGATATAAAATTGTCACATTACAGACCTTCTCTCAGAATTGCATGTTCCTGAGAAAGTTAGTTTGGCCGATTGTCATTATGATGTTATTGTTTTCAAACTTTCCATTCCTTCCCTAGGAAGCACATACCATGAGCACACATGCATTTTCTTATTTCTATAATTAATCAGTTAGAAATCAAATTTGAGGTTTCCTGTAATTTTGTATCATAAATTTCTGTTTAAACGAATGAATATAAATTGATTTAAAATAGATTGCTTAGTGACAGTTTAAGAGTTCTTCAAATAAATTTGTGTACTCAAGTAAGAGTTTGACAATGATGAGAAACTATATCTGTTGTACAAAAGTGATGCTGCTAATCCTCTTAGTGTTGATATAACCACCTTGACCTGCAAATGTTAAAAATATTGGTATAAAATTGCAAATGTGTGTAATGTAAACTCAATAATTATCAGAATCTCCTGAGAATAATTGCCTAAAGTAATTAAGGTGGAGTAGTCATTATTTTGGGATGATTTATCTAGCTGTTTTTGCTAGAGACATGTTGATGAATTGTCTCACAATATGTGATATTAAAAGTAGTGAAAGTTTTTCTAAAGTCTTTTTCTCTTACAGGAAGTTTTAAATCAAGCTGGTGCCGTGATTATGTTGGATGTGCAATATGTTTTCAATTCTGGTGAAATTCGTAATATTTTAAATCAAGCTGAAAAAGAAGGGCTGAGTTCTTGGACCATAAATCAACCCACCTCTGCTTTGACACATCCACGCATGTTTGATTATTTTAACACAAAACAAGAAAAATTCTTTTTCCATCGTATGATACAACCCAATCATATTGTCCTTTACAATATTAATTCTATACATTTTGGTGTTATGTTTCCTTGGGTAAAATGTGCTCTTATTCCAAATTGTATTGCACCGATTGGTGCTCAAAATTCTGGTTGTAGGTTTGATAAAAAACCTTTGTATCGTTATTCTGGCTGCCACAGATATGATACATCAGCATTAAATGTTGTTCTTGGCCTTATGTTTGACTTTTCATCTAGTCATTATGCTGCTCGGGAAGAAGATAAATTTTTTCGTCTTGTTGATATTGACAAAGAAGTGAGTTTAGACTCTGAAAAGAATTCTACCATTTTTCCAGAATCTGTTTGAGATTTTAAAAGTAGTATTGCTGTTGCATTATTTTCTGTACATTCCTGTAATTTTGTTTTATATGCATGTTTATGTAATAAATATTTTCCTTTATCTTGCATTGGTGTATTTTTAAAGTTTTTACATGGCATTTCTAAGACAAATTCATTGGATTTATCATTAATATCTAATATGTGCATAAGTATATCATTGTATGGTTTTTAAGCTGTTAATATTGCTTGTCATGAGTTGGCACTAACTCCAAACTGATTGAAATTCAAGTGGAAAGCAGACAGGTAGTTTAGGTTTTTTTAATAGGTAATTTTCTCTAGATCATTTATGATTATTTGCAGACATTCTTGCGTCTGTTCAGCTTGATGAGTTTTTCATATTTGTCAGGTTGGAGGAGAAAGAAAAGTAGAAAATCTGATAATTAAATTGTTGTCAGTAGTGTTACAGTCTTAAGGTTCCTTTGAAAGCTGCCATCCTCAACCTTTTTACCTCCTGGGCAACATGCATATTTTTGCTAGGTTATGTGGGCTGTAAAATAGAGCACTCTACCTCATAATATATTACGATAAAAAAATAAAACTCAAAACATAAATGTATTCAACCATTTATTTAAAAATGGAGTGTGATTTCTTATGTTGGACAAACTTTTAACTAATTTAGAAAAATCAGGTGTACACCTGGTACATGCTACTCTCAATACATTATCAAGGTAAGAAGCAGTAATCCAATTTCTATATATGGTCTTCACATATTTCATTTTTGAATTGGATGATTCACAAAAATATGTGGATGTGAATAATGTGAGCAGCATGTGGCACATTCTTGTATTTTTCAGGCACTCATTTCCAAAATTATGTGTACAGAAGCACTTGCCTGATAATGAGTGTTAGTGTCTTGGGTCGCACATAAAAGGTTAGTGGGCTGCAGTTGGACTGACCATGCTTTAGAGCAAATAAGTTTTATTTTAGTTTATATTGTCTGAAGGAATTGAGTTGCAATTGTTTCAAGAAATCATGTAAAGTAGGCCCAACAAGATGTGATGGGATAATTGTACAGCAATTTTACTTCATTTTTTTTTTTTTTAACAATTATTTCATGAATTGTGCAAGTGACAATTTTCTTTTAGAGAAGAGTATTCAAAATAAAGATTATTTTCATTAATTCTGAATTTTCTTGTGGTAATGTTTGTTGGGTAAATATTTTGTTAGGTTTTGTGAGATCTGGGGAGTTAGGTTTTGTGAGATCTGGGGGATTCCTTTGGTCTGTTACCTTTAGGTTCCCACAGTTGTGAAATCTTAGGAGACCTTTAAAATTTTATTTTATAGTTATAGCCTTTTAAAGTCTCTGTGTAAAAGTCACATTTTGAGATAATTACAATATTTCTAATTTCATTTTGAAAATGAACCTGGATATAAAAAACCATTTGGATAAGATTTAATATCTAGCCTGGGGTGCCGCGAAGCACCCATGATCTCCAATCTAATCCATTGCTAAGGACTATTCCGATGTAACTTGCTAAAGATTTGACGAGAATGGACAAAAAGGGGGAAAACAGCTCTCCTCTTCGAGTCCGCTATTGCATATCTTTGTGTTTGACTCGAGAGGGGAGATTGAATCAATAGATTAGACACGGTTTAAGGAGTCCCGTTTTGTCTCGTGGCAGGTACCATGGCCTGATCATGGCACATCTTATATAGGCTTTCTCATAGGCGGTCGTATTCTTCTCTTGTATGTGCATTCTTCCTTAGCAAAAGAAAAAATGTCAAGGTCAATCACCAAAAACCAGTTCACTCCCCAACAGTCGGTTCTGTGGGCAGGTTCACCAAGGGCACCTGCCCAAAGAATTTCGAGAATGCCTCCTGTACGTTCTTAGCACCTGCCCTCACGGCTGTAGATATTTCACAACAACCAATAACGAACGGGAGTGGTGACATTCCTTCTCTCCTTTCCTCCCACTGCTCATATCGTCTGATTATTCGGGCAGGTAGTCCCGTCGTCGGTTATCTCACTAGTGGTCGCTGTACATGTCGTGTTCTAAGAAAGCTGTATAGATATTTTTCGTAAAAATGGATAGATTTTTTATGAAAAAAAAACCGATAATGCAAGTACTAATAAAGATCATGCACCGACATGTGTCGTGCGTGGAAAGAAGCGGAAATGCCGCAAATACGAAGACAGCTACTTGGATTTTGGCTTCACTTCAGTAGATGTCAATGATGAAGAAACGTCGCAATGTGTGATCTCTGATCTAAAGTTCTATCACCCGAGAGCATGAATCCAAGTAAATTGAGATTGCACCTTGAAAAAAAAAAAAACGCATCCTAACATGGTCGACAAACCACGTGAATATTTTAGCAGAAAAATGAAAGATTTGCACCAACAAAATTTTTTTTTCACTAAGCAAGTGTCGGTGCCAAAAAATGCCTTGGCGTCATTCAAGGTGGCATATAGAGTAGCTAAGTGCAAAAAGGCCCACACTGTTGCTAAGGAATTGATTCTACCGGGTGCTGTGGATATGGCTAATATAATTATAGGAGAAAATCTGGGGAAACTTCTGCCGAACATTCCTTTGTCGAACAACAGCATCAATCTAAGAATCCAGCACATGGCTCAGGATCACAACGATCAATTGATAGAAAAATGAAGGGAAATGAATTTGGACTGCAACTAGATGAGGCCACAGACAGCAATAATGATGCACATCTCATCAGCTATGTACGTTTCATTGATGGTTGTTCAATTGTTGAAAACCTTCTGTTTTGTAAAAGCATTACTGGAAGTGCAACGTTAGATATCCTTGACACATTTATGAAGGAAAATGATTTGGATTGGACAAAGTACATCGGTGTGTGCACTGATGGTGCTCGATCAATGACTGGTTATTACGGAGTCCTACAGGTGCTGATTCGTCGCAAAGCCCCGGATTGTTTGTGGACCCATTGCATCATTCACAGAGAAGCACTTGCATCGAAATCACTGATTAATCCTCTGAATCTCGTCCTAGAATGGGCAATAAAGGTGGTGTATAAAAACTTGGCCATTTAAAGCCAAATTTTTCAAACACCTATGCGAGAATTTGGGGATGCCGAGCACATGACCCTTATATACTACTACAGCTCGCGTTGGCTCTCATGTGGCAATGTACTATCTCGAACGTATGAACTTCGACAAGAAGTTTACAATTTCCTGAAAGAAAAAGATCGTGAACGGTAACAATTTCGCAGATCCAGACTTTCTGCTGAAACTGGCATACTTGTGCGACTTATTTGAAAAACTAAATGCATTGAATGATTATCTTCTGGGCCGTAATTTGCATATATTGAAGCTTGAAGAGAAGATTTCACCATTCAAGAAAAAACTACAGATGTGGAAAAGAAAAATGAATGATAATGGAGGCACAGATTGTTTTCCTGTATTGCAGCAGTACATGGTCTGTAGTGGAGAAAAGGTTTCACATAGCATGCAGACAGTTTTCACAGAGCGCCTATCACAAGTAACTGACTGGTTTGCAAAGTACTTCACAGAAGACCAAACCGATAAGTTTGCGTGGATCCAAGATCTATTCCATGTTGAAGCTCCAAAAGAATTCACTTCATAAGAGGAAGAAAATCTAATTGAGCAATCGAATGACAAAAGCCTACAAGCGAAATTCGCTTGTTTGGATTTGACGGAGTGTTGGATATCTATAAAAAATGAGTATCCCATTCTAAGTGCAAGAGCTATAAGGGTTCTCATTCCTTTTGCAACTTCATATCTGTGCGAAGCTGGGTTTTCAGCAGTTGTTGTTATAAAGAGCAAATATCGTTCGAAACTTAATGTCGAAAAAGAAATGAGAGTAGCTGTATCAAGCATTATGCCGCGATTCAAACAATTGTGTAGTGAGCAGCAGGCTCACCCGTCTCACTAAAACTGAACACACATATTTACCACATATTACACAAATTACCAAGAGCATTTGGAAGGTAATTTTATTATTATTTTTATTAATATGTTTTTCTATTAATTACAATTAAAGTACTTGCGGGATTTTAAACACAAGTTGTATTAATTTATTGTTCTTATCGCTTACTTCTCTAATTTTTTCTTCACAGTCGTACAAATATGAAATATATATATTATACATAATATATATAATAATATACCACAAATAGATATTATATGACGAGGGTGCCACTACATTGATAAGTTTGAGAACCTCTGATCTAGCCTTCTCCCTTTTTTATGCCTAGTTTATGTCAATCTTAGTTTTGGGTCTTTAAAAATTATCAGGTTTTACAGTTTGAGCCCTGAATATCAGAAAAACCAGAATGCATAAGGTTTCTTTAAACTCATTCTCAGATGTCTTTAGAATATTGAAATATATCATATTTTTGTTTGTCCTGTTTGTAAATTTGGATGTTATTAATGTTTACTACTACATTTTCCCTGTCTTCATTTATGTAAGAAAAATAATTTGTTTCAGTTCATATTTGAAAGTGGAGAGTTAAATATGACAAAAGTGTTTCAAGTGTTAGTTTGCAGTATGGCAGTTTTGGGCTTATTTGAGGTGCTGTTAAAGTACATTGCTTATGTTTTAAAAGTATATGTATTACAGTTCTTTTTACTGTTTGTAGATTTTTCAACATTCTAAATTTTATCACTGCATGTATTACATCATTTACATCACTGCATGTATTACATTTCATGATGATTAGAGCTATTTAAAAGTTATATATATATATTTTATTACTGTGTTCATGCAAAAATGTCTGCTCAACAACATAGCGAACCGTCTGTCACTAATATTTCCTCGGAGGAAGTTAATTATGATGAGGTAAACAAAACAAAAGCTAGGCCCACTCCTAGGAAAAGACTACAAATTGACAAAACCATATCTCGGACTTCTCGCTCTGAGAACCCCAGCGATCAGGCTAATAAAAACTTATGCACTCAAAGTGGTCTCTCCGACTTTGCGGATGTTATCAAAACTGTAAGGGAAATATAACATTTCTCTCTACCTGACATCATCACCCTTCTGAAAAATATTGCCGCTGCCCTTAGAGAGCCGGCGGACGATTTATCTAAATTTCTTACCATTACTAAAGTCATTTCTGACTTTTTTCTCCCGGCCACGGGCTAGTCCCTGGCTTGGTTCACTGTATTTTTACAGTGTTTCCTTCTCATTTTCGGTCTTTTGTGTTCATGAATTCTTTTTTCACAATTCTTTTCTTTTTTACGAGCACACTGAGAAACACTTGCATAATGTATCACCAGAGATAAAGCCACATCAGCCTAGGTACTCTACTAAGTGTCCAGCATTGGAAATCGGGAAGCATTTCATTCGCTAGCACACCTGGGCGAATTTCTTGGTGTTATTTTGCAGCAATCAGTTAATTTCAAATTGTAACAGTAAGAATGAGTAACCACCAACGTGTTTAGATGATGGAATGAGGTGGCGAATTGTTGGGAGGCTAGAAGCAGGCCAATCTCAAGTCCAAATTTGTAGAGAGTTCAATTTAACGCCCAGTGTCGTGTGTAACTTATGGAAACAGTTCCAGGATACCGGATCCATCGAGAGAAAGCCTGGGCAAGGTCGTCCAAGAGCCACGACGGCCAGAGAAGATCGCCATTTGTCGATTATAGTGAGGCGTAACAGGAGTGCTACAGCTTCTCAGCTCTCTCGTGACTTGTATGCAGCCACAGGAACCCATGTGTCAAGGGTGACTGTTTCCAAAAGACTTCATGAGAGAGGGTTGTTTGCAAGAAGACCTGCTGTTTGCGTCCCGCTCACTTCTACAAACAGGAGAATCCGTTTATCATGGTGCAGAGAGCATAGAGATTGGAGTATGGATCAATGGGCGACCGTTCTCTTCACTGATGAGTCCCGGTTCAGCTTAAACACCGATTCTCGCCGTACGTTCATATGGAGAGAACCAGGGACCCTCTACCTACCCTCCAATGTCCGCGAAATCGACCGTTATGGCTGAGGAGGTTTAATGGTCTGGGCAGGCATCATGTTGGATGGCCGCACACCTCTCCATGTCTTTGAAAGAGGCACCGTGACTGGTGTGAGGTATAGGGATGAGGTCTTGGAGCCCTATGTTCGCCTTTTCAGGGGTTCAGTTGGCCCTGAGTTCATTTTAATGGACGATAACGCGTGGCCACATAGAGCTCTTCTGGTCGACGAATTTCCAGAGAGTGAGGATATTCGCCGGATGGATTGGCCAGCGAGATCTCCAGACCTTAACCCTATAGAGCATGTCTGGGACGCTCTGGGGAGGGCAATTGCAACCCCTCTCCGAGAACCATACAGGGAATGAAAACAGCGTTGCTGAACGAGTGGGACCAATTGCCACAGGAAATGATAAACTGCCTTATTTCAAGTATGAAATCACGCTGCGAGACCTGTATATCTGTAAGAGGGGACCATACCCCCTATTAACCCATCTATTAACCCATTTTTTTTGTTTATTCTGCAACCGCTGTTTCATACCTTCCGACTCCAACGAGTGTTACGCACGATCATGCGTGTGTATTACAATTATTGAATGTTTTTTTTTTTTTTGTATTGTATCAATGAATGTACATATCAAATTTCATTAAAATCGGTACAGTAGTTTTAGAGATAATAGACCAAGTCTGCAAATTCTCTTAATTTCTTACACCAGTGTATATCACTTTCATAAAGCAGTTTTTTTTACACCCTTATATCTCATTCTTAGAATGTTATCTCACTGCTTTTTTCGTATCTATACTTTTTTTTATATGATCAGCGATGTCTTCTATAATTAAAAAAAATTAGATAGGTGCTTTGCTGTTGTATTGTGTTTGGCACAGCTTGTCAATTTTTGGACCTTGCGCCTTTAAACCAAATCAACTTGTATCAGTAGAATTTTTTTTTCTTTAGTTAAAAATAAATGAATAAAAAATCCTTAAAAGGAATTAATAGTAACCAGAAGTGTGATATATTGCCAAATATCGTGTCAAATGCATCCCCAAGCTTTATGAGAATACACTGGAATTCGTAGGGAAGTTCTTTGATCTGGAGATTTATCGCGGCGCAAGTGTCTCTCATAATTTTTCAAATTAATCCACATAATATATTTGAAATGCATTTTGCTGATTTGTTTCCGAAAGTTGAATGTCTAAGAGAAACTTATAAATCAATCAACTTTTACAAAACTTATAACTCAAGCTGTTTATCTGGACTTTTCATAGCTAAGGGGGAAGTTTTGCAGGTCTCCAGTTAGGATACCGATAAATTTTCAAAGATTTTTTTGTTTTTTTAAAATTTATATTTACGTACTATAAGATCAAATTTGAATTCAAAAGAGAGTATGTATTGTATGTGAACTACTATTCTATAACCCTTTTACAGTGGGCTTATTGCACAAGGAAAGGACATTATATTTTTGATTTCTTGTTGATAGTTAATGAATATAGCAAAAGATGGTGCATATGGCCTCGATGACTCGAGCAGGTTATGTTAAATAGCTCCTCCCTCCCCTACAATAATTTCCCATTGTATATATCACTTGATGCTCGGATATTGTGTAAGGAGCTGACTTATTACCTTCTCACCTACGTTATGGCCTGCACAACTTATTGAAGTATTTGATGAAAATGTGTACTAAAAATGTATATCGAATGGTAAAATTTTATTCTGGTGTTGGGGATAAACACGTGGAAATATTTCATTGCTTCAGCGTATACAAAGTTTGAGGAGATCATTTTGAAGCCACTTATCTGGCCAACAAACGCTGGAGATATCCTGTCCACGCAGGCCATCTTATACGGAGCTTACG
Organism: Dolomedes plantarius; assembly: GCA_907164885.2. Taxonomy (NCBI): domain Eukaryota; kingdom Metazoa; phylum Arthropoda; class Arachnida; order Araneae; family Dolomedidae; genus Dolomedes; species Dolomedes plantarius. Next base: position 178,545,830 of record OU015494.1, read on the forward strand.
TTCCTAGGTTAAAATCCTTTCATCTTTCGGGATGTAGGTTAGGTGCGATTCTGGATTACCTCCTTATGAGTTGGTGGCTGTTTGACTTGAAACTGGGATTCCTAGATCAGTCATTTGTTTCTCGAGCTTTAGGGATGGGACTTATTTTGGGGTCAATCACTAGGGACCGTTCAAGTATTACATGAGCGTTCAAGGGGGGGGGGGGGGTCAGGCTTTGCTTATTTTTGCTGACACGGGGGATCAGAGCAATGTTTACGTAACACAGAAAACATGCACGCAAGAGAGTGTGCGACGATGTACCCCTGACTACTACAACTCCCCGACCATACAGTACTAAAAATTAGTTGTTCTGTTTTTATTGTTAATGATTTAATATCTATGTACTTTTACTCAGGAATGTACGATAAATTTAATGATTGGGAAAAAATCGTTTGGCCTACGAAATAGGGACAAGAAATTTGCCAAATCTTACGTAAGCAAAAAGGGGGGGGGGAAGGGGGGGTCGGACATCTGTTTATTTTTGCTTATAAGGAGAGTGTGGGGGTCTAAAAGGACTAAAAATGTACTTACGTAATACTTGAACGGCCCCTTAGGTGTACTTGGAACTCTAGTTGGAAAACTGGTGGCAAACGCAGTTCTTGGGTAGCTCCGATGTAGCTCCTGGTCGCTTGGCGCATTTCTTTCGGTGCTAGTATGGTTATTCGCAAGAATCCTCTCTACGCTGTCGCGTCGAATGAGATGATCTTTAGAGGGCTGTGACTCCTTGTTATCTTGACTTGGTTAAGCGAGGGGTGAAGATATCCACCGTATGCTTTCTACAACTATTTTTGGTAGGTGCGTCAGGGACTGCTGCAGATTTACTGTTCTTAAATCGCTGACTAACCCCTAAAGGGGTGGCATGCCTCAACGTTCATATCTCCTTATCCGATTGACGTGAAAATGAATATTGCCGTGTGTAATTTTGTCATGCAAAAGACTTCATTAGTTAGACTAAAGAACACGAATCCCCATCCTCATTTTCAAGCTTGGGTGCAAATCTAGCGAGGCAGCTCTTAACTGCTGACGAGAACGAATGTGTGACTTTTAGGACTTTATGTCCCATTTGAAACTTATGTTCCTTACTGGTTATATCCTAGTACGATCGCGTTACTTTTTATACTTAGCTTACTTCACGCATAAATTTTTCAATATCTGCTGTTTTGAACTATGTGCTCGATCCCTAACGGAGAACATAAGACCTAGATGTGAGAGGAATTCACGGCCACAGAGAAGCTCTCAGGTTTTTTTTTTAAATGGAGGATTACGTTCCTCAATAATGGTCCTTCGGAGGGAAAAAAATTGTCCTGCGTTGCGAGTTATAATTTTGGCAGCGCGCCTAACCCAGTAGCAGTAAACAGTTAAACAGAAAAGTACCAAATTGCGTAAAAAAAAAATAAAAAAAGGTAAGAAAACGGTAAGTAGTCCTACGTTAATAACTACGGTATTTTCGTTAGAGGAGACTACCAGAATTTTTTTTTTCATATTCATGCAGTTCTGTACGGAGGACAATTCTTGAATTTAGTGATCCCAATCGGTACGAGTGCGTTTAATGAATGAACTAATCAACTGAACGAACTTACGATGAACACGCTTTGCAATATTGGTTTGCAGCCGGTGGTTACCGTCATCACGTGCTTTATGTCCTCTCGTCGACACATTTTAGCAAGAACGGAGGAGGGATGTTCCATACCGTTGGTCGGTATAATTTGTGCTAGCGGTCTTTATGCTAAGACATAACGGTAGAGAATGCATCAATACCCCCCTCCCCCCGGGTGGATATTGGTCTAATAGGGATTTGGAAAATGATCGATAATAACAAAAAGAGATCTAAATTTGCGCCCGAACGAACCAGGCATGGACCTAGTAATCTATATAATCCACCTCGGCTCCCTCCTCTTTCGAGTATCGGCATGGACCTAGTAAGTCAATGCTAACGATTTTGTTTGGGTGTTTGGCCACAATAGGTTTTGAGAAGGTCGTGGGTTTATTAACATATCCATGAAATATGGCAGTCGTATCACGACTGGACATAAGTTTGAACACATTGGCGCAATTTAACCAATACGAGTTCTCACTTAACCGGTGAAACGTTTTTTGAATTCCGAGCTGATCTCTGTGCTGCGCATCGTGGACGAGCTTTAGGGCCTGTTCACATAGGAGTCCGTTGCGTTGCGTTAAGGAAAAGATGACGTTGAGACGAAAATAAACCAATCATATGCCTCCAAACGATTAGCAATGAAATTTTTAACGCCTATGATTGGTTTATTTTCGTCTCAACGTCATCTTTTCCTTAACGCAACGCCACGGACTCCTATGTGAATAGGCCCTTAAGCTTTCGAGATGTTGCGCGATTGAATTATACGGTGATTATTTTAAGCATACGTTGTTTCGTCCGATAAAAATTCAATCTTGCTGCATTTCCTCGAATACGGTCCTCGTTTGAAATAGGTTGGGAATTGAGGACTTATAAAATTTTGATTTCAACATGACGCAGCGCAGTTGAGACACGCGTTAGGCCGGGCGCAAGTTGAGACGCAGCTTGGTGAGGTGAGGCGACGCTGGGTGAAACAGGGAAGCAGGATTCAATGAACTGCGCGCAGGGAGAGCGAAAGTTGGGAGGCAGTTCCGTCTCAGCTGCGTGCCAGTGAGGGTGTTTAACAAAATGTGCGCGATGGCAATGTATACACAATCATTACTAAGTTCGGAATCTGATTCCGATGAACTCGAAGACCAAGTAATTTTAACATTACTTCGTGAAAAGCTTCCAAAAAGCAATTATCTGAAGAAAAGAAAGACGTTTTCGTGTTTTTCGTTCACCTTTTGAATGTAAAGTAAGCACTGTTGTGAAAATTGTAAAAGCATCTTGCGTACTGTACAACTATTTGAGAAATTCTGCAGTAGTGCAAACTGGAGGTGATATCCCCGAACAGGATTTGCCACAGTTCCAATTACGTCCACTGCATCAAACCAATGCACGAAGTGGATCTCAAGCGTTTTGGATTCGTAAAAAGTTCACGGAGTACTTTAATTCACCCGGAGGTTCAGTTCCTTGGCAGAGAGATTGCGTGTTAAATGGAAAGTACTGAGAATGTATTGTAATTAGAATATAAAAAATTAATCTTTAAAGCATAATACATTTATAATTTTTAATAAATATAATACTTTTTAAGCTTATTTTTTAATGTTGTAACACCTTTTCTTTTCTCAATCATTTATATTTAAATTAAAGTTACTTTTCAAATTCTGGTTAGATACTAAGTTTATTTCGGAAAAATTTTAATACCTACCTCCGAACGGAAAAGCATGTTAAAGGGGAACGTAACTAATTGGTAGTTCCTCGTAAATAAAATCATTCCGACAAAATGGCACACATCTGTATAGAAAATATACAAATATACCTACAAAGCAGTTTTGTTTTCTCCGAAAATCTGCTGTACATAAAATGTTATCTAAAACAAATGAAGGGTGCAGCGGAAATCGGCAATAGTCCAAAAAAAAAATAAATTTACACGAAAATAAATTGAATACATTGTAAGTAAACTAATTCAAGAAACACTTTTGATTGAAAAAAACAACCGTTTTCCCATGTACCCTTCAAGCAAATTTATCTTAATTAATTAAAAAATTATAAAAACTTAACACATTTTATTCCAATTTCTTGGGCTATTTCTTCCCAAAGCAGCAATTTTAATTTGACTTTTAAATAGTCAGCATGTGACGTGTCGTATAATATTTTTCTCCCTCGAACTGCCTCAATTAATTGTTCTTCCATCGTAGACTTCGATTTCAGCACAAATTTTCACTCGCAGGTCGTAGTCACTAGTGACAATCTGCGGCACGACCACAAACCTCCGCAGCTCACGGGCGCTCTCAAGCTGTGTCACCGGACCCTGCGTTCCAACATCCGGTGTAGTATTCACTTCTTTGTTTCACAGAATCTCACGGTGAGTCACCCCACCCCACCTCACCCAGCTGCGTCTCAACTTGCGCTCGGCCTTAGAGCATCGGCAACGCAGTTATACACCTCTAGTTTATGTTGGATGACTACGTTATACTCCTTCTGCTTACGAGCCCATCCAATAATTCTAGGACAAATTCTTTTCCAATGTTAAGTGAGTTTTCACCCAAGCTAGTTTAACGACTCTGCAATAGTTACAAATTTTAAAGAGTGGTAGCATGCGGCAAGACCAAGGAAAGAAGAAAATTCTGCTCAGCACTCATCTTTTCATCTGTTTATAGACTATCGTGCTTAATTTAAAGCATAAATAACTAATTTGGCGTCGAGCAAACTTACACTATTTTATTATTGGTAAGCATTGCTGTCTTTAGGATATCGGACACAACTCTGCATGCATTTACGTGTATGCTTTTTCGTATGTCTAGCACCTCGACCACGTTTTAATGTTTCATATTACCCTTGACATTGAGTAAGAAAAAATACCTTCGTCTATCTTAATCATATATTTTCTGCACCTGATTTTCAAACAGAATTAATACAATTTACCTACTCATATAAGACATAGACTACTAACGTTACGGAGATGCTAAAATCAATAGGCTAGAACCTGTCGTTCATCAAAAATTACTGGCATTGTAACACAGGAATAGGTCGACCCATTTAAGACGCTATTCAGGTTTTTTTTTATCCTTTTCTGGATATCCTATGCAGAAATTTTGTTAGGGAGAACGTGTTAAATTTGTATGTTGGTACCTGCTGATTTAACAACAGTTAAGTTTGATTTTCGGAACAAGAAAAATAGAGCGAAAGACGCTGTACAATTAGTACGGTAATTTTATATGCATTAGTGTCGTATTAATTTTAAGAAATACTTTATCTAAATATATTTATGATTTGCCGCTATGCGTTTAGCCTGAGTATCAGGTTTCTTTAAAACGTTCAATCATATCTTTTCAGGGATTGCTAACTAGAATTTAAATTCTAAGAACTTTAAGTGATTTCTGAATCTTCCAAAGGGAACGTACAGAACTTCAGCAGAGCCTAGATTTTATTCACAGTCGAGGACAATCACCGCTTTCCTACCTGAAGGAGATGCACTTTTATTAACAGAGTGGCTAGTAATTGCTTTAGAGGTGGTTCACTGAAAAATGCAACTTTTAAATAAATGTTAATAAACTTCTTACCACTAGAAACTAACAACAGCAGTCTCCACATAATGCAATTCTGTTCGATGAAATCTCTTATTAAATCAAATATTCTGCACACAACCTTGACATTTACATGAGAGATTAACCCCCTATATTACAAAAAATAAAGTTCTGTATAATGGATTTTTTTTTTCGTGAACTCGTTGGCTGCAGCAATTTTAAGAAAGAATGGTTAAGGAACTGTTCCGATCTGTACATACGTGATCGCTTCACCCCCCCCCCCGACACACATTTTAGAAATGTATATGGTACGCGAAAAATCTGAATCTGCAATTTATCATGCATTATTTATGTCTTTTTTTTGTTTCGAATTTTGGATTCCGCTTCTATTATTTCAAGTTTCTGTTTCCTGCATGATTTATTTGTAAAACTTCTCTTCTCGTTTCTTATGCGTATTGTTAAGAAATGTACGTAATACATTTTATTAGATTAAGTTTCGGGCGTATACACTGGTATACGAAATTAATGGATAACTTGAAAAAAACTAGTACTACTTGTGTTGTAATGATGGAAACGTTTTAGAATCTTTCATAAATATTAATAAAGACACATTACTCCATTTACAGCAGTGGTTCCCAACCCGTAGAATTCTGCGGACCACCTCAACCCCCCATCCCCACCGACTTGAAGGGGGAGGAACCTTCCGGGGTATGGGGGGAATAGAATATCCCCTCAGGCAAAAGAGATACAGGATTAAAGCACTCACATTCTTATGTATCATATTCTAATAATGAAATAATTATGTTAGACTTTTAAGAAATTTTAATTCAACACCTGATAGTCATCGGATATATTCGGCCCATCTAGTTCAATGAACATTGCTTTCAAAATCCCCATTTATTTGGCAACTTTTTTATTTCTGGTGCCGAACCACTCCCGAGGCTCTCGCAGATCACCGGGTGGGAATCACTGATTTGCAGGATTGCTGGTGAAAGGGTGAAAACTGTTGTATGTGCAAAGCAACCATTCGAGTGAATGGACAGGAAATGCTGCATATATCCTTACCGACACAAATGGTTGCCCCGAAAGACTATCGAGTGATCATTTTTCTTTGTTTTGCTGCTTGTTTGTCTCCTTAAGCCAACCATCGGCTTTAAACCATCTCTTGAACTGGTGGTGTTATTGGGACGATGTCGGGTTCCATTAGAAGAATAATTTCAAGAGTAGGTTAGGCGATATTAATGGAAACCACATAAAACTTTGGGCTCGAGGTAGCCTAGCGGTAGCGTACCGGCTTTCGGTGTTGAGGATGCTCGGATCGAATCCCGAAAAGCGCCGTTAAATACCTCCGTGTCTAGGCCGGATATGGGTACGTTTAATCCATAGACCGGAAAGTCCCTCTATGAGGTCAGAGAAGGTGAGAGAGGGTACTATTCCCCAGGTCCCCTCCTGGGGGGGGGGGGTCTCGGTCAAAATTGCGGTGGCACCTAGCTGAATCGGACTTCGACCCGTGTGGAGATATTATAAACCGGGTACCCCCCCCCCCCCCAGCCCGCTATCCTGTATGGACCTGGAATAAATTCCGACCAAGGGGCATAAGAAACAACAATAACACAAAACTTTACTAAACTATCTTTTTATACATATCTGGAAGTCAAGTCTTACGAATATTTCGTATACTTTGTATACGTTTTGTTTGTTATGAAGTTTTGTATTTTGTCCTTCTCCTCTTGAGCTTTTAGATCTGATAAACACGCCGAACAAAGGCATATTGCTCGAATTCTGAACGGCGTGTTTCTCTTGCCCAAAGGAAAAGTTAAAACACATAATTTAAACCAATTTATTTCCTTCAATGGTTTTTAAATATGTGTTAAGGATCTATAAATCTAACTTGTTTCTTATCTTCCCTCATAAAGCAAACATATTAACTTCATTTGCTTCTGTGTTGACCTATCGACTTTAACCTATCGACTGAAACTGTTCCTTTCCATCCCTTGATCAACAGGACGAAAAACTTGTCACTTCTTGATACGACAGGAAATGGTCCACCGTATGGCTTCTGTAAAGGACGTCGAATTGTGTCTTGCCGAATAAACACGTGTGTAGATGTCTGAAGATCCTTGTGCACAAAAACAGATTTGCCACTCTGGCGATAAGCTGGAGTGAGACGCAAAGTTTGCATGTGATCCCTAAGTTTATGTAAAAATGCGAAAGTAGGAACGGGAAAATGTTGCGAGGAGTCTCGTAGAAATTCACAGGTTAAGCGTAGAGGTGAACCGTACACCAACTCCGCTGATGATGCATGGAGTTCGTCTTTGACACTACAACAGATTCCAAGTGAAATCGATGGAAGATCCTGAACCCAGTTCCTATCGCTGTAGCATTTTATGCAACTTTTTAATTGGTGGAATCACTCCACCATATCATTTGAAGATGGGAGGTAAGGAGTTGTTCTGGCCTTACGTATGCCAAGAATTTGGGTGAAAGTAAATAAGTTCACTTTCGAATTGACGACCACGATCTGTAATAACATACTGGTGCTCCAAACCTGGAGATTCAACAAAAATAAAATGTTTGTGCTGCATCTGCAGTTATGCAAGCCATCGGGAGTGCTTCCGGCCACCTAGTATACCTGTCAATGCAGGTGAGACTGTAAACGTAACCATGGGAAGACGGTAATGGGCCAATTAAATTCATATGTACATATCTGAAACACTCGTTGGGAACAAGAAAATCGCCTATAGGCGTTTGAATGTGCCGTTATGTTTTAGACTTCTGACACGCTAAATAGGTTTTTACCCATACTGAACAGTCTTTCCGCAACGACGGTCAAACAAATCTGGAACCAACTAGTTTGATAGTTGCCCGTACACCAGAATGGGATACATTATGCAAAGCATCATAAACGATCTTGCGCATAGTAGCTGGAACTATCGAACGAAATTTCCTGTAGAAATATCACAGAGAAGAGGTGTACCAGCAGATGAAAAACTAAATGATTTGACAAGAAAACTGCTATCCTTTAAAACTTGCAGATCTGAATCAAGCTGTTGTAATCGAGCCATTTCGTCGAAATCCACAACTTTTGGGAGGGAACTTGCAGACACACGAGACAATGCATCAGCGACACAATTTTGATCGCCTAAGATATGGCGTGTATCTGTTGTGAACTGACTAATGAACTATAAATACCTCTGTTGCCGAGGGGAACAATTATCTTTTTTTTGGCGAAATGCAAATGAGACTAGTTTGTGATCCGAGAACACCGCAGATTGTCTACCTTCTAGCATGGTAGAAGGTAGGCCTAAAATGGTGAAGAAAATAAAGAAGGCCTAAAATGGTGAATAGAGGAGTAAACAGCCAGTAGTTCTCTATCATAAGTGCTGTAGCTTACTTCTGAAGAGGTAAGTTTTCGTGAGAAAAAAAGCTAGGGACTGAACGATACCGTTCGAAGTTTGTTGCAATACATCACCTATCGCTACGTCTGAAGTGTCAACCATAAGAGAGAAAATTGCACTGTGGATTGCTCTAGGGTTACCATGCTAACAATCTGCTTCTTGCAAGCGTCAAAAGCTTGTTGACTATCTGAAGATCAAGAGATTAAAAACTTGTCACCTTTCTTCTTTTCCCCCTTTAAATAATACATGCAAAGGTGCTTGTATCGCTGCAGCATTGGGCAGGAATCTACGGTAAAAATTGACCATAGCAAGAAACTTACGCAGTTCAGAAACGTTGTTGGACAAGTAAAGTTTAGTAGTGCTTCCATTTTCTCTGTCGAAGGTCGTATGCCGTTAGCTGAAACGGTAACTCCTAGAAAGAGTAACTTTGATTGACTAAAATGACATTTATGCGCATTTAAGACAATCTTGTATTTGTTCAAGCGTTCAAAGACCAATCCGAGATCTCTAATATGTTCAGCTTCATTTTTCGATACTATCTAGACATCATCTAAGTAAGAAAAACCAACAATCTAGACCATGTAAAACTTCGTTCAAAAACATTGAAATCCCTGGGCTACATTTCTGAAACCGAAGGTCATATATTGGTATTCAAAAAGACCAATGGAAGTGATGACTGCTGTTTTTGGTATATCAGCCTCTTCGACCGGAATCTGGTGGTAAGTTCGTTCGAGGTTGAGTTTTGAAAAATGGTTTTGCCTTCCAAGGCAATGTTAAAGTCCTGAATGTGAGGTATTGGGTACCTGTTGGGTACCGTATCCGAATTAAGACGCCCGTAATCACTACATATTATCCATGACCCATCTTTCTTGGGAACCAAATGAATGGGGCTCGACCATGGGCTTTTGGACGGTCGACAAATACCTTATGCTATTAAACTAGACAATTCTCTTTTGACAGCGGTCAATTTGTCAGGCGGTAGGCGGCGAACTTTTGATTCAGTAGGCGGACCAGTTGTTAATATGTAATGCGTTACACTGATGTTAGGTTTACTGAAGTTTAGGGTTCTTCTCGTAATGTCTGGATAATCAGAGAGCAATTTGTGATACTGGGAAGTTCGGGAAATCATCGTTAATCCACAAGAAGGACCAAGTATTGTTTTGCCTTTAGCAGAAATAAGAGTAGAAGGATCTAAAATGCGACGACTTTTTAAGTCAACTAATAAACTGAAACGTTCTAAAAATTCGGTAATTAGAAGGGGGTTTGAAATTTCGGCTGTAAGAAAAGACCATGTAAACTTTCGCTTCAACCCTAAGTTCATTTGTAAACGTTTAGTGCTGTATGTGAGAATTTCTGAACCGTTTGCAGCGTACAGTTTAAGGTCATGTAGTTTAGCATTCTGCTTAATATTTGCTCGTGTCCTGGATAAACCGAAATTATCGCACCACTATCGATCAAATACCGTTCACGTCCGGGTCTCCAGTCAAGGGGTGGTGTTCATGTCAAAAGACTGGGTAACACACAATAAAACAACATTACATCAAAACCTTAAGTGACGTTACAAATCCTACCAGACGATCACTTAATAATCTCTTGCATTGGCGAGTCTGAACGTGGAGTATTTATACTCGCGTGCGTTCTTTCGCACGCGCCGAAGGCGTGGTATCTGATGTGCAATTTGCATACTGTTGCCACAAAATAAAAATCGATTTTCTTCGAAATAATACACGTTATGCTAAATCATTCACATGAATGGATTGATTTATGTTTTCCTCTTGTGTCAACAATGAAATGCCATTATAATTATTTTATTATTTTATTTTACTCAATATTTAATGTCTTTGTTCTCCAACATCCTATAATAATAGAAAATTTGACTTACATCTGTGAACACAAACACATGTCCTGAATTTACAATTCCTTACTTTCGCAAATTACTAGGTAGACCATAAATTTAGTCAATAGAAATATTTGTGTAACAAAAGCGGTCTGATAAAGACGTGCTGAAATACTGTTCGATTTAATAATGTAAAATCGGAGAGAAGGGAAGGAATTTGAATATATTCCCCATAGAAAAAACAAACAAACAACCTTTTAGTATTATCTTTGTTGTAAGTAATATAACGGTACCATTATGAGGGAGTGTGATGAATTGCGACAATATTTATTCGATAGGTGACGCTTTAGAGAGTTTTGAAGCATATTATTACAGCTCCTTATTATTTTTGTTGAAAAACGTCTTTTTTACTTTGTTAAAATTTATGAGTCTGAACACTGTAGTAAGTACATTACTATGATTGCTGTTGGACATTCTTGATTTCGTGCCTTTACCGCTTGGCAACTGAATATTAGCATACCAAAACGAACTTCTTTCAAGCTTAAGAAAAAAAACTTCGATTTTATCAGTTGTTGGGAAAAATTTAGCTTTTGGGTAACTAGTCGTGTGGTGTAGATACATTCTAGACTTGGAAAATGAATCAGTCATCCCAAACTGTTGATACCGAAGGCTTAAAAGGGATTTCTCACTGCAGTGAGAGAGATATAGATTTGAGTATTTCAAATAGCTAGAGAAAGTATTAGCTCAATGTTTTATTGGAACATTGCCTTTAAATTAAGTGTGTTTTGGGTTGTAAGGAAAAATGTTGTCACAAATGTAAACGAATACGACAAAGGATTGGATATAGTTTCTGTAATAATCAGTTGATTGAAATTTGATAACTTGGTGAAAAAAAAAGGAAAGAAAATAATTTTTATAAAAGTATTTTTTTGCCCTAAAATGAAGCAATGTAGTTTTTCTCAGTTGTGATTTTAGATAAAAATTTTGACTATTTACTCTTATAGCTGAAAATGTCCGGGAAGGCACTTTTTAAGAAAAGAAAGCATTTTCTTTTCCATAATACAAGGATTCAACTATTATCTAGAAATTCATGTAAAAGCAATATCAACTCTCATGAATTTCCCGAAAAATATGTTCAAAGCCCTACAAATGTACTAAAACCTATTACGCGTTCACTGTGCTTATTTGGAATTTATACATCATCAGATACAATGAACATCAATATCCGTCTGAGAGTTATTCGTTTTATTCACACTTCTATAGTGTTTTTATCTCTTCATTACTGGACTTTTTTATATTTATCTTATTTCATTAGAAACATTGGAACATGGAAACTGTTCAATCAGGCTATGATAACATGGACTTCTACAGCATCTTATGACGTGCTTCTTTGGCGTAAAAATAATGTCAAGTCATTTATTTCGACCTTCAATAATGATAGATTATTTCATCTTTCTCAAATCCAAAAGAAGAGATACCTCAGAACTGTTCGAATTTTAAATGCGTTTGTATGGATTTACCTCTTTTTATGGATGGCAACATTTTTGGGAATCCCAACACAAAAAGTTCCTGAAAAGCATTTTACCAAAGCTTTCTACCAAGCAGTTGCAAATAAAACATCAGAAGCATTTCAAAAATATCTGATACAGCTCAACGATAGTTATCTTTGTCTCGTCGTCGAAGGGAATTTAACGTTTTGCGTAGTATTTTATATTATTTGCTTACACGGATGTGTCTTGTGGTTCAAAATGTTTGAAAAAGTAGTTCTGAGGAATTCAAGATCGACGAATCCTAGTTTTAATATGAAATACGTACAGAAAATGTACGATATTCTGGCACGCAGGGTTGAAAATTTAGACAATGCATTTTCTTTGTCAGTTCTCCTTTGGTACTTTATGGTGACTGTAATTTTGTGCATACGGGTGATAGCAATCCTCGGCGAACACACTAGTCATTCTGGTGACATTCAAAGTTTCTTGACCATTGGCTTTGGTCTTTTTCGGGGCACCTTTTTTATTCTAATTGGAATATCATTCAGCGCTCAGTATCTAATTGACACTGCAAAGGAAGTTGTTCTTAAGACAGAAAAACTAGTTGAAAATCGAAACGATATCCTTTCTTACCACGGCTATGAAGTTCTACTGCGAAAAGTGGAACTCAAACCGGTGCTTGTAACTCTTTGGAAATTTTGCCCTATTGGGAAACCTTTTCTAATGTCATGCGTTCAAACAATGACAACGTACGTTATCATATCTTTACAGATGTCAACTTCTAAGTAAGACACCTTTCTCGTGAAGATCTTAAGTGTAATACCTTTGTTGGATGAATTTTTCTACTTAATTGTAATTTTTAAGGTATATAACTTGTGCCTTCCTGTATTAAGTAACATTGTTTAAAATTAATGGAAAAGCTAATAAAGTGAGCGAACAATACCATTGAAGATTATTTCTTCGAAGGGATATATGTGAGTGGATTTTTCTCTTTGTGCCTCTTTTCATTAAAAATGCTGACTCTAGAAAGTGTTTAAACATTCAACGTCACGTTGAAAAATTTTTTCATTTCTCTAATATTTCAGAAAACTTTCAGAAATGGGGATATTATCATTTATTATAAATGCAATTCTATCAGCTTTGTACTTCATAATTCGTTCATAACTATGAACGAGGGACAGATGATCTGAAAAGTGACTATGAAGAATATGAGAAGAAGAAATGTTTCTACTTAGAATAGAGTAAGCATTAATTTTACCATAATAACATAATTTACAAATCAGTGTATAAGTCGGAAAGTTGTATTTACAAAATGCTGTTAACACTTACTAAGTGTTTGTGAGAAAGAGTGAGTGACAGAATTAGATGTCCAATGTCATTTCAATAGTTCAAGGTATTTATTATCATCTGATAATCCCTTTAATTATTGCCATCAAAGCACTTTCATGTTAATGCCTTGCTTACTTTCTAAAATGTAGCAAGTAGTTCACTTAAACAACTTACATATTTTCTCCTTTTAAACTACGAGGGTCATTCTAAAAGTAAAGAACGTTTGTTTCTCTAATCATTTTTACTCAAGATAATGAAAGAAAACTTATTGTACAACACATTTTGATATCTTATCTATTTTTCTACGTAGTTGCCGTTCAAATTGAACCATTTGTCAGAGCGCTATACCAGCTTTCCTATGCCTTCTGCATACTCACTTGCCGCCAAGTTTTTGAACCAGTCACTAACTTCCTCTTTCAGTTCGTCATCATTTCCATAGTGGTTTCCGCCCCAAAAAATCCTTCAATTTGGTAAAAAAGAAAGTAATCACTGGGGGCCAAGTCCGGGCTATAAGGTGGGATGTTCAAAAACTTCCCAGTTAAATTGCTGAAGCAAATTCCTTCGTCAATGCAGCAGCATGCGGACGAGCGAAGAAGCACAATGACGCTGGACAACAATCCACGCCGTTTGTTTTGAATGGCACGGCGTAGTCGGTGAAGGGTCTGGCAGTAAGCTGCGGCATTTAAAAATAATGCATCATTTCCGAACTGAAGCTTCATTCATAACATTTTCCATAAACTTCAGTTATCTGTCTGTAAATTTCAATAGGGCGAACGTGTTTTTGCATTCAGGAAGCGTATTACGCTACGAACCTCACACTTGGCGGGATCCCTAATTTTGTCACACATTTTAAAATCGCAAAAATAAACAGTAAATCACCGCAGCTGCTCGCTGTTAGCATCAAACTGGTGGGAATGATTTGGTAAGTAAATTTCACGGCAGTGAGGGTGGTGGGAGAATTACGCGGCTCGTCAGATCAAAACGTTCTTTACTTTTAGAATGGCCCTCTTATTTTAAGGATATTTTGAAGGAGTTTCTGAGTACTTTTCTTTAAGAGTGTACCCTACCCTTGCTAAAAGTCTTGGTTTCATTTTGTTCCATGAAATGTTTTGTGTTAATACTAACTTTGTTGAAGTGAAAGAGCAGAAAAACCTTATCTTTTAGGCCTAAATTTTGAATAATTTGTTTACACATTGCAAAATTTCTTCCTACGATCTTCTGAAAAGAATTGTTAAGACCTCGCAAAAAATAACCGATTATTTTTACAGACTTGTCCATTTAGAGATGTTTTCACTTTTATTAATAGTACTCTAAAATATTTCGTATTAATTATAGTTTTTAAACTTTAAAGGAAAAAACCCATAAACAAAGAAAAATCTAAATGTTAGAAAAAATTCCTAAAAGTAAATTGAAAGAGATGTTTAAATTTTTCGGGAGAGATTATTAAACTCTGAGTATATACATTTAGAATTCAAAATCATGTTTTAAAAAGTAAAAATGTAGTACATGATATAAAAAAAGATACATATATTAGGAGTTAGTGAACTCTAATAAAAAGAAGTTACTTCATGAACATTCCTATTATAGATTTAGAGACCTTAAAATATACAAATCTGAAGGAAAACCAAAAATATTTTTTATTTCTTAATTAATGAAGCAACAAAAACTCACAAATTCAAGCATTTTCTGTATAGGCCATGTTAACTTTAATACAGGTCCTCCAGAGCGTACAAAATGTAAAGGTTCCTGAAACTGGAGTCTTTTGATTTCGCTCATAGTCTCTCCTGCACTATATTTAGCACCTGTTCAGCAATGAAAATCTTCCTTTTGTAATCTCTGCCAATGGCATGGTAATTACAGAGAATGAAGTCTGGCGAGTTTGCCACCAGAGGAAGGCGTACAAAAATAACATTCTCTATCATTCTAATTTTTCATGGTCATAATTGGATCAATTGAGTCTTGTTCAACGTAAAAGACAGTGAAGGTAACTTCTCCTGTAGATGGCTAAATGCAGATATTTTGCGGTTTGGACAAAGAGGGATGGCGCCATTATTTGCTCGCTTTCTTAGCTTCCAGCTGGAGGTCGTGAACCCAATTTAAAAGTCTAGCAAAAAATCTTAATAAGTAGCTTTAATCTTTCCAATCGCTGTAAAAGTTCTTTATAAAAATGAACATGTTTGTGCTAAATTTCTGAAGTCCGCACCCATTTGGTGGATGCCTTGTAGAACCGAAGCGCATCATCAATCATATGTTGTGCTAAACACACTTACTGGTGTCCAGAAATATAACTTCTTATCCACCCTCACTCGTCAACTTTCCATCGCAATGCGTTCAACTGCTGCAATCTATTCTGGTGCCAATACTTCATGATCTTGACCCTGCCCAGGAGAGTTCGTCACAAGACTTATGACATTTTGAAATTTCCTATTCCACTTATGCTAATTGGAGTGATGGAGATACATTTTCGTATTTAACCTTAATTTGCTGATGAATTTTTGATAGGTTTCATCGCCTCACTTCTCAGAAAACAGAACACTAATCCTCTTTAGTGCATATCTGTAGAGGGGAGACTATTTTCCCATTACTGTTCTATTACATTTACATTACAGGTCTCATCTGCTGAGTGCTGTCCCTCTATCTTACCTACTCTATACTCTAGTTAAAGTAACTGTTAACGATATTTTTAACTTACAGCGAGGACAATGACGTGGTATTTGAAAGTTTCATCGTTGTTCTAAGTTTTCTTATTTCACTATCTTTCGTACTTTTTAAAAAAAAGAGAGCTGTTTTAAGAAAATACTTTTAATTATACTGTACTGGACAGTAAAAACAATAAAATACACAAAAATCCGAAATTAAATATTTTAATGACTACATAAATTTAGAAAAATAAACTCAGCCGGAATATATAGTTTTCCCGGCAAAAAGGTGTGGTAAAATTTGTGAGTGAAATGCTGCTTTATATTTTTTAACCATATAACTTATTCAAATGATACTTAATTCTAACTGCGACAATGCCCTGTTCGAAAGCTGCTTTGATGTATTGTTATATGATTGATAATATTCGAATCATACTGTTGAATTTTATATAAAAACACAATTAAAAGATGTATACCTTTTCTAATAATATAAAATTATAGTTTTTCTTATATACTGAAAGGATGAAAGGAGGTTATGCTTTTGGATGCGTATACACGTTTGTAGGTTAAATCCTAGAGGCAACAAATTAAATGAAATAGAGTTTCTATACATCCGCATACAAAGACGGTATGATTAGTATAATCAATTTTGAATACTTTGGGGACAGCATAATGATTCTATGAATCTATAAAGCAGTGTTGCTTCTTAACGGTATGTTTGTATTTTAGAAGTTCCGTATACGCGGGGATGCATCTCATGTTTTAATATCTATGCTTTTTAGGTATCTAGACGATAAAAAAGGCATAAAACAAGAAAAAAAATATTGAAATTAAGCAACTTAAACTGTAGCTGCAGATAAATTCTATTTTCTTTTGTTCTTTAAATTCTAATATCTATTCAAGTTATTTTCTAAGTGAGCATTATCGTATAACAATATGATCATTTTCCGGTTTTGTGTATAGACTCTAATTTGGAATTCTTATTCATAGGAGCATGCGTGTAATGAGACTTTATTATTTTATTGTATGCGCGAATTCTTTAGTGAGCCACTAGAAAGTTCTCTCTAGTCCGAACAGTTTGTGACCCAATTTTTATTGGATAATCCTTTAACATTTTCCGATGTATAACATGTTATCACAAACGACTGCAAAAATTTCCCAAACAAATATCAATCGATATTTATATCAAGGAGCTAAACTCAATAATTCGGGCAATTAGTGATCTAAAGTTGAATACAAATGGCTATCGACGTGGGATAGGGTTATGTTCTGATACATCCATTGTACGCTGAAAATATTTTATGTAGGTTCTGAATTTGATACACCTAGCTTACCAAACACCATAGCTGAGCTTTTTCTGCCTTAAACGCTCTCAATGAGCCTGCACTTGGGAAAAATAATCTTTATTGAGTGCTGAATATCTCAGCCATTTTATTAAATTTTCAAAACACATGGCTGCCGTATCAAGTTCGTTCTTGCCTCATAATCAGGTGGTTACCTGGGAGCAGTAGCTCGATGCCACTCCCCGTTCACGAGTTTTTCTTTAATACCTCGATGGAAAACTCTGAAAACTATAATATACATGTAAAGTTTTTAAACTAAAGATCTTTTCCAAACATCTTGGGGGCAGAAACTCCAAGTTTTCTATAATTTTTCTAACTCTACCTCGCTAACAAACCCAATTTCAAGGATTTAGGTGAGCGAAAGATTTGGTTATGACTTAGAAGTAAAGAGAATCACAAGCCTAAACAAATCCGAAATGCACGGGAACTGAATAAACAATTTTGGAATTTAAAATGATCTGCATTTTGCAAGTACGTAATTAAATATTATGGAAGTTTTAAGGGAACAGTGGACTTTCAGAATTGTGAAATTTGTCCAAAAATTCAATTTTTTAATTTTATTGAACTGTGAAACTACGGACGAGTATGAATGTGTTGCAAAAAGAATTTTTAATTTCTGTGATTACTTTCCTAGTTATAGGCATTTGTATTTAATTTAGATATTATGTGGTTACTAATAGCAATAACTTTAAATGCGTTTTTCTCAAAATAAAAATTTTCAAGTCATACGAATATTCAAATTGCTCCAGGCGCATTTCTAATTATCGTATTGCTTTGAAATTTAAGTTTTATATACTTAACTGTATATCAAATAAATCTTATTGAAAATAATTATGTTTCGTAGCTCAGAATTTCTAAATTTTGTACTTGAAAAGATGATTTATAGGTATTTTGCGTAATAAAAAGGGTGTTTTCACTATGATTATTTTTTTCTCTTTATATTTTTAATGAATGCTTAAAATAAGCAATAAGTTTCATTGTTAGTTCTATAAGGTATCCTGTAAATAAAAATTACCATATTATATGGAAAAGAAATGCGCATGGAACATTTATAATTAGGCCAATTTTTTATATAATTAATAATTCATAATTCATAAATTATTAATATTTTATCATTAAATTTGAACCACTTTTACATATCTATGGTACTAATCACATATTCAAATTTCAAGCAAATCCATTCAAAACAAAAAAAGTTAGGTTTGTAGGTCCACTGTCCCCTTAACAGAAAATTCCTCCATGTTACGTATACTCCTTGAATACATAACACGAAGATCACTTGTGTAAAAATGTTTTTAGATTATTTATTAAATTAAAGAAAAGTTGTAAATTTCTAGGCGATCAGTAATATAAGTTGTCTCAATCTCAGCCACCTCTGCCCATATTTTGAAGTTGTTCTTTATCGCCGTCAGTTTTAAATCTAAATTTATATGCTATTCATATACAATAACTTTTTTCATTTTTATTCATGAATTAGTATTTTAGAGTAACAGATATGACGCGCCATTCCTTCAAATAATTAGTGAGGTCTTCCACTCGCGATGTTATGTCTCAAGACATTTCGGATTATGCGCATTTTGGAAATCGGACTTTCGGATAAGGGATACTCAAACTGTATCTGAAAATGTGATATCATACTTATATGTACAGACAAAGTTTAAAGTGTTAATATTCTTCTGTGCAGTATTTATTAAAATAATAAGATTGAAATGTTTCATCATTTTAATGTTTCATTACTTCCCGTAGTAATTAAGTTATCGATGAGAAAAGGAGAAGAAGTGTTTAGTGGTAATTCGCACATCACACACACACACACACACACACACATATATATATATATATATATATATATATATATATATATATATATAAATATATATATATATAAATATATATATAAATATATATATATATATATATATATATATATATATATATATATATATATATATATATATATATTAGCTCTGTATACTTTACAAGATGATGTATTATGCAGTTCTTTATTTAGTAATCAAAGTATTAATTTTTATGTCAAACTTGTTTATTGGTTTGTCTCGCGAAGCCTAATAATTTATGCATTGAAATAGAAATTCTTTCGTGTATACTTTCTGCCATTAAATTTGCACTATTCTACTTTCCCCGCAATGTAAATACAGTTTTTCCTCCCCTATAAATAAATGCACCGAGGCAAATTATTCCAGCTCTACCAAGGAGTCTGTGTAAATGAATCATATAGATGTACCCCAAAGCAGTATCGGGACTGATTAAACATGGGGCGTAGATGACAAAGATTTTGGTACAGATTAAACAGAAACGTAGCTCCATCCATGGCACTTGCATAATAAATGAAATCACATATTGTTTCACCGATTGGGAAACTTGCCCTGAAAGAACGTTTTTTAAATATAGGCAGAGAACTTTTATTGTTTTAGCAAATGTAAATATTGTATTTTCATAAATTATAATCTAATTTACGCAAAAAGAACAATCTCTAATAATCAATATTTTTATCTCCTTTCTTTAAAAAAAAATATTTTTTAAATGTTTAATGTTTTAATTTTGTTGCATGCCCTTTTCATTATCAATAATCAACTTCAAAATTGGTTTGTAACGTAATGAATATATAATACCCTAGACATCAGTAAAGTATTTAATTTTCTAACTATTCAGATTAGAAATATCGAATTCCTATATACACAGATGTCAACTGGTGTTTTACATGAGGGATTTTCAATGAGATTATTGTACTCTTAAGTTTAATTGCAGAAAGGAGAAAAAAAAATCGAAGCTTTTAATTTTTGAATAAAACTGTGAATATGTGTTTTAAAGGATAGTTAGAGATTTAGCAAATATTTTAATAATATAGTTCTCTAGATTTGGTTAATAGTTTCATTTATAAATCATTTGTGTTGAAATTTGTTGTCTTTGCTGAGGGATTTTTAAAATGCCCTTTTGAGCTTTTTAAATACTGAGAATATTGGAAATATTTTATCAACCCAGGGGTTATAAAAAAATAAAACAAGTCTAAAAAAATAAAGAAAAGAAAAGAGTATATGAAGAATTAGGTAGAAGGTGGTATATTTTTACTTTAATAAAAAGTTTTTAATTGTAAGTACAGCCAGTTTATGTTAAACTCGTACACCTGAGCAGTTGTGCATGTACCAATATTATAACACCAGAAAAACGTGAGTCAATTAAATTTTTTTGTATTTGTTCTTTAGTAACGGATTCCTGAACTCAATATTCTCATACTATTTGTCTATAGATGAGACATTGTAATGAATTAGGTCGAGGATTTGTATCTGTGTTTCGTTCTCAGATGATCTTCCTATTCATTAGAGTGTTTTTTTGTCTAGGAGAATTTATGGTAGTAGAATGAATATGGAACTTTTTTATACACGTGTTCAAATGAGTACTGAAAAACCGAATGATATACTAGTTTTATGGCTAGGATTGTTCATTAAAACATGCATATACGCTCAAACACATCTCTAGTGGTAGACAGACAGCTTCATTTTACATATTTGAGCAGTTCACGGATAAGTTGTTAATATCTCTAAGTACATATATTGTGACATAGTGCCCTTCAGAAAGTTTTGCATAGAAGAACTCTAAACATCAGGAAAATGCCAAATTTTCTAACTATCTAGATTTTTCCCCTTAATCTAGGATAATTTTTTCTTCCGTAACGTCAAAAGGGTATTTTATATTGAAAAATTTTAGCATCTAATTGTGAATCAATTCTGATGGGAGACTTTACCACGTGTCTTGAAATCTGTGCCCTCTTTCTCTTATTCACCTATCATGCAAATCGAAGATGTTAAACTGTATGTTTATCTATGATCATAAAATGTTTGTATGTGCATCTTATACACACGGGCAACATATCGGTGTGTAAATTTATATATTTAAAACAGCTGAATGTTGTCTGTTGTATAGTGACACACAAGGCATAAAATGAGATGCAACATAGGGATCGGAGAGTTTATAAAACATTTTAAAATACTTTTGTTAAACTTTTTTTTCCTTCATAAAATAATAAATATTTCTTTTTCTCAAATGCTTTGGGTGGCGTTGTGCGACAATGTTTGAAAAACAAAACAAAACAAGACAAAAAGACAACTTATGGATCTTTTACAATATATGCCTGTGATTTTTTAAATATGAAAATGGGGGAAATATTTTAAGGGATCGGTGGACATTAAAATTTACTTTTTTTACTTTTCATCATAGAGATACGAAATTTTGTACATATACACATTTCACTATAAATAAATAGAATACCTTAAAAGAAATTTCCAATCTCATTATAATTTTAAGATTTTTAAAAAAATTTGAAATTTATAAGCAAAATTTTAAAGTGTTCCTTGCTACTTAATTTTCGAGATATTTCCTCGATTTTGCATTTTAATCTCTTTAAACTGTATAACAAACAAATCTGGGTATCAATTATTTAATCCCTTGAATAGTTAATTTTTGAGAGATTTTTTTCTGAATTCTATCCCGATTTTCATCAAAATTTTGCCTTTTAAAAAGTTATAAATCAAATTTAATTACCTTAATGAAGTCGAATTGTAAAATGCATACCCAGTTTTTTTGTAAACAGCATCGGAATTCTTCCTTATCAATTTCATGAATTTTGAAGAAAAATTAAGTAGCATGGAGCATTTAAAAAATCTAAAAACCATGAAAAATCTGGTTTGAGAAATACAGATTTAAAATTTATTACTACACTTACCCATTATAAATTACTTTGTAGAAGCTTCATAAATGATTTTTTACTTGAAAAAAATTATTTTGGTACTAATAATCTACAGAAATATATATATTATTTACAATAACACAATCAGTATTACAATGACGAGATTTGCTGAAATAAAGGTCCACCGTTCCCTTAAATATAAAAATTGTCTTAGTATAAAAATACATTTTCTTCGGTCGAAATTTTTTTGATATGAGACAAAATGTTTAAAAGGAAATTAGATTGTTGGATACGAAGCCCGTTATTTCGATTGGTAGGCAAAAAATCAAAATACATATTCATTGAATCATTAAAAAGAATTCATGCGTACTGAATAATCTATATAAAAATATTTTAATTGCACAAATTTGAAGTTCATTATCTATTTACTTTCTATTTGATATTAAAAGGTTACCACCAATGTGTTATGCCACAATTAATTTAAAAAAATAAAATCTAATCGAGAAACGCTGAAAACAATTAAAATATCGGGAAATTTACATGCTGTGTATAATTTTTATCTTTTGAAAGAAGAATCTGAAAAATGATTTTAAAAAATCGCGTTATATTAATCAAAGATTTTTATTAATACAACTGCATTCTCTATTAATTTTGCCAAAACAATCAACTTGAAAGTTGATATTAAGTCAATCTATTTTCATTAAGAGAATTTTAAACTATGATCATAAATCGCAACCGATCATTTTACGCTATTTTTTTAGTCATTAAGCACAAATTTCTTCTGCTATGTTTGACCTACTTTGCGATACATTCTTAATCCGGGGCTTGTAGTGACCCTGTGGTACAGAGCGCAGGTTTTTGGTCCTGAGGGTGCTCGGATCGAATCCCGGCGTCACGCCACGAAAAATACCTCCGTTTGTGTCGTTCCTTCATAGAGGGTGATGCTGGTTCACCTATATGGTGCCCCCATAATAAAGAGGCCAGGAAAACCATGGTGATAATAGGCGAATGTTTAAAGCGACAAGGCTTCCGCATTGGAAAAACACACACACACACAAAAACAAAACAAAACACGCATTCTTAATGCCAAAAAGACAACCCGCTATTGTTGAAGACGAAAATCAGTATGTATGTACATGCAAAATCATACAAAAATATCCAAGTCAAATTCTAAAACCTAACTCACTAATGTAATATGAAATATTATATCAGAAACAATGTTCTAGGAAGTTTAACTTCCAAAAAGGGAGTGTATTTAGCGCATTTTACTGACGCGACTTCTACAAATTATTATTAAATTTGTAGTAATTTTATTAATTTGCATTAAAAATTCGCATTCTATTCAAGTATGACATCGATTTCTTAACTGACCATGAAAGTATTGGGTTAGGCCAGCTTACGAAAATGTTCTCATCCAGACGTAAAGAAATAGTGAAATGTTGCATTAAGTGTAATTACCAATAATTATGATTGGGGGAAAAATCTGAAAATAATCTTTATAAGTAAAAAGTAAACTATTTTAGAAATTCAAGAGCTGTCATGCCTTTCTTCTTGAGGAGCTGAGTAAGAGAGGGGTTACTCTATTTACTTTTTACTTACTTATATAGTGATTATTTTAAGTGTTTCTACCCAATGTCACCATACCAATCCATGGTGGACCTCGCAACATGACAGCTGGCGTTGTCGTCCTGGAAGTAACATGGGTTCAACCCGTAAAACTGCCACAACGTAGGAAACACAGTCATCCAAAATAGTGAAGTAGGCGTCGGCGTTGAGCTTACCAAAAATTGGGACCAAGGGTCCCAGTACATACCAAGAGAAACATCCCCAGATCATCATAATTCCACCTCCGGCGACCTTTACTGTGGGCACAATGCATTCTGGTAGGAGGCATTCTCCAGGCAGACGCCAGGCCCAGACCCTGCAATCCGAATGGTAGAGGGTGAACCTTGATTCGTCACTCCAGAGATCCCGTTTCCATTGATATACGGTCCACTTTCGACGTGCTTTGCACCATAGTAACCGAGCAGCGCGGTTGGACTTTGTGATCAAAGGCTTATGGGCGGCAGCACGACCATGAAAAGCATGCAGATGAGCTTCCTTTTCGTTTGATTTTTCCACATTTTCTCTCACTCTTATATAAGTGACAATTCTTTAAAATGAAAGTGGTGACCCATGTTTTTTTGCCTAAGTTTCCTTAAAGCTCGATACTATCATTCATATACACTATGACTTTTATTGTTACTACCTTTATTTTAATGGTGAGCTTCGAAACACATGTTGTACCTCAACTTTTGGAGGGCAGTATATATATATATATATATATATATATATATATATATATATATATATATATTTATATATATATACACACACACAAAAGTATGCTATAGACATAAGTATGAAGATTTTTACAGCTGAAAACTGAGAGTATGAAAAAGACAATTTGTTAATTGAAAAATGAACAAAAATATTATGAAATAAATAATAGATTATTAAAATTTCCTAGAAGTTCAAGAACAGATCAGAATCGAAACACTTTGTGTGATGTAATAAGGGAATATATATCTAGTAAATACGCTCAATCAGTAAAAATGAATGAAAGCGGATGTATCGGAAATCCCGTCTATGAAGTCTAGGGGTAATTAATTTTGCCTAGTAATTATAGTGAATACTCGTATTTCTTATGCACTTTCTTGGAATGTGTATGTGTGTATTTAAAAACTATTTTATATTAAATTTTAATCGTTTAATAGAATAATTCTGGAGTTTTATTCTAACTCATTTTATTTTGTATATTTTATTTCACTTAAAGTGGATATAATGAGAATAAAAAAATATTTACTGTTTTCTTTAGCAATCAAGATGCAGATGTTGTGGATTACTACAAAATTAAGTATGCTTAAGTATTGAGTTTTCAAAATTAGGTATTTTATGAAGGAAAAAATTTAATCCATTTGTGCTTTACTTTGAACGCATCGCTCATCCATTGAAGAAATCAAAATGGTTTGAAAATCTAAATTCATGTATCGCTAATTCTTTGACAGATACTTGCTGTCCAATGAGATTAATTTGTTCTCTTAACATAGTCATAGATGCAGTGTCAAATCCTACTGGGTTCCGGCAAAGGCAAGCGAAACTCTTTGGCGATTGTGACTGCTTATGCTATGAGTCAAAACGCAAAACCTATAGGTCTTCTTTGGAATAAAATTAGGAAATGTCTTCGGTGTCAGATGGTAGATGAGAAACTTACTACTAAAGGGCTATAAAACTGAGGATTGGTATGTATTTTTTTCTTGAAAGTAGTGTCAAACTAAATCCAGAAAATTTTGTAAAAGTGAGCTCAAAATAATAATATTAATAATATAATAATAATTGAATATTTAAATAATAATTTTGTTGAAAATTAAACACGCGGCTACTTGATCATGTCTACGGGAAAATAGATAATTCAGTCATTACAAAACAGAAATTTAGTACTCCGCATTAAGATTTATGAATAGTTAAATTTTGATTGTTTCTAATTGACAAGATCTATAATAATACCATTTTTATGTGTAAGTATTGTAACTTGTAGTTGTGTAAGTATGAGGTGTAAGTATTAAGACAAAACTTAGAAACTTCAATCAATACAGCTTGAATTCTGGAAATACCTTCATTATTTGGAACCTATGTTAAAGCTAGGTGCATATTTGTCACCCTTGTGTTGTTTAAGACAAGTATTGAAGGTTTAATATTAAAAGAGGACTCGAATCAAGATGGTATTTTGAAGCTATCAAAAGTTTACTTCATTTTTAAAATCCCTTTATTCAATTTGATTCCAGTTTAAGGGCCTGTTCACATAGAATCCGTCAGCATCAGCGTAAATTTTTTTAACCAACCATATAGCAATCTTTGACCCATTTAACCAATCAGCGCCGACAGAATCTTTAACGCTGACGCTGACGGATTTTATAGGGGACTGGAGACTATGACGAATTGGGGTCGCGACCTACAGTTTAAGAAATTCTGATGTAGTATATAATTAAAAAAAGTTACGTTTACATTTGCACGTAGATTTTACAGGTAATGAACAATTCATTTTTATGGGAAAATCCTTATGGTAATAACTATATGAATGCTATCTCTTGTTTAATTTCATTGATTTTCATTTGCCTCCGGGAAAGGATCACTTGGAGAAGAAAAACGTTTTCTTAACATTCCTGAGAAATCTAACGTTGCCACCTTTTCACATACAAAGAGCCACGAAAGCAAAAGACAAACCTTAAACTTCATAAGAAGCATTCCCCCACTTTTAGTACGTTAAAGTGCAAAATGACAGCAAGTTGGATGGAGCATACTATGTAAGGCGATACAGCATTAGTAAATGACTTAACCAGAAGCGTATGATTCATTTCATGGAAGACATTATGAGAGAAAATGCGTTATGTGACACCTTTAAACCGCTGAAAACACATCATGCGTATGTATCTTGGAAAGTGTAAACAGTTGACAGATTAATGTTCTAAATTACACCAATGGAAGTTATGACGCTTTGATGCGAGCCATTATGTATTTAATCTCGTAATTTTTATGCATTTAATGTAAAGATATTTTATCCTAGACAGTAATACATTAATCCTCAGACGACTGTTTTCAATTTCTTTTGTTCTCTTGAAACTACAAATGAAGATTTTCGGGTGTGCAGTTTAAGTTACGCTCGGTACTGGAACGATCTTTCCCTGTCAAGCCATTGATTAACTAATTTTTGAGGTGATTATCGGTAAGTATAATACCCTAAAAAACTGGAACTGCATTTACATAGAATATAATGAACAACTACTCAAAATACGAATTAATATTTCAAATCATTCTTTTTCTTATCTCAAGCGAGAGATGTTTTTAATACCTTTTCCTTCGCTACAAGAATTTCTGAGCATTGTTAAGAGAAACGTCAAACATTTCAAATACACCCTAATCTCTGCAGAACGGAAAAGATAATGATAAGTTTTTACTGGCTAAAAAAAGTTTAAGTCTTCCTTCCACGTAAAAAAAAGAAAGAAGATTACTGATATTCAGTAAAAAATGTTTAATGGGCAGCTTTTCTAAATCCGATACATTTAGTATAAAATGACTCAATAAAAGTTTGATTTGTGTTTATGCAGTCTTTACATGTAGACTTTGAAAGTTATGGATTTTTAATCCCCGGTAACGTAGAATGTACTACTCTTATAAATATTTTATATTTCTTTCAATGTGATTTTTAGAAGCACTGCTTTTTATGAGAGTTTATTCTGGCAAAATATTGTTTCTGTAAATATAGATGAATTAAAATATTTTTAGACAATCTCTTACAAAAATGATCTGTTTGTTGGTTACTGAAAGAAGATAATAGAATTTGTGTATATTAAGAAACATAAAACTCACTTTATCTCATTTATTTATTTCAGCGCAATTTAGCTTACCACCCAAAATGACAAACATTACTTGTATTGACTGTATACTCATGAAAAAGGAAGATACACTCGTTGAAAATTTTCTTATTCTGCTATATCAACTACTACCTTTGATCAGGTCTCTTATAAAATACCTTCCTTGTAAAAACCACCTGCCAGGGTCGAGGATGGAACTCGTGTCTGGAGACTTCGAGTATTCTATCAACTATCTAACAAGAGTTGTCACGAAGTGTTTATTCTTATGAGTTTCCCTCACACCCATTTTTTAAAAGTAGAATACAGTGGTACCTCGACTTACGAGTTTAATTCGTTCCATGACTTAGCTCGTAACTCGAAATACTCGTATCTCGAATCAGTTTTCCCCACTGAAATGAAGGGAAATGCCATTAATTCATTCCGGGCTCCCCCAACACACAGCAATTTTTTTGTTACATGTTTTTAAATAAGATAAACGTGCTTATAAACGACGAACCTTGTATAAAAACGCAATACAATAGAATGTAGTGAAATAAATTTGTTTTATTAAGTGTAATGTACAACATTTACCTTGGAGATCAGACTTGAAGATGCTGATGGAAGAGGAGGAGAAAGATTGAACTGAAAAATTAAATCTTATTCGTTGAATTTTGATCTTTTCGTCCCGCTTTCCTCACTTTCGCTTTTATTACCAGCTACTCTCTTAAAGTGAACGAGTGAGACACGGAAGCTGGGCGATTGTTGCATCGTTCACTGTGGCTGTAATGTCCAGATTCTTCTTTCTGATAATCCGAAGAACGTTTTCTCAGAATCCAATCTCTCGGTTTAATACTGGATAGTAGTCTCGGAATAATATTATACAATTGTATAATAATTGTACATAAAGGTTGTAAGTGTTATATGCTTCTTGTGTTCTCATTTGATGAACCCGTAACATGGCATTCGCTGCTCAAATTAGCGGTGGGATATCTGAAGCTTGCTCGTAACCCGAATTTTAGCTTGTAACCCGAAGCAAAAAAATCTACCGAGAGAATGTTCGTATCTCGAAAAACTCGTAAGTCGAGGTACCACTGTATTACATATCCACCTAAAATCGGATGTTACCGTACGTTTTCTTGCATTGGTGATCGGATTATATATGGGTGGCCCAAATAGAGGGATACTTTGGATTTTTTCTGTAATGGTTTATTGGTTCGAATATGTGAACACACAGGAAGTAATACTGATACATGAGCAATATATTCACTGCACATAGTCGCCTTGTCGGTTCAAGCAAATGTCCCAGTGCTAACTAGATTTTGGATACCTTGAGCGAAGAACGTCCGTGTTCGTTTGCAGAACCACTCTTAAATGACATTCCGGACCTCTGTATTGTTAGCAAACCAGTGACCCTTGAAAGCCTTTTTCAGTCGGCCGAACATGTGGTAGTCGCAGGCAAACAGAGGACTTCCCGGCAGCAAATCTTGTCTATGGCATTCGATTCCATGGGGATGGCCGAGTGGGCTTGAGCAAGTCTTGGCATGTCCCGTGCTCACACGTCCTTTACGAAATTCCCTAAACCTTCTCAATACTGTGCACTGTGACAGACACTCCAGCCTACACACACATCTCATACGGTGATAAATTTCGGCTTCACAAACACCTTCTGCTGTCAAATATTCAATAACCTCTCACTGGGACTGTTTGGACGAACCCGTGTCACGACCGTACGTAGTCACCTTGCTTAAACACATTCAAACAGCACACTGGCACTTTCCGACGATAGCAGCTTTGTTTCGTAACAAATAGTGTCATCTTATGGCTCAAATGAAAAGCTCTGGGTATTTAAACACTGCCTCTATAACTAAACTCTCACTTTCATTTGGGCTACCCTTATAGTTTATTCATTAAAATATAAAAGGGGAATAAGTTGCCTTCATCTAGTATGAAATTTACTTTTAAGTTCCGCATGGGGTTCAGGGGCGGCTCCAGTCCAGAGTTTTTTTTGGCGGGGGGCAACGTCAGCTCTTAGGGTTATATATATATATATATATATATATATATATATATATATGTAATGATTACTGTCGTGGGGCGATGCAACAGGCCGGTGAACTGGAAAAGTCCTAAATATAATCGTAGAAAGTGGCTGATTGGCGTAGGGATGAAGTCCAGGCGAGAAAACATAATACTCCGCATAGTTGATTACACAGTTCTTTATTAAGTAATATTCTACTGGCTCAAGTACACTATTTAAGTTCCAGTTATAATAGCTATAGGACTTTATGCATAAGAAACATCGTCCTGGGGCTGTCGGAACAGCACATATCAATATAAAAAACCGCAGCGCAATTTACGACATGTTTCCAGGACGGAGACAGACACCCAAAGACCCGCGAAAACCCTAGTTGTATGTCCTTGAGTACAGGCGCGCTGAACTTTAATTGGTTAGAATTAGCACCTGACTTTAACGCGTCATATGGGGTGATGTTTTCTCGAGCGTTCGACCCGGTTCGATCTTATATAACTGTTATATAATGGTCCGCGCGTGCAACAGCTTTAGGGGAAAGATAGATTTATGTTGGTTGAATATAGGTCGCAATCCAAAGTTAAGGGGACGGTATTTTGTTGCAATAAGATAAACGAATTTGGAAAAAGCATGTTAGGAGTATTTAAAAGGATTAAAATTTGTTTCATATATATATATAAGAAATGAACATCGTCTCATTTTAAATTTAAACTCATTTAGTATTAGGTCTACGATTATATAATTTTAGGCTATGAAAAAAATACTCCGGGCTTTTTTGGGAAGGGCAATTGACCCTATTGCCCCCCCCCCCCTGGAGCCGCCAATGATGGGGTTAGTTTATGGTAATGGGGTGAGAGGGGTGTATGACTAATCACGAGAATCTTTCATTGCTCGGGTTCGGATTCAGTCAGTAAGTTCTGCTTCTTTCATGGAACATGTGATCTGATTTCTCTATGGCTTTCATATGAAGTCAATCAACTTGCACGCCGTACTCTTCCCCTTCAATGTGTTCGTGAATTATAAAAAATTATAAGGCATTCGTTTTTACGCCTGTATTTTACAGTATATGACTCAAAAGTATAACAGGAACATGACCCAAAAGTAGGAAAATTTGGCAACGTCCTATTGATCTTAAAAGTACTAGTCAGAGAGGAGGGAAAAAGGTGCAAGCTTGCCTATTTGCGATTATCGAAAATGCTGATCTTTCGCGGTCGTTCCATCTATGAAGAAAATTACAATTTGAGACACAAGATGTAAAGGAGAAATTATGAATTGCTTAGTGCTCTGAATTCGAACTTGGCCAGGGTCGAGACTGAAACCAGTGTATGGGATTACTAGCGTAGGGATAAGAAAGGAAAAAAAAAATTAGTACAGCAACTGAGAAAAAAGAGGAATCATGTTTAAATTAAGAGGGGATAAACAAAAAGCATGTTTAAATATGTGTAAATCAAATTGTTGCATTAATTATACTTGTTCATTTAGAATGCATTTGACTTTATTTGCATTATGATTCATTTCTCTTTACTGTATAAAAATATTGAATAATTTTCTGCTACAGATAATTAGTATACTTATTTTCTCACTTTCTTCTTCAGTACTTTCAATGAAGCTTAGCTGCTGCCAGTGTTTTCTTATATTCCCAACTAGCTGAAAACCCGCGCTTCGCTACGGGGTACATTCAAATTAGATACAACGGTCAATGTATGCAATTAATGCCAAAAAAAAAATAAATATATACATTTATAATAAATGCGACGATCAATGTATACAATTGATGTAATATATATATATATATATATATATATATATATATATATATATATATATATATATATATATATATATATATATATATATATATATATATATATATATATATATTTATTTATAAAAAAATCGTAAGGGATATTTATTTATTTTTTTTTTGATAATATCCAATCGTCTGCTGCATTAGAAAGAAAAAGAATATATTTTTTGTCTATTTAGTTGTTATGCACGTGACGATAAATTTATTTAAAGCACCAGAAAAAGAAATCACGCGATCGGCATTTAATAAATTGAATTCTAAAAATGAATCTTTGAAAATTCACCAAAAATCAGAAAATCGAGGTAAAGGTTCGAAAAGGATTTCATTTTAAAGGAATTTTTATGATATTTCTCGTGATAT
The DNA here is from genome assembly GCA_907164885.2 of Dolomedes plantarius. NCBI lineage: Eukaryota > Metazoa > Arthropoda > Arachnida > Araneae > Dolomedidae > Dolomedes > Dolomedes plantarius. The sequence goes on from OU015494.1 coordinate 178,577,302, forward strand.
AAATTTTATAACCCTCAATTTATTATTTTAAATGTAAACTTAAAAATAGTTGCAAAAACAGCTTAAAAATTTAATTTTAAAAAATGTAAGAAGAATGTTTCAAAAATCTTTCTTAGTGCACCCCTACACCATAAGAAGAATCGCCATGCAAAATTTCAGCCCTTTAGGTCCAGCGGTTTGGTCTGTGCGTTGTATGTCAGTGAGTCAGTTACGGAACTGTTTTATATATATAGATGATGTCATATTTTACATATAAATCATACAGCTATTACATCAGTAGCGCATTTCCAATATAGCTAATGTGTTTTGTCTTTGCATTGAAAATAAAACTTATGTCTATTATTTCTTAACTCCCCCATGCCCAGTCTGAAATGGTCAGCCTGCAAGATCTATTAAAACTGATCGAAAGTAAGGCATACATAGAAGACATACGTATTTTATCATTATTTTATAGGCACATATCAGTCAGAGAGGAGGGAAAAAGGTGCAAGCTTGCACCTTTTGCATAAAAGTAGTCAAGTTTCATAAAAGTAGTTTTCATAAAAGTAGTCAAAAGTCACCATAGTTTCATAAAAGTCTGGACGTACTATCGTTAACTATTCTATCTCGTATTCTGTTTTCTTTTCTTGGGGGGGGGGGTGTTAGGCGCTGCTCTTCTGATTTATTCACACACCATATCGTGAGGAGAAAGCATCGGTAGTAAATATATCGTTTAATATTCAGTTACATCTAAAACGTTTCATATTCGCTTGGGATACGAAATCTCCCCGTAAGAGCAAATTTCAGACTTAAAGAAGACATTGCATTTTCTGAAAACTTTTATTTAGGGCACTGTTAGTTTCCCCATCAATCACAGCCAAAATATTACAGTTTTAGAGAACGTGTTACCAAGATGTTTATAACATGAGCCTCCATCTATCAAAAGCTGATTCGTAGTAAACATTATTTAAACTGAAAATGGTAGAGTGAATTAAAATGTCAGATAAGGTGAATATAAAACTTCTTTTTGAACTGACAACCTTTTCAACCATAATTGATTGAAACGTATAAGAGTGTTTAGGAAATTAATTTGTTGTTATTATTGAATCAATTTTCTGCAGAAAACATTATATTTTGATATATTAGAGAGAGAGAGAGAGAATGAATATTTTAATATATTTTAATTCGAGTTTGCAATTAAAGAGTACAAATGATACAATTATGGGTTAATATTCTTGTTTTGAAATAATAATTTTATTTTTCTGTGGGAGCTGATATTTTTACATTTTATGAGACGTCAGTTATTAGTTACTAGTCCTCACAAAATATTATTTTCAATATTAAAACGTGAATAAAGGTACTGCATATGTAGTTTTAATTGTTGATAAACTATTTTATTGTATTCATTATACTAAAATAAAGGGCTTGAGGTAGCCTAGTGGTAGCGCGTTGGCTTTCTGGGCTGAGGGTGCTCGGATCGAATCCCAGCAAGCACCATTCAATACCTACTTGTCTAGGCCGGATATGGGCACGTTAAATACGTAGACCGGAAAGTCCCTCTATGAGGTCAGAGAGGGTGGGTGAGGGTACCCACCCTCTCCCACAAAAATATAAAAGTTAATTTATCTCCCAAGACGTTTGAGCGTCCCTGTGCTATAAAATGGAGGGGGGCGGGGTAGGAGAGATGCCAAATGACAATATTTTAATTTTAAGAAATGCTTAATGTGGTATCCGATCTTGTTCTATTACCTTTTCATAAAGTGCATCGATTTTAAATTTGATTTCGTACATGGATTGATGAACCTATCACTAACTTCATTTACCAATAAAAACCAGATTATATTAAAGAACGGGAAAAAAATTAATTAGATTTTTTGACTTTATGGTAAACAAATTTCGAATAATATTGTTAAATAAACTCTTTTTCATTTCTGCTTACAATTTCACTTATAAAGCACAAAATGAACTACGTTAATCTAGCAATCTGTTTAAATTCCTCAGATGTATCACTATTTGTCAGGTGTTAAGAGATAAAACGAAAAAATCTCATACTTTCTCAAACAGGGCTATCACCCAACCTCTAATTAAGGGTTTTTAAACCTTCAAGTTCACCCAGTGTGTCGCATTTTACAAAAAATATGATGAAAAGGAGCGAAATCCTAGTTGTTCGTAAGTGTTTTTTTAACATGTTATCATATTTTCTCACGAAGTATTTGGGTTTTCACTGAATACCTATAAAGTTTTCATCATCAGAATACAATAGAAAACTTGTTGCAAGTTATGTGCTGCCCAATACAAACAACCAGTAAACAAGTTATAAATGAGCACATCGATGAAAACTTCTTGCCAAACTTCTTCACAACATTTCTAAATGTCTATAATAAGTATAAAACTCGAAATAAGGAATAAAAAAGAAATTTGCAGGTAACTAAGTTCTTTTAAGTATCCATTATCGATGTTAAGTTACAGCTTGCTAAAGTACACAGAATTGCGTTTAACTCTAGTTTCGATGCGAAATAAAAACTGGTAAGGATAGCTGAATATGAGGTCTTTAAAGCAAATCAATAAAACTGTTATTGGATTTTTGACTGATAATCACCATTTTGATTGATGTCAGATTCCTTAAAATTCTCTTGGTAATTTTTTTTACCTCATATAAAACAAATTATTCAGTATTTAATACGTATTTTTAAGACGAAATGCTTAATCACATAAGAAATGCAGTTTTAAAAAACAAACCAGTCTTTTACGGTACTTTAAACTGACGTTATTCTCAAGAAAAGTGCTTCTTAAACGGTGACTTTAGATGGTGGTTTTTACCTACATAGGTTTATGTCTTAAATCTATATATATAAAACAGTTCCGTAACTGACTCATTCATTCACTGACTGACTGACATACACTGACTGTCATTCACTGACTGACTGACTGACTGACATACAACGCACAGACCAAACCGCTGGACCTAAAGGGCTGAAATTTTGCATGGCGATTCTTCTAATAGTGTAGGGGTGCACTAAGAAAGATTTTTCAAAAATTCTTCTTAGATTTTTTAAAATTAAATTTTTAAGCTGTTTTTTAAACTTTTTTTACGTTTGCATTTAAAATAATACATTGAGGGTTATAAAATTTATATCACGAGAAAGATCATAAAAATTCCTTCAAAATGAAATTTTTTTCGAATTTTTACCTCCATTTCCTGATTTTTGGTGAATTTTTAAAGATTAATTTTTAGAATTTTATTTATTAAATGCTGATCACGTGATTTCTTTTTCTGGTACTTTAAATAAATTTATCGTCACGTGCATAACAACTAAATAGACAAAAAAATATTTTTTTCTTGCTAATGCGGCAGACGATTGGACATTATTTTGTCTGTAAAAATATCCCTTACGATTTTTTTATAAATATATATATATTTTTCTACATCAATTGTATAGATTAATCGTCATATTTATTATAAATATACATATATATTTATTTTTTTGGCATTAATTGCATTCATTGACCGTTGTCTTTAATTTGAATGTACTCCGTAGCGAAGTGCGGGTTTTCAGCTAGTATAGTAGTAAACTATTCCCAAAAACTCATGAAGCCTTTTAGATGAATTTTTTTCAGCCTCAAGGCAGTCCCAGCTAATAGTCTTTTTAATGGTACCTGGACTAATATTAAACATGTAGACTCTGAAAACAAAATATAACGCCAATGTTTAACCCTTCAGCGAGCGCACCTGTATATATAGTGCAACATTTTCGTAATTTTGAATGGTTTGTTTTCACATGTAAGGTTTGAATGTTCTAAGTAGTTTCTATTTATAGTTACACCCTTTCTAATACAGGTCTGATTTTCTGACCCTTGTATTCCTTTCCATTCAGTGTTAGTCGGGATTTAACCGTGGTAAACCAGCGATTATACTGGATTACAATACGACAAAAGCAGGAGTTGTTTTAGTCGATCAAATGTGCAGATATTACACGGTATCCCGCATAGCCCGAAGAGGGACAATCTCATTGTTTTTTAGGTTTTTGAACATAATAGGAATCGATTCGCAACTTGTCCTTAGATCCAACAAACAGGACAGTTTAGAAATAAGGCAATTCTATCTGCATTCTTTGGCCTTTAATCATAAATATATCTCAATACTATCAACATTTTATATCTTGTCATAAAACTCAGAATTATTATTTTTAACTAGAAGGTAACCCGTCATTTTGACGTCATAATACTAATAATGACGTCATAATTGAAAAAGTATATGAAAGTTAAAAAATACCCCTAATTATCTAACAATATTGCATTTAATCCACACCTTGTAAAAGCAAACCCTTTCATTATTTTTTATTTATTTAGTTTTTCATGCGATTGGAGTAGTAGACTGCCATCCAACCCGTCATTTTGACGTCATAATACTAATAATGACGTCATAATGGAAAAAGTATATGAAAGTTAAAAAATATCCCGAATTATCTAACAATATTGCATTTAATCCCCACCTTGTAAAAGCAAACCCTTTCATTATTTTTTATTTATTTAGTTTTTCATGCGATTGGAGTAGTAGACTGCCATCCAGTTTTTTACAGCTCACTACGCGATATGAATACTTGAGCTACTTGATTCATTCACATTCAAGTTTGTTTACTTTCAGAAATCATCGCAAAAGTAAACAGATTTTTAAAAATTGTTAAATATACAGCTAAAAACATCCAATTTTTTTTAGTTCTGAATGTTTTATAAAAAAATAGGCTGAACAAACGTGATTTGATGGAGAAGATATTAGTTTTTAGGGAAGAAAAAATTCTGATCCACATCTGAAACTGAAATTAAGCCTAACCGGCTGTTTGTTTACTGAGGGCTACAATTGAAAGATGAGTACAGCCCGGAAATGTTATACAGAGACAACGGCTATTATATATGTAATTTCAATAAAAAAAGTTTATTACAAAAGGAATAATCAAGGTTGAAAGAGACGTTACACTTTATGCCACGCGTGCCTGTGGTGTTCCAAATTGGCGCGCCCACTGAAGGGTAAATCGAATTTCCTGGGAAAATCGAGTTTTAGGGATAAGAATAAACATATTTATGGGAGGAATTATCAAAATCGTTTATCCTCTTGAGATCTCAGTGCTCCCCTCATAGAGAATAAGAAAAGCGAAAGAAATGTCGAGTTCTAGACTTGGGTGAAATCATTTATTATTTTCTCTGTTACGAAAAGGAATGTACTATTATCACAGATTTTTTTTAAAAAGGAATCCATCTTCCAAAGTACGTTAGTGAGATATGTATCAGAAGATGTTCTAAATTTTTTCCCGCTTAAAGTTCAACGGTTTTCGTACACACATACATACCAAAAAATTTTTTTTTTTTTAAAAAAAGCAGGCTGCCTTAAATCTGGAAAACATACCATACAATATGAATATGTCCTGAAGCACTTTGGCGAATGAATAAATACGTAGAGATGTGGATCGGAGGAGCCCTGCAGTAAATCAAACAGCGGGAGAAGTGTGCTCCCTAGATTTTTTTCGATCCGAAATTGAACGGTGTTAGCCTAGCCTTCAAAGATTACAGACTAGCGGTAAGTAATGATTTTTGCTGACGGGTTATATTAAAAGCTTAGCCAAGACTTGCATACAAATCATTTTTGATGGCTGGGAATTACGAATGCTTAATCGGAATTTCTCAATGGAACTGAAAGGTAAAGAGTAATAGAAATATATTTTATCTCTGGCTGAAATATTAGTCAATTATAACTGGGAACAGAAATTAGTGTTTGTTATGTATCCACATAAAAAGATTTATGGGGCAGAGCCGTAGCCAGAGGGCAGGAGCAAGAGGGTCTGAGAACCCTCAAACATCCTCGTGAGTTTCCCTTCAGATGATTAATAATATAAAATGCTTGAATGAAATAAAGTTTTTATTAAATATTTATTAACTCTTTTCTTATGAAAAACTCTTTTTGAAAAAGAAAGCTTTCTCGTCGTAAAATTTTCCTTAATTGGATCACAATAATTTTTTAATTGATGTTTGTCACATCTCAGTTTTTTTCCCCCGAGTGCAACCAAACTCTGAAAATTCTAGTAATCGAAAACTACAAATTGTTTGCAAATCTTTGAACAGCAATTTATGGCTAAACGCAGATGCAAAACTTATGCTGTTTTCGTAACTTTTATTAAGAAGTAACAAACTAGAATTACTTCTTAGCATGGTTTCCAAACATGGGAAACGATACTAGATCTAAGATTAAGAGCAAATGAATTTAAAACTGAAACGAAATGAAGCCCTAATCCCTAAAACTTTCATGTTTTGTTTAATGTTGTGAGCTAAGAATTGCCCATTCAGGAATTTATATGCGTCAAGTCTATATTTATGACTTTATGTTCAACGAAATATATTAATGAAGACATTTTACTGGTGAACTTATATATATATATATATATATATATATATATATATATATATATATATATATATATATATATATATATATATATATATATATATATATTTTCAGTGAAACTTCTCTATGGCGGTCAGTAATGATTCCGAAAAAAAGTAGTCGTTTTGAGGTGAGGCCGTAGAAAAGCGGTTTTTTTTACATAATATTGGCTCTATGAAGTTTTAAATCGGTTCTGAACAAAATATGGCTATTTAGAGGGGTGGTCGGTTAGAGAAGTTTCATTGTATATACCAGGTGATCATAATTAAACTTGGCCTATTCAGAGCCCTCTGTAGCTGTAACTAAAAGGTGGATTGAGCTGAAATTTTGTAGATAGACAATTCAAAGGATGCGCTGAAAGATTCCGGAAAAAAAGTTAAAAAATGTCCACTGGAGGCACATTACATGGAAATATTTTAAACAAGCTACAAATTCTAATTCAAGCATAATTTATTTGTTACACACTGTCTAGCGATGTAAAGAAAATTGTTCAATGTGGGCTCCCTCATTAGTATGTAAAATGTGCAGGCGATGAACAGCGTGTTAAACAGCGGTCACCAGTAATCTATTATGTGGAGAGGCACCATCCTGCATAAAAGTGATAGACTCAAGGCATAGTCGCTGCTGGAGTTGAGATAAAACGAAACTGCTGAGCATGTCATGATACAGGAGGGCTATTACAGAACATGTTAAAGGGCCATTATCTTTAAGTTCTTCGAAAAAGAATGGTCCAAGTATAAAATGGGAAGTGAATCCACACCAGACGGTAAATTTAGGCGAGTGTTGCGGAATTGTGCAGAAGGCACGGGGATTTTCAAAGGCCCAAATTCGACAATTCTGGTGTTCATTGTTCCATTCAGATAAAAATGAGCCTCGTCTTCCATTCGGAATATATATATATATATATATATATATATATATATATATATATATATATATATATATATATATATATATATATATATATTATTCATTCCTATGCATTCCATTACAACTTATCGAGTAATATATAAAAATACTGATTATACAGTTCTAGTTTTCACCCTCACTCCTTCCTATAAGTTTGAATTGAGGATATTATAGCAATTAATTTACTTTAGAGCATTGTTTGAATGAGAATTCAATTGTTCTGATATTTTTATTACCCATCAACTTATGGTTTTTCTAGATTGACATCTTAAGTGATCATATTTTTCCAGTTTTTATTTATACACTTTGTTACAAGTGTAACTGATAAAATAAACCTCTTCTGGTCGTAAATGGATACCTGAATATAATCTGAATACTTCAAGATATACGTATTCATATCGAAATAATCAAATCTCTCGAAATTTATGACCAGGTACTACCCCTAAAACGTTTTGTTAGAGACTGACTTCAACTGAATGTAAGAGGCGTCTTTTACCTCACTGAAGCAAAAAGATTTTTGGTTCTTTTTTAAAATTACAACTTATATTTTTTATCATAGTTTAGAATGAAGGTCTTTCATATCGGAAAGTGTTCCCTTTCAGCATTACGAGTAACAATACTCTATTCAAATTCCTTTCCCGTAAAAGGAATTTCTGAACATACCCAATATCCCACTATAGCCATACCTACTATAGTAAAGGTATCTCATTAAATCATGCATTATTAAAAGAAGATATATATTAGATTATTATAATTATTAAAAGAAGCTAGGAAATTTTGGAACCTTTCCTGTCATATTCATAATAAACACTATGATTTCCAAGAATCTGAAAATTATTCAATCGGTTTTTTTACTCTCCTTTTATCAGTGGTCACGTAGACACTAAATCAACATGTTACTTTCCCGCCATACCTTTAATTATTCCTTTTTTCTAATCCATTTAAGCTCCCCCCTCCTGACTCCTGGATATAATTTCCAGAAAATTGAGACTGATAAAGGTTTGCCAAAACCTATGCTTCATACCTCTACACAATGAAGTTGTTTTATGCGTTTTTCGTTGGTCGCTAGTTTGAGATTAGCTCATATTTTTTTTCTTCAATCTGGAAAAGGGCGTATTTAAACTTCTGCAGAAATATAAAGAAAGACTTCCTCTGGATAATTCGTACTAAATACGCTTTCCATCATCTGCGGGTTTACTTTTGTATTAATCGAATGTAATTAACTTTTATACGAATTTATGTTTACACACATATATATGACTGGGAAAATTTGCTTGTGTTAAGAAAAGTAATAATAACAACAATTTTATTGTTTCCGACATGAAATATCATAGAATGAAAATATTTCTATTATTTTATCATCTTTTAGAAGGTCTTTGGGTGTATTTTACCCAACATATATTCTGAAATCTTATCCTTTGTACTAAGTCTTTCCGAATCTGAACTATTATTTGTGAACAAATGAAAGATCTACATTTGATCAATTAATCCAAGATTCCCGTTTATAAGTATTCGTACAAGGATTAAATTCCTACTAATATTGATGACCTGAAAAGTTTCTGAATTATGCATGTATGAAGAAAAGTTTAAATAAGGCCATCTATCATCCCGAACAGTAGTAGGGCTTCAATCGATTTTAATGTTTCTATTGAATTCTAACGCTGAAGTAAATCTAATCAGAAGCTTAATGTAACAGTTTCTGTGAATAAGTTCTTCCATTATAAGCTTTATAAAACAGGCAACGGAAATTTGCGCTTCAAAAGGCGCAAATTTCGAACATCATTATCATCGCCAAGAGCATTAATTTTTACCAAGAGGGAGAGAAGAAAAAGTATTTATTCATTGACTCATAAATATGAAAAGAAGGCATGTTTCATTTCTCACGTGTTGCCAAATAAAAACTCATCGCATACTTGCTCGCTGTAAATCTAAGTTATTAATAATTAGTTTCTTGTTCAATAATATTTTGTTTTCTCCTTCACTGAATGATGTTGTTCTATTTCTCAGTGAGAGAAAATCTTGAAATAATTGGAGCGTGAACTGAGCATTTATTGTTGGGTAAAAATCTCAGACTTTAAATTACTAAGTTGTTTAGTTCGTTTACTTTGCATACCTTCCCTGACGAGCAATAACTGATTTCGCCTCGAAGATTACATTGATTTGAAAGAGTAATCGGTAATGCACGTAGCTGAGATACTCATGTTCTCCCAAACACTCAAATATTTTCAATACAGGAATAACAGAATGACATATTACGCCTCAGAAGTTATATGAAGCCCATAATTTGATCTTATAAACTCTAAGTTGTGTAAGTGAAAAGTTGATTGTTAGTAAATGTTTGTTCGCATTTTCACGAACAAATTATCATTGTTATAAGACAATGCTCGTGTCTCTCTCTTTTTTTGCGCGCGTCACCATGACAACGACAATATCCTAAAACACTTAGGACGATTTTATTTTACTAATATGAGGTAGGTTCTTTGTTTAGGCTAGGTTCTTTGTTTAATAATTTTTGATAACTCTCGTAGCTAAGAAGTTCTTCATAACTAGCTTATTTTAATAAAGTGTAAGTATATAAAATTTGTGCAGAAATAAGAATTCCATACACTAACTAAACTGCTTAGAGGCTGGAAGGTCCAAGAGTTAAAAATTAGACCTATAACTAAATGCAACAAACCAAATTAATTGCTACTTCCCATGAGCGTACAACTAAAGATGGACGATAAAAAACGTATTACATGAGCTTGGAATATCCAACAACTCTTCTGCTCAGAAGGTACACAACTAAACGACCTAACGTCAACTTAAAATATCTCTCCCCACTCATTAACCACCACCAATTAATTGATTCTTATATATGACACAAAACCGTCTCCCCAAACTTGCTTCTTCTCAAATGCACGTAGTTGTAACTCATGCGGATCCACTGAAGCAAGCTTCTTTAACCCGACTTTAGCCCTCTCTACTCAACGATCATGTAAAATATCTTTATGACTCATTGTTTTCGTATAAATTGCTTGTTTCATACCTCCGTCAATATGTTGTTGATAGCCTCACGTGTTTTAAAAAAAAGTGTGTAAGATTTGCAGAAAATATAACTCTGAAAGATTTTGCGATGGGGAAGTGAACTTAACTAGAAACTGGTCTGTAAGAAAAAATTAACTCAGTATCTTATAAATTACATTAAACTTATCTAGAAGGTGTCATCTTTATAAATTTTGTTCGGTTTATATCACACAAAGTCCCGTGTTATAGGAGGGCTCCAAGATCGAAAGAAGCTGGCAAGGAATGTTGCATTATACCAACGGTGGGCAAATGCTGTTCCGAGAGCCGCATGCGACTCTTCGTTTAGTCAAGTGTGGCTCCCATTAAAATTTTATTTTTATTTTTTCCCTGAACCATTTTGAAGCAAAACTTCGACTATTTGTTTACGATCTTGAAAACAAGATATTTAATCATTTTCCACGAGTAAAAGCAAATGTAATTAATATCAAAGATGAAAAGTTAGATGAATATAAAGAAAAATTGAAAGAATTGCAATCAAATTTCAAACATAAGTTTGAAGACCTGAAAAGTTTGAAATCTACATTTGCATATTTTGTGAACCCATTTATTTGTGACATTACTGAAGATGGATTTCGAATTTCTGAAATAATACTGAAAAAGCGGCTGGGGAATTGGAGTTATTACAGATAAAAGAGGATCAGGCATTGCAAATGCTGCTCAAAGCTTCTTCTATGATCGCATTTTGGAAACTCGTGCCAGAATCAAAATATCGAAACTTAAAGAAAGCTGCTTGTCGTCTATTTTCGATTTTTGGTACAACATATTGCTGTGAATCTTTGTACTCCGTAATAAAGTTCGTGAAGTCGAAATATCGTTCACAGTTGACCAATCAACATTTCTGTGGACAGTTTTAACTAATTTTACGTCAAATTTTCAAAATTTGGCCAAAGATTGTCGTTAGATATAATTATACTTTTTATTAATAAATATATTTTTATTACATTAGATTTTTGTTATATTTGATTTTTATTATATTTGAATTTCATTACTAAAATTTTGAAATAATTATTTTCTTTTTCATAATTATATTTTTTATATGTGTTCTTATATGTGATTTGTGAAAATATGCAATTACACATATTCAAAATTTTTTATTTAATGTACCTACGTGTGGATCTTTATAAAATATAAAAAACCGGGTTGCGGCTCTCTTTGGCTTCATATGTGCCCACCGCAGCATTATACTCTACAATACAAATCGACCAAAAATATGGACTGAAAACCTTTCTATCTTTTCTTAGGTTTTGTGATAACGTAAGATTATTACGTGAGTGAATCGAGAGACGCATTGGTTAGTTTGCTTATTCAATCTGCAGAACTCTCACGACGAAATAAGTCTTTCTAGTTAACACCATGGTGGCGTCAAATATTGACTTACTTTTTGCAGTGGAAGCATATAAAATTACGCTGTCCAACAGGGAAGATAGAGAGCACCTCTTTCCACTCTCAGGTTGAATGTTAAGGAAAGAGTTCAAGAAGTAAGTCTAAGGTAGGTTGTTTGTATGATCTACAGTTAATTTCGGGCTAAATGAAAATTTCCTAGTAGACAAATTTGGCAACAAATGTTGCTCGCAATTTATGTGACAATTATCTATGAACGTACCTTCGCCGGGCTTTTGCGACATTGAAAAGGTCGAAGAAGGAAATGGAAGAATAGATGCAAAAAGGTACGTTAATTGGAAAAATGGTAGCAGGGCATAGAAGCGGCATGGTAACAGGAAATCGAAGAAAGGACAGGGCAAATGAAAGTAATTACAGATGATAGGAAATAAGATAACAGAAGAAGGGGAGAGTACTAGAAGAAAATGGAAGACAGAAGTAAAACTTAAGAAGAGGCAATTAACCCAAATAACAGATATAAACATAAAAAAGGAATACAGCAGGGAGCGGATGCAGGAGAAATGGATGAAAAGATAGGAAGTTCGAAACACATGGAGAGAATTTATGGTACCCAGAAAAGCAGGGATAGTAAATTAAAACGGTTGAAAAGGGAGCGTGGGAAAAGATTCAGTAAAGAAGGAAATTATAAAAGGTCACGCCCAGGCTGTGGTGTGGAGGAAAGAAATATATAATAAAAATCGCAAGCCTATGAAAGGACAGGAGAAAGAAATGATTTACCCAATGAGGCAACGAGAAAGGAGGTGCCAATGATCAGAAGCAAAAAGATAGGAAAAGATATGATATGTACTTTTTTAGAGAGACTCTAATTCAGACATTGAGATGCTAAGAGGTTGTTTGCAAAAACGCGTAAGCGAGCGAACACATATGCTGAGATCTGTAAATCAGCGGAAGCTACGAGATGGGAGTTGTGGCGTCTTGACAAGTAGTAAGGCTATTCTCTCTGAGGCATTTTGAAGAAATTTCACAACTATTGATCCATACCAAAGAAAGACAGAGTTCTAATTAACAAACGAAGGCCAACTTTTTAAAACAAAAACTTAACAAGTAGATTTATTTACAAAAAGAATTAAACATTAAACACTTCCGACATAATCACTTAATGTACGTGCAGATTCACAAATACACGATCCAGGGCCCATTCTCGGCCCAACAACACAGGAGCCTAGCAAAAACACGTCTATCCCGCTCGGATTTTATACAGCGTCTCCCTCCAATGTCTGGATTTTCAGAAGGGGGTAGAGGGGCCGGCAGATTATCGGCTGACATCTCTTCTAGACGCCGAACTTTAGTACATTGCTGAAACGTTAAGATGACAGCTTTAGTGGCTGCATCTGTGAGGAAAACGGTTTTTAATCCCCCCACGTGTTCCGAACTGGTGGAACCGAACAACACATTACTTGAAAACCACGAAGCTGTGTTTCAAGCGCTTGTGGGGTCTCGGGAAAAAATAGGACCACATTTCCAGTACGCTACAGCTCCTCCACGCTCCAGGAAACTTTTTCTTAGCAGACGAAAAGTTTGTCCGTCGACCACACCTACACCACCAATAGCACAGTTTGTGCACCGGCATACAGAGGAGTTGAAACAAAAACACATAGCCAGCACCACCTTTAACACTCAAGTTGCAACCACAATTAAACAAAGCACATAACCAAAATTTTGAAAATTTAATAACCTATTAAATTCGCGTTCAGTGCATTTATTTTGTACGGGATGTCATTTTCAACAAAAACACTTAAATTCCATAAATCAATATTCATTCACTGATAAGAAACAAAAATAATACTAATAAACACTTAAATACATATACCAAAATACAACAATCATATACCTTTCTATTGCATGAAAAAAATCAATTTAATAACACATACAAGTAATACAAGGTAAATCAACCTCCTGTGTATTTAATCTGGATTTTCAACATGGGCTATCCACTTACTAATAATTAAAAAATACAAAAACGTGATGCTCATGTGAACCACAGGTAGATGCATAGTGCTACTCATTCCAGGCTTACCACCCGAAACGAAATACAAGTCAATCAAATTCTCTCCCGACCGATCTACCTCCGAAATCCACTTTTTGCACTTTCTCATCACCTCTCCTGACTTAAGATGTTTACTCCCTAACCCGAAAGAAAAACCGGAACTCTCAGGATTGGACCATTTGGTCCTTGCAGGTAACCCTGATCTCTTAACCGAAATTTCAGCTTCTAAAACGACCACTGAATTCGCCATCTCTATCTCTATCGCTATCTCCTCTCCCACATTCCTTTCCAAACTTAACACCCTTTTACCCTCATGTTCTTCACCTTCTCTCATATCCATTATCCCTTTTTCAATTCCGAAATTTCCTAACTCTCCCGGGATCACTAACAATTCTCCTAAGTCTTCGTTCTTATCTTTCAAACGCGAGTCGGGTTCATCGACCTCCTGCCCTAACAGTAAACTTTCCTTCCTTTCCCCACAACTCTGCTGGTCTTTTTCAGATATCCCCCGAAAGTTTTCAGAACACGGCAAGGTTACTCCCTCATTTTCCTCTGTCGTAATTTTTCCCGACTCAACTAGACTTTCCCCTTTCGTCTCCACCCAAATTCGCGGAGCAGGGTCCGCTCTCTCCTACTGTTTTCACAGCAAAAATCTACCTCTTTCTTCTCGGACTGAGAACCTATTTTTCCCCCGGACGGCTTTTCCGCTTGCGGAATATCCGCAGAGTCTACTTGAGTCTTCTTCCCCTCTTCCATTTGCTCAGAATCATAATTCCCTGTTTCCCTTACCGTATTCTGGGGATATTATGGGGTCGCCAAACGGGCTTGAGATATAATTCGTGATTTTTCCAATTCGAAAATCCTATTTCTTCGCTCTTGTTCAATAGCAAAAATCCTATCCTTTTCCTTTTCCTCTTTCTCCATAGCAAAAATCCTTTCTTTTTCTGCCCTTTTTTTTCTTCCTCTTCTTCTCGTAACCTATCTTCCATAAGGGTTTCAAGAAGACCCCTAACGAATTTCTCCTCGTAATTTGGACTACTCTCTATTAAATTTTTTAGATGGATTATTAATGCATCTGGGGCGGGCTGTTGACCCAACCTCATCGCCAAAATTTTCAAATCTGCCTTTCTCCCTTTACTGAGGTAAGCCATTTTTACACCCTAAATCAAACACAAATTTATAAGCACAGGTCAGGAAAATTAAAAAAAACTCAAAATAACTAAAACACCTTCAATTAAATTTTCTTCGTGAAACCATGTATTTTACCATGGGATCATACACATAAACAAACAAATTACCAAAAAATTCATATATAACACTTTAGCTTAACTTTTCCAAATTGCAATAATAACTTTTTCAAGATCAAACATTAGATTAACCTTTTTAACATTCGATAACACACAAAAACAATACTTCTACATAGCAAGTCGTTGAATTATCGTTTATCCCGCTACTATAATTGAGATATACAGCTTGTATATTTTCCACAAAGGCACTAGTTTAGTCAACCTTTATTTAAAAAAACTCAATTAACAACCAAGTAGCAAACGTTTATCAACACTTATACCGCTATAAGCATTAACCGGAATATACAGTTTGTATATCCAACCCATAAAGGCCCTAGCTTAGTTAACCTTTGAAAACAATTAGAAGCTTCTAATTAACAACGTTAGTTAACGTTTCAAAAACTCTCAATACATGCTTTAACAAAATTATCGAGAGAAACAAAAAAAAAATATCACTGTATTTATTTTTTAAACAAACAGTTTGTGACAGGTAGCTCACCCAAAAATATCAAAAAACTCAAATAATAACTGTTTAAAAAATTATCGAGAAAAAAAATACCACTTGTATCTATTTTTTTTAAACATTTTAAGCAATACAGCCAGGGTAGTTTTTACCCTCCACAAGAATTACAACCACTGCTTGCATCATAGCTAGCTTAGCCATTCACACGTTACATATAAACACTACGGTTGCAAAATACACTACTTTTGTCCCCACAAAACAATTGCACTGATATGTATTTTTCCAGCAATTCATCACAACTTAAAACTTAAAATTATTTCCGAAAAATACCTATCCAAAAAAAAACAAAACAATGAAACTTTGAGTATCTAAAAGCAGTACTCACCCCTTTTTGCAGGCAACAGCAGAAAAGTCATCGGTCACTCGCAGGCACTCTCCGCAACACGGATGACACATTAATACACTTTTACTTCCAGTAGATCTTGACCACAACACGAAATACGCAGAAACGAAACTCTCCATCAGACGCGAAACATTCTCAATTTCACTGCGGTGGGGAAAACACGGTCCAGGGGTCTCTGAAAACACCCTCTTCTCGGACGCACCATGAAAAAAATCACAAGTGCATCGGGGGTCTACTCCCAATACCCCTACCTCGACGCTGGGTCGATGACCTCCCGCTGAACTTCCACGGAGGACGCAGTCACTCCCCCGCTATGGTGGCGTACTCAAGTCTGCACATTCTACGAGTCCGAGAAAAATGACCCGCAATTTGGCATACTGATTCTGCTTTCAAAACCGAGTACGGATCCAACCGCTGATCACCAATTAAGGCTGTGGCGTCACGACAAGTAGTAAGGCTATTCTCTCTGAGGCATTTTGAAGAAATTTCACAACTATTGATCCATACCAAAGAAAGACAGAGTTCTAATTAACAAACGAAGGCCAACTTTTTAAAACAAAAACTTAACAAGTAGATTTATTTAGAAAAAGAATTAAACATTAAACACTTCCGACATAATCACTTAATGTACGTGCAGATTCACAAATACACGCTCCAGGGCCCATTCTCGGCCCAACAACACAGGAGCCTAGCAAAAACACGTCTATCCCGCTCGGATTTTATACAGCGTCTCCCTCCAATGTCTGGATTTTCAGAAGGGGGTGGAGGGGCCGGCAGATTATCGGCTGACATCTCTTCTAGACGCCGAACTTTATTACATTGCCGAAACGTTAAGATGACAGCTTTAGTGGCTGCATCTGTGAGGAAAACGGTTTTTAATCCCCCCCACGTGGTCCGAACTGGTGGAACCGAACAACACATTCCTTGAAAACCACGCAGCTGTGTTTCAAGCGCTTGTGGGGTCTCGGGAAAAAATAGGACCATATTTCCAGTACGCTACAGAGTAGATAACGTTTGAAGCCGATTAATAAATAAGTCTTGGAGCAGAGAAGCCCTGCAACATTGTTTGTCCCACAACCGAAATGTCCGGAAGTATGAGGCCGAGAGCGCCTGAAAGGAAAGTCTAAACGAAGAAAACGACAGACTACTGGTGAGTCCCACTGATGATGAACGACACCGAAAAGATGCCTGAATATCCGAGACCGCCCTTCCCCAACAAACGAGTGATATGTGCCCACCGTTGACTCAGAGATTGTGTCATGGACAATTCCAGGTGTTTGAGATAATCCCAGTTGAGACGTGATACTCCTGCTCATCAATCCTGTACCAGCAAAATAGGGACTGTGTCGTTCTCTCACATTATATATCCATAGAGGTCATTGCTTCATAGAGCTAGAATAATTAATTAATATCGATGATGGGATAGGAGTTAATGATTAATACGATATAATATGATCAAATTAAGGGAGTAGAAACGAGCCTAAGTTTAATTGATAAATGTAAATGAAGTCAGGCTATAATGATTGGTAGAAGTGTATATAGTAATGAATGAAATAAATAAGTCTTATATATCTTTTCATAAAATCATAATGCGGTGTATGAATATGTTTAGCGTTATCAGTTGTGATTAATAGAATTGTATTATTGTGTGATGTGTTCAATAAATCTGTCTGTCATTTTAAACCAGAGTCGCCTAAGTGTTTCAGGTCACAACAATTTTTAATTATTATTATAGTATCTTTATCAAAACCCACTATACGATTTACCTACCACACGGGGGTCCGGGGTTGCCTTAATTGGTCGGCAGATCTGTACTGTCCGTCCGGAGCCCAGATCCATAATCATAACCAGAACAGATGAAATTCACCCTCGACTGAGCTTGCAGGTTTTGCAACGCAGTGACTGGTCTTCAAGTTCATAATACCGTTTAAGCTAAACGCTGTGGTCGGTTAATAATTTTGAGTTACCTACCACACGTACATTTGTACACCAAACATTTAATTGATTGACCAGAAAAAGGTTTTATTGATGAAAACAAATCCTGTCAATAAGAGGCTGAAAACTGCTTTATAGCATGTCTCCATGTGAACATACCCTGTGGGATAAGTGGACAGTATAACATTTGTTTTCTCTCACTTAAAGAAATCTTAAATTTCTTTGAGGACGAGGCAAAATTCGAGCTTAAGTCGTGATGCATACTTCTGCGCATGATGCATTTGTCTAAAAGAAAACAGCCACTACATAGGAAGCTCTTTATAGTGCGAGATCCCTGTTATGATTTTTTGTTACAACAGAAACATACACATCTATCTAACATGCCAAGTCAAGTTTCTTATTCAGGGAAGTATTACAAGATAAGGAATAGAATGGAAATAGATTTGTATACTGATTCTATGAGTGCTTTACAAGCCCTGGAAGCGGTAGATTACAGGAGTAATTCCGTAGAAGAGATTAAGAGTATAATAAGAGATGGGGGAATAATGCCACACTTTCATTGGGTTAAGGCCTATGTAGGCATTTTAAGGAATGAGAGAGCAGATGAAGTGGCCAAGGATGTCACGGAATTGGAAATATTAATACCAGTATTAAATGGCAGAAAGGCCAGGTTAAGAATATCTTAACTACAAAGGCCATTCGTGACTGGCAAGATAGGTGGGACAGGTCAAAGGTAGGAAGGCCAGTATATGAAATATATCCCAAGGTTAGCTTAAAACGGTTAAGCGCTGACTTTAAATTGAACCAAGCTATCACCGGACATGGTTGTTTTGGTCTATATCAGAATAGATTTCATAATAAAAGTAGTTGCTGCCCTTGTGGTGCTGAACAATCTGTTTATCATTGCATTATGGATTGCCCGTTATTTGTTGAGTTCAGAAAGAATATGCCTTCTAACTTTAGAAATTGGGATAAACACAAATTATTTTCGGACTTTTATAGTAAAAAAGTGATTAGTTGCATTATGGATGTTCTTATGCAAATGCATTTCCCTGTTTGATCTTGTTTGTGTGTGTATATTACATATCTATTGAAAGTAATTAGTTAATGTTAATTGTAATAATGTTGATTGTAACTGAATACTTGTACTTTTGTAATATTTGTTTGTGTATTGTAATATTGTAAATGATTGTAGATATATATGAAAAGTGGATATGATTGCATAATGCGAAAGAAATAAGTATTATCGATTGACTCTCAGATGTTCCGTATGCCGAAAGGCGGGATAGTGAATTTATTGAATTACAAGATAAAGTTTAATATGGATTCAAGGTAGGATAATGTAAGCATATTTAATTTAATGGCAAAAATTTTTCTTGTTCCATTGAATGGTGCAACTCATATCGGTACACGTTAAGTCGGGATTTTAAAAAGAGTTCTTTCCCGTTAGAAACCATTAAAAATGAAGATGATCCTTAATTTTTTATATCTGGGAATGTTAAGGCAATAAGTAATAAACCTATAGTTTTATGATGATAAATCAACGAAACAGATATGAATGGGATAGGGAAGCTTCTCTTAACAGTAGTACATTTAATGATATTACATTCATAATAAACCATGCATAGTTTACCACGTATATTCTGTCATAGTTGATGGAAGCAAACACGGGAATCCATATCCCCAGGCATAGCCACGTAAGATAAAGATGATTATTGAAACACTCATCCATCAATTTGCACATTCATTGCTTTGAACTTGGTATATATATTTTAAAAAGCATAAATATATTCTTCCCTTGCTAATCCTGGTCTCTTTAATTAACGAATTATATTTTAAAGGCAAAGAGGTATATTTAAAAAAATTCCTGTCGATAATAGCCAAAACAATATAAAATTTATGAAATAATATTGTATTGTTTAAACTAGTTCGTGATGTTTATCATGGCAATATTCTACCATGTTCATTATGACAACCATTTCGCCGTAGAACTACCTCAGCGTAAGGGCCTGTTTACATAGGAGTCCGTTGCGTTGCGTTAAGGAAAAGATGACGTTGAGACGAAAATAAACCAATCATATGCCTCCAAACGATTAGCAATGAAATTTTTAACGCCTATGATTGGTTTATTTTCGTCTCAACGTCATCTTTTCCTTAACGCAACGCAACGGACTCCTATGTGAACAGGCCCTAACTCAGATTGTTAAAATAGCTAATAATACGAGGGTTGTAAATAAAGTAGTGGCAACATAGCCCAGAAAGTCGTAAAACATCGGGCATGCGCAAACAGGATATCGGAGGAGTGAGATGGAACTGTTGTCGATGTGTAGAGTACATAAAACCGTCGATCCTGTGGAAGGGGTAGTTGCTGCGTGACGTTGAAGTGGGCAGTGCCGTTTCTGCAGCTCTAAATCATATTTACAAAAAGTGATCAACGGTCAGGGATTAAAATCGAGGCTGCCCGTGCCCACATCACCATCTGCACCCGGCTATACGGCACTAACGTCCACGTTTATTGCGGGACAATCTCCCTATCGAGTTGCCTGACAATGCTCGTTGTCATGTTGCACGAGCTGTAAATGATCTATTGCGACGGTGGTCTTGGGAGGTGTTGAAATACCCTCCGTACTCACCTGACATGAGTCCTTGTGACTACGACCTCTTTCCTAAGTTGAAAGAACCCCTTCGAGGCATCCGATTTCCTAACAGTGATCCGAGAAGTAGGGCGCTCCGTCTCTGACATCAACACACAACACCTTGCCTACGGTATCCTACGGCTTCCTGACATCTGGCAAAAGGTACAAGACTTTGCTGGTGATTATATTGAAGGAATGTAATGTAGTTTTGCTTGTACGTTCATTAAAAAATGTTTTCCGGGTATGTTGCCATTACTTTATTTACAAACCTCGTATATTCACACTAAAAGCAGCTGTATGGGGCACCTTTTCTGCTGATTTGAAATTCCGTGATATTTGTTATCACCAGAAAAAATATGTAAAAAAATCAGCCGCTAAATATTGCTTAGAGACTTCCTAATAGATTATTTATGTGACTAAAAAAAAAACGAAATCAGCCGTGCAATAATAATAAAATGAGCTAATGCAAGCAATTTTAAAAATAAATCTGAAAACATAACATATTTATGAATTTTCAAAAAATGAATGGATTGTGGGAAATAATAGAAGAAAAAGAACAACAAGATCATGGTCAATTTTTAAATTCTATTTTTAAGTGTTTGAAGAATAAATACAGACTATCATTCGTTCCTGATTAACTTTGACTTTTTTTAGCTCAATCTTTTTTCAACTGCCTTAAGTGTTTTGCCGGTAAATTTATATGGCATTGTTAAGAGAATTGTCAGAAAAGTATAATCCTTTTATATCCTTTCAGCGTCGTTGCTAATGATTGCTTTTACTTATCTTAAGAAGCTTAGACGTATAACACCAAAATAATCGGGATAAAAATATCTATGTGTTTAAAGTCATAACTACAGGTAACAAATATTCTTTTTTTAAACTCTTTTTTCTTCTTCTTTGGCTAGAAGAGATATGGGCTCTTTATTACGAGTAAAACGGTGTACTTGTTCTTTAGGAGCAATGTAGTATTTCATTCAAATATAATACATTCAAAAACCTTTTTAAGGCTTAGTAACCATGGAACTTAGAGGCGATTGCAGTGGCTAGTATCAAATCATTGGTTCTTTGTCTTAGAGTTGGATTCTTGTGTTTTAAGACAAGAAAAAGAGAAGTGTAATGGCGGCAGTGTCATGTTATGAGAAGGGTTTCTATCGTTTGGCTTGGACACTCTGCTGAATTTTGACCATTATAAAGAATGTCCCACGAGGTTTATAAAATATTTAGTTTTCTAGGCTGTGAACTAGCATTCATTACGCATGTTGCATTTAAGCATAGTAAGAATTTATGAAAAACTTTTATCTTAAGCAGTAATTAATACAATCATTATTATCATCGGCCGGATGATATCTGAATCACTGAGACACTGGCATTCGGAACTAGAGTCATGGTGTTTATAACTGTTCGGAATTGGCTGTAAGCTGTAGCTGTTGGTCATTTTAGCCGTTGCGATGAAAAGATGACGGTAACGCTCCTAACCAACCACTATTAGTTTCTGCATATTTTCTTTGCAGGGAAAATAAACATTGTACTTCATAATTATTGCTGTAAGAGTGTTCGGTCCCGAAATTCGATCCAGACCTTGAGACTGTTATTCCACTAAATGCTTTACTCCGGTAATGTGATGAGGTGTTAATTTCAGTCAGTGACTTCCTTCAAATATTCTCTCTCCTTAATTTTTCAGTTCTCTGACATATGTTGCCCAATAATCATTTGGATAACTAACACTAACACTAACACATATACACACACGCACATATATATATATATATATATATATATATATATATATATATATATATATATATATATATATATATATATATATATATATATATATATATATATATATATAATCTTTTGACAATGCTGTATTTTATTCCATGATTGATATTTGCCATATGCCATGCAATACTCTATTACTGTTCTGTTGTAGTTATAGCGCCACTTTAACAACCGTCTGCTAAGTCCGAAGGTTTCAATAGGCCTAGAGGGCGTTATTCCCTAAACCAAACCATCCCAGCGTTGTGAGGAAATCCCATATTGTGAATTCCCTTCCTCCCATTCCCCGACCCCTTCTTTCGCAGACTACGCACAAAATGTTGTCATTTTTTTACACTGATGACGACGTTGACTCGCTGCATGGGGTGTTAGGCTGCATGGGGTGTTAGGCTTTCAAACGTCCCATTGTTGTTTTTTACCGCCGTCTGGTCCTACTGTAACGACCATCTGCTCAGAAGAGATGTTGAACCCAGGTCTCCAAACCTCAAGGCAGTTATTCTACCAACTAAGCTACTCTAAGCAAATCTCATATTGAGAACTCAGAGTAATGAGGGAAATCTTGCGAAAGAACTACTGATCAAGGTCGTTTTATTTGAATCCCGGTATCTCTCCATTAACTCTTTGTCTATAAACGTAAATCCATCACCCTGCAGGGAAGTTTAAAGAGTATTTTGTTTTCTTTTGGTTCTGCCATAAATCTAAAAATCTGTCCTTCCTGATTTTCCTTCATTTCCCCACGAGAAGCCTATTTGTATCCTGACAGTAAATACTAGTCAATTATCCTCAGTTCAGTGTTCAATGTAACTTTTATGCATCCGTTATGTATAAATGATCACTGTCAGTATGTGCTCCAGTTTCATCTGGCATCAATTTAAGACGAAATTACTGAACTTCTCGGAGGCATAGATTTAAAATATTCATTTTTCACTATACACTGATGAATATACGTACAGTTCTAAATTACTGTTTATTTTGGAGAACCTTGCGTTTATAAAAGCAAACCATTTTTTCACTAAAATTATAAATCAAATATTTTAAAAATTCGTTTGAAGAGAGAAATTCATAACGAATCACAATTAAAGTTTAAAAGAAGAGAATTCATCTTTTAAATTTTCTTTTGATTAGTGTGTATAATTTAATATTTTTGCCTAGAACTAAAAGAAATTTATTAGATCTGCTCAGACTTAGGGGTTACCAGTAAGGTAAGAAGTATGAAAACTTACAACCCACAATTTAAGATTTTAATTAAGCATTTGCTTATCAGCTATTTATGATAAATAATATTTTCGCTTTTATTAGACTCTCCGAAGTTCCCATTCTATGACGTAGTTACAAAGTATACAGGGTGAATCAAAACTCAACCTGCAAACTTTTAGGGGAGGTAGAAAACTCAAAAACAAAACAGAATCACATAGGAATGTACGACCAGAAACGCAAACCTGACGCTGGAGGGCGCTGTAGTTGGGATCCTCTTTCTCTCGTAAAGGGATCTTTAATCAACACAATGTTCATGTGTGGAGCCACAACAACCCACGGTGTATGCTACCACATGCTGCCCAACAACGGATCTCAGAGCATGTACGGGCGGGTATTATTGCTGATTACTTAATCGGGTCATACCTCTTACCACGCCCACTGGATGTCCGGAAATATCGCATTTTTCTGGAGGAGGTACTGCCAGAATTACTGGACCAATGTCTGTTCGGTGTGCAATGTGGTTCCAGTACGACGGGGCTCCAGCTCATTATTCCCTTGTCGTACGTGATTACTTGAACAGTACGTTTGCACCTCGATGGATTGGGCGTGGAGGACCCGTCCCATGGCCACCATGATCGCCTGATTTATCTAGTCTACATTTCTTCCTGTATGGGAACCTCAAATCCATGGTCTATGAGACGCCCGTTGACTCTGCAACCGACCTCGTTGCAAGAATCTCCGTCGCAGCTGCAAACGTCCGCGAAATGCCAGGAATTTTCGAAAGGGTTCGACAATCGATGCGTCGCCGTTGAGAAGAGCATAACTGTGGACGGTAAGAACTTTGAGCAGTTGTTGTGAAACTGAACGTGTACACGTACAGTCCTAGTGTAAAGTATCGCTAAATAAAGAGTTTTTCCACCCGTTATTGACTTTTCATTTCGGCATCTTCGTTTATCCTCTAGCTGATCAGGTTTGCGTTTCGGTCATACATTCCTACTATGTGATTCTGTTTTGTTTTTGAGTTTTCTACCTCCCCTAAAAATTTGCACGTTGAGTTTTGAATCACCCCGTAGAAAGTTTTTTCACAATTCATGAACCTAGTGAAAAACAACTTTCGATAGTAGTACTTTTATTATTTTCAAATAAGAGTTAGTATCTAGAAATCATATTTTATTTTGTAATTATCGTTTTATAATTTTTCATTTTAGATCTGACTTTTATCATTTCAAGAATGTGCATTGAAATGTGCATCTATAGTTATCTTGCACCCTTCTAGACCTAAATTTTACCCTCATAATAGATTCCTTACCATGACACAAATAATATTTACTGGTAATAGAATTAAGCACCAGTACTGCCCATAACGGAAAGAATAGAATCTGCTGCGATCTTTAGCACTAAACATAAGTAGAAAAAAGATGGCAAAGCTACATTAACTGCACCCTCTTAGGGAAGGCCATTATATGAGACTGGTTCTAACTTATTCTGTTATTCATACATTATAACATTTTGGCATTCAGTTAGAACTAATACCAATATATACCATTGACCATAACATAATCTTTGGGGCCGTAAGGTTCAGAAAAAATGTTCCCATTAGATTCTAGTAACGTACACACCTCCACACACACATACATTCATACTTACCTAGACAACTTTAAATTAGATATAATTTTCTGAAGTATTGCTACTATACTAAGGAAAAATATAAAAAAGAGGAAAGAAAGTAAATCATGAACAAATAAATAAATGTTATTTAAACGTAAATACGTAGAATAGTTAAATAATGTTAAGTACAGTATATATATATATATATATATATATATATATATATATATATATATATATATATATATATATATATATATATAATACGTATGTTTTGCTATAAGCATTTCTATATGCGTTGTTAATGTTTATAATGAAAAGCTTGAATCCTAATCATCATTCATATACACATGAAAGTCAGAGCGATTAGGAGCGATGTTTCATTGTAAATATTGCATAGCATCATTTCAATTGAACATATAAAAGTATACAGCACTAAAAGTAACTTATTTTCCTCGTTTTTTGCAAAATATGACATATTCTGCTGTTAATATTAAGTTGCCACTGAAATTTTTGACGAGAGATCAAAATATGAATTTCGGAATTCTTCATTGTTTTGGAGGATTGAGTTCTTCAAAATATAAAATAATTCCCGCATAAACCTTGAAACTTCTGTATGGCGGCCAGTAATAGTTCCGAAAAAATGGTGCCGTTGTGAAGGAGCGGGCGCGGAAATGAGGTCTCTTCCTTAACATTGGTTCTATGGAGTCTTTAATCAGTTCTGAACACAATACGGCTTTTTAGAAGGGTGGCCGTCGAATAGGGGTAGCCAGCTTGAAAAGTTTCACTCTATATTTTTCCACACGCTGCGTAGGACTTCAATAGCTGAATATAAACTCAAATCTCGAAGATTGAAAGCGAAATCAGCTACCTTCCTCAGGAGCAGAATAGAATAACGCCTGCACAGAAAGACATGGCCAGGCATTTTATTTTTGTATATTTCCTTTATGACTACATTAGCTTATTATGAGAGCGTTCTGAAGAAAGCTAAATTTGTCTTTAACACTGTGAACTGTGTTTAATTTTCAGTTATTTGTAGTGTTTTTATATATTTTAGGGTTATATATATTTTTACGATAATATATTTTTAGGTTTTTCTAATCCTCGAGAAAAGGCTGTATTTTGTTCATGTGTTGTCCTTGGCCATTAACAAGTTTATTCAGTTAAGTAAAGGAGTACATTTTTTTTACAAAAATTTTAACTTTGTCACACAATCTACACAAACTGTGATTTTAAACACAAAACTGATGTTGGTGTATCAAGAGAAAAGAAGCGTGTGATATGGAGTCAGAGTAGAGGAACATGAGTGTCATGTTGTCATACGTGTTAGAGGTGCTCGAGCCTGTGTTTGTGGTGTGATATTTAGTTATTGTAGAGGGCATTGTGATTCGAATTAATTTGTAATATAATTGGGAAGTGTGTCTCCTTTTGTTTTAACATATACATTCCGACCTAGGAGCTAATTTCATTTATGTTGTACAGAAATGCATTTGAAAGCTTATTTATGCAAGAGATTTTCACCTTTATGTAGTAAAAAAACACCTAATACATATATCTCCAGAAACATCCACTATTTATCAACTGAGATGATTGCATCTCACTCATTCCCATTTTAGCAAGTTTTAATTCTGTTTCGAAATGGATTATTTCGAAAGAACGATGCATTCCAATATGAAATTTTCAAATATATTAAAATGTGACTTTATTATAATCCTCAACCCCTCTTATTACAAGTTATTTCACATTTCAATTACTAAGTAAAGCATCCACTGGACATGCATTTAGAGTTAGCTGTATGCTGTAAACATGCTTTGAAATGTGTAGCTTAATGGGTACACAGCTATAGCCATAATTCATTGAGGAGTGTTACATTTAGGATGTGTACTTCAATGCATAGCATAATGGCAAGCATACATATGATAATCCTTATTCATTCATAAGAGGTCTAACACATTTGCATAATGCGTTCAGAATTATTGTTTCAATTGAAATGTCAATACACAGTGACAGCGGAGCAAATGGAACTTAAAATTTATCAAACATTTTCATTTAGAGACTTATATGGGATTAATGAATATGTGAATAAAGATATTATCATTACACATGTTGTTGTTGACATGTTGACATTGTTACTATGAACGTTTCCGGAATACAATTTGTGCTAAAGATGAATGTCTTATAAAATTAATACATACAACACTTATTTTGTATTTAAAAATTTAGTTTTGACTTAGAAATATTAATAAAGCTCTTGTAAAATGAATGTTATCTGTTTTGATACTAAAAAATAATCTTTAAAATTACGGAAATGTTTTTTTTAATTTCCCCATATTTTGTTAACACTTTCCGTATTTTAATAACACTTTTTATTTTTATTATTCAGTATTTTATGATATATTATCAATAGGGAAATTTTGAAACAAGGCTGAGTTTGGCCTCGATTTTCTAAAACTAAATTTTAAGTAAAAGTCCAAACAAAACAGCGTTTCTTTCCGACTATCTATCCCTCTGTACGTAGATTCAATAATTTCCTCATACACTGAAAAATATAAATGAAATTTCGTTCATAAAACTTTTAGGCAGGAATGTAGAAGTTATTAATTATGGTGACCAAATTTCAGTTCATGGTGACCAAATTTCAGTCAATTCGAGTAAGTATACTCGCTCAAAAATAAGTAGATAAAAGAAAAGACATTTTTCTCTCAAGTTCTCAATATCTTGAGGGAAAAGAGTAAGGCCGTTCGCACACGGAGCGACTCAAAGGAAACTCAACTGGTTAGCGACTGAAATTGCTTATCGGTTGCAAACTCGTTAGTGATGCGGTTCCGCACACGGGCCGACTCAAAAGTGATTCAAATCAATAGTTTGCGAAGGAAGAACATCATTATTCCGGGCATTATTTTTAGTTAAATTATTATCAGAAATTAATTTATTTTAAAAAATCGTCACAATAGATTGTCTTTGATCAATCATTTAAAAATGGACTGTATATATGGGAGCACATATTCCATACAACAAAAAACGTTAGAATTTCATTTCATCACTAGGCAGAAGTCACGTGACTCGTGTACGTCAATTGGCAGCTTGCCAAAAGAGAGGCTGTAACATAGATTGTGTAATAACACGCACAATGCAAGAGAAACTGGCGACTGAAGTTGCTAGCCACTCGACACGTTGAGTTGCCTGCGACAGATTACAAACGCGTTGCTGACGGGTTTGTAACCAGTTGCGCCCTGTGCGTGACTCCATTCAATTAGATAGGTTACTCATCACGGACTGGTTTGTGATTGGAGTCGGTTATCAGTTTCTTTTGAGTTGCTCCGTGTGCGGACGGCCTTAGTCCAAGAATTTAATTCGTAAATAATTTAAGATTTTAAAAGAAAAATCTCTCCTGATCGAAGGAAAATTTTCCTAAATTAATAAGTTTTTATGGTATACTAAATAATTGATCTCATTATCATATAATTTTCTTAATTTTGAACTAACGTTTTCATTGTATAAAAATTTGCCATTCAACATAAAAATTTAACTTACATTTTAGAAAACTTTTCAATGATTAGTGACACTTATCAACTCTTCCGAAATACACTGCTGGCCACCCAAATTGCAACACCAAGAAAGACAAGAGATATCGCAACAAAATTTATTTTGTAGATAACATGTTGACCAAGTATCAAATGATTAAATTTATAGACTTCTGTGAAGTGTGGTTCCTGCCACAATCAGTAGCCAGAGTAGCCGCCATTGTTGGAGATCACCGTTGCCACACGCCTCGGCATTGATTCAAAGAGACTTTGGATGAGTTCTTGGGGTACAGCAGACCAAGCAGCTTCCACACGTTGCCAAAGTTGATCTGCTGTGGCAGCTGGGGGTGGAATCTGGGTCAATCGTAGAACAACCATGGACCACATGTTTTCTATCGGCGAAAGATCCGGAGACCGAGGCGGCCAGGGAAGCAATTCAATCTGGCGATTGACGAAGAACCGTTGGACAATGCGTGCCACGTGTGGTCACGCATTATCCTGTTGAAATATGGCTGTGGGCAAGCCCTGAAGGTAAGGAAGGACAACTGGCTCCAACACCTCGGAGATGTAGCGCTGGCTGTTTAAAGTACTGGCAATGCGTATTAGAGGTGTGCGAGAGTGATATCCAATACCGCCCCATACCATAATACCCGGTGCAGGACCAGTGTGGCGGTGCATAACGCAGCTGTTCAGCATCCTCTCTTCACGGTGTCTCCAGACTCGAATGTGACCATCGTGGTGTTGCAGACAGAAGCGTGACTCGTCAGTAAAGACAATTTCATTCCATTCTGCCGTCCACATCCTTCTGTCATCGCACCATTGGCGGCGGAGACGTCTGTGGTTCTGCATCAAGGGTAGACAAAGCAATGGACGTCTTGCGGACAGACCACTCTGCTGTAAACGGCGTCGAATGGTACGCGCAGACACTGGATGATGCGTTACACACTGCATGTGCTGTGGTATGGTTCGTGATGTGACTGAGCGATCCGTCACTGCCATGCGCACAATTTGCCTGTCATCACGTGAAGTGGTGCGCTGAGGTGGATGCGATCGAACACGCCGGTCCGTCGTACCCTCCTGCATCCAACGATCACATATCCGCATTACAGTTGTTTGGTTTCGTCCAACACGACTACCGATTTCCCTGAAAGATAATCCACTATCTCGGTAGGCCACTATCCTTCCTCTGTCGAACTCGGATACTTGATCAAAAGATGATCGCTGTTTTCGACGAGGCATAATTGATCGTTTTTTTTTTGAAAAAAACCACAAGAAAAACACAATTGCCGAACTTGAAATCGTCGAAATCTCCAAGCCTTACATAGCGCTTTGAAGTGGCGCCACAGGCGCGCGTGATGTGCGTCTGAGCTGAAATTCTAATCATTTGCATATCTCACCTCCGCTAATGCATGTTGTAAATTTCATGTTATTTGCATGTTTCCTTCAGGGTGTTGCATTTACAGTGGCCAGCAGTGTATTAGCTATACGTAGGAAGATATTTTTTAAGATACCGTCTGTCCTTTCGTAGGTTTGCGTCAGTACGTGAATCGATGGTTGTAATTC
The DNA here is from genome assembly GCA_907164885.2 of Dolomedes plantarius. Taxonomy (NCBI): domain Eukaryota; kingdom Metazoa; phylum Arthropoda; class Arachnida; order Araneae; family Dolomedidae; genus Dolomedes; species Dolomedes plantarius. The sequence goes on from OU015494.1 coordinate 178,607,471, forward strand.
CAAACAACTTACCGTTAAGTTGCAACAATTTAAAACATTGTTTTATTTAAGAACTTATTTTTTTCAACAGATTCCTCATTTCAGTCGGAGGGAAATTATTTCTAATTAAATTGAAAAAGGGTGTAAAAAATAATGCTTACAAGGAAATACTTTTCTTCAAACAACTTAAAACATATCTTGGAAAGGAGAGTAATGTGCTTGGTCATTAGAATTAAAATCTGGCTCACATTCAAAAGTACTTTATTTAAAAGCACAAAGCGAAGTTAATCCTAAGTCTAATTAGTTCAATTATACTCCTTTTTTTTATCTAACTCAACCATTTTAACTCTGGAGTTATTTATCGAATTAGACTCTCTGTCAAAATAGTTTCGTGATATTGTTAAAAGAATTATCAGAGTGGCTCAGAGTGTCTATCCTAATCCTTCTGAATGGCCAAAGAAATGACAACTTTTATTTACTTAGAAATCCTTAAGTACTACTGCTTGAAAATCGAGAGCACATTAAGTTAATTCTTCTAAGGAAGAGATCCAGCGTATTTCACGGAGAACGCTTTAAATATACACTTTGATTCTTTTATTTATTAACCGAGAGTTTAAAGGTACTGTGAATTAGAAGTATGGTACGACCAGTCTGTTTGATTTTAGTAACATTTTAAGAAATGCATTAATAGATTTATTCAACGACATTTCCTTATACAACGATTTTAGAATTTTTTTGATACATGGCACAAAACTTAATATCTTTCAGTACCAGACAGTTTCCTTAGTACTACTTATTCTGAAAATCTGCTCCTATGATAGCAGCCACAGACTCTAGTTCTTTATTTCAAGTATGAGATTGAGGCGATTGGAAAATGGATAATTTTCTTCCGTGTTACTCAAACGGAACCAAAAAATGGTAGAATGCATCTCAAGTTTTCTCTGACAAAGGTAAATGAATTTTATACAGCTCTGAAGAGCAAATACGAACTGTTTATAAATGATGTAATGCATTATTGTCGGTCAGATTTTAGTGAAGATTATGACATAGGTATATATTGGTCAGCACAGCTGTCCAAATAGGAGCAGGTTGCGGGATATACCCCCCCCCAGGCTATCGAAATAAATTTACACTCTTAGACAAAAAAAAAAAAAAAAAAAAAAACGCACCAAGATGGGGTAACGCAAATTGGACACAAATTGATATGCATACAGGTTTTGATGGAAAATGCAAAATTTCAAAGTTTGGCGGCCAATGAATGAACATGTTACGCTGCAGTGCATCTTAACCACGCAACTGGCAGGATATTAAAGAGGAGAAATTTCGATTCCAGGTAATAAATCTTTGCGAATTTCATTCCGTGTACTCAAGTAGACAGTAACTATGCCTCGCATACAGGTGCGCGAACAATATGCGCAGATCTCAGCATTTGAGAGGACGTGTAGTTGGGCCGATAAGCCGGTTGGTCTAATCGGCGAATCGCTCGACATTTGGATAGGAGTGATGCCACTATTAGACAATGTTGGCAGGAATGGGTTAACCATGGCCGAGCACAGCGTCAAGAAGGAAGCGGTCGGCCTAGAGAAACGGCAGAACATGAGGACCGAGCAATCATCAGAGCGGTACTCACAGCCCCAGATTCATCATTATCATCGATCGCACGTGCAATTGGTGCTTCAGTGACCGCAAGGACCATTCATAGGCGGCTCAGAGAAAGGGGGCTGAGCTCACGGTGTCCCTTGCTCCGACTACCGTTGACCCCTGTACACCGACAAGCCCGTTTGCAGTGGTGTTGGGCCCATTCGACCTGGAATGTCCCTGACTGGAGTAGAATTGTGTTCAGTGATGAGTCCCGCTTTGAACTGAGCCCCGATGACCAGCTAATACGTGTCTGGAGACGCCCTGGACAGCGGTGAGATACCAACCTGACTGTCTTCCTCCATACGGGCCGACAACCAGGAGTGATGGCCTAGGATGCCATTTCATTTCATAGCAGGATCCCTTTGGTTGTTATCACCCTTACAGCACAGCGGTACGTCGACGATATTCTAAGCCCCGTTGTGTTACCCTTCATATCACACCATCCTGGGCTTACATTTCAGCAAGATAATGCCCGCCTGCACACGGCGAGAGTTTCTACTGCTTGTTTTCGTTGCTTGTCCAACGCTACCTTGGCCAGCAAGGTCGCCGGATCTCTCCCCCATTGAGCACGTTTGGAGCATTATGGGCAGGGCCTTCCAACCAGCTCGGGATTTTGACGATCTAACGTGCCAGTGGGACAGAATTTAGCCCGATATCCCGCAGGCGGACATCCGCCACCTCTATTAATCAATGCCATGCCGAATAACTGCTTGCAGAAGGGCCAGAGGTGGACCAACGCGTTATTGACTTTTTCTCTTTGTGAAGCTCTTTCTGAATAAATCGTCCAATTTTTCTCAAATTGGATGATTTATTCATATTCCACTGTGGGTGGGAACGATGATACAACCATTCACGAAAGACATATCGAGGGTTTGCAAGTTGATTGTGATCGACTTTTTAGCAATCCCTGGTAAATTTGACCATTTTGTGGAATGCCGTGTCATTGCAGTTTGTAGGACTGATTATACAGAGTCTTATGGCTAATTAAATGACAATGCTTATATCGTAATGCATATCAACACTTCATTCTCATTAGCGTTAAGGGTAATTAGAACGTTACTAACGTTTCGTTCTCGTTATCATTCTCATTAATTCTAAGTTTCATTTGGTGATATGTTGAAAAATTGAATTTTCGCCTGAAAATAAATAAAATAAATGAATGGAAAAATATACTGACCAACATGCGGTCTCATTGGCATAAAAAAGAAAGGGGAATTAGTGAGTTAAGTAAGAAATAATGGAAATTCCTCATTCTTCCGGTATAGTTTAATAGCTAGAACACTCGTTTGAAGTTAGGGGACCCTGACTCGATTCCCGTTCGTGACAAACTGTCATTACAATCTCTTTTCTCATTTTTCTTAAAGTTCACATGTCTTTGAGCTGAAATTTCAAATCTATTTACAAGTTGCAACATAGTCTGTTTTAGCTGAAAAGCGCAATGTAAGAATACGCAAGAAAATATAAGAAATTTTGCAATCGAGGAGACTAAGAACTGTTGGTAATTTAGTGAGCTGAAAAAAAGATGTCAACTTCAAGTGAAAAAAAAAAACTTTAATCCATGAAGTTTTTTTATCCGTCGAATTTCCACATTTTCCCTTTTCAACATTAAAATAAGGAATTATTCAGTTCTCTAAAGACGTTTCCCACAGAATCAGTTCCCACGTACACAAACATTTCCCACAGACATACAAAGTGAACTGGATCTTGAAGTAAACCATAGTTACCGTAAAACTCCGATCACTTGAGCAATTAGCAAATAAGTTGTAAAGACACTTGACTTGAGCAGTATGTAAGAAAGAGTGTATTTTCTGTTTTTCTGGGTTTGAGTTCAGCGTATGCCAGCGCCACCAGAAAATGGCTGCGTAGAAAAGGGAATGTTTAGGAGTTGTCCTCTTGAACTATCTTTCAAAACTGCAGTAGTAATCAGATCCCCTGTTTGAACACCCTTAAGAGATAATTTAAAATTAATAATTTTAAGGTAAAACGTTTATTTAAACTGAGTTAATTTCTGATTTATATTTTATTTTATTATGCAGTTATTTTCTGTCTTTTTTAACAGAAAAATTGACACAAACAAAATTGACAGAAACAACACAAATATTGAAGAGGTATACGTTACTTCACATGATCCAGTCTGACTGAGCTTTAGAAGGAGCTCTTGAAGAACTCCGGGACAAACTGACACACACACACACACACACACACGCACGCACGCACGCACACACACACACACACACACACACACACACACACACACACACACGACCTAGTGAACAAAACTTTGTAAAGAGTCCAACATTTCGAATGAGATTAAAAAGCTATACTTGAATTAAGACAAAAGAATCATTCCCTGATCTACTTGAATATGCAGATAATCATAGCATTTCAATCATCAACTTAAATTATAAATTACAAACTTGTAACTTCACGGGATGCCTGTTAGACAAAAGGTATAAAGAATAAACTAATAAGTATTTAAATCTAAGCCAAACGGACTTTGTTGAATACATGGAAATGATCAAGCTTAATTGAAGCCTCATTTTCTCTCCGAGTTTTCATAATCTCACCAACACTACGGGTCTCTAAGGCTTTACGACTAAAATAGAATGGCTACGCTGCCTCGGCGTGTCCAGTTTGACAGTTTACTCTGCCTCTTCTGCTATTAAGCTGCTCAATTTGTTGCAGGTGTCAATATCCTAATTACTCAATCCTGGTATTCACCGTAGGACTCGAGCTCAGAAGAAGGGTATATGAAGCGCCACAAAGACATCTGCTGAAGAATGATAGTAAAATTTAAAAATTTAAAAAAGCAAAATTTAAAAGACTATCAGAGACTTAATATTGCTATACAAGGGGACAACAAATCTTAAATTTCATGAGCATTTATTTAAATAATTTCTTTAAAGTTTATCAGTTAAATATCAGTAACAATTGTCAAAGACAATGTACCCGCCTCGTTATTAATAAAATATTATTAACAATTCAAATAGTTCCCATAATATCTAATTTTAAAATTATCACTGTTATAATTTCATAGCACCTATGCAATATGAATCGCATAACTGTATAATCTAGGCAGAAAGAAATATCATTATTGGGGATATTTGAATATTTCTAGCTTGTGTCATTAAATCCTTTTAATTTAAAGGTACAGCGTAGCATAATTTAAAGCGAGTCAAATAAGAAATATTCATTTATTAACTTGTTTGCTTTTATAACGTCTAATTAAATTATTTGTTTCCCAGAACATTCGTTACTAATTTCCTGAAGTTTATAAACCCATTTAGATTAATTTCAGTTTTCCGCTTTTCTGTATTTATTAATCTCAGTTGTACGCCTGATATTTGCTAACACGGAACAAGATTCGATTTTTAAAGTTGACTTTTGAACATTTACTTTCCCTTCTCGTATCGGGTTTGACTACATGAATGCAAATATCAAAATTTCCCCGAGTAATTAATGCAACTAATTTGAACATATATTTCCGCATTAATTAAGAAAATGTTTCAGTATCGTTATACACGCATTTCTGAAATGTTTCTGTTTTATTTATGTAAGGATATCAATTTTCCCATATCGAAGTTCTGCGTTATTTTATCTCTAGCCTTGAAAAGAGATTTAATATTTATACGGAAAAGGAATGTGATGCATTTGATAAACTTGCACTCGGAATAATACTTTTTAATACCTTTAGCAGCGATGATAAAGTTAATGTCTGAAAATATTATTAAGAGTTTGCGAAATCTCTGAAAATTCATACTTTCACGCTAGCTTGATAACTCTTTAAGAGAAGTCACTTTATACTAGAGAAAAAAATTATACTATATTTAGAGAAACGTGCGAAGAAATCTCGATTTGTAAAATGACAGTAAGCGATTACAGAATGAAATGAACAGGTATCTATAAAATTTAAAATAGTAGAATGAGTAGATTGGATAGGAACAGTCTGGATCGTTGCCAACCTGAAAAATAAAGTCAGTTGAAAAGTAACAGAGAGATCGGGAATTAGTTATATTGTATTATTAGACTCATGAATCATTTGTGGAAATTCCATGGGAATGCGATATCATTCTTTTACGAGATGTTATTGAAAAAAAAAAATTCCTCACATCGCCCGGATGGTTTTTTTAATAGAATACCCTCCTCAAGGATTGAAGACTTCGGTTCGCTACCGATTCCAGCAGATGATTGTTATAGTTGCATTGCACCTAGCCCTTGGAGAGAATGATAATGGAACGTTTGGAAGAATGTGAAAACTACTCCTCATGGAGAAAATCAGCATTACTGCAATGCAGAATGATTAAATTTTACAGAAATAAATAAAGTGGCTGAAGTAAACATCTTGTGTTATTCTCTTTAAAAAAGAGGCTGGGGAACATATGAAGTGAGCCAATTGAATTAACCCTTTTCCCCATCGCTGGGATAGTAGAATATCAACCTTAATATTTGGTGACTATGGTTTTATTCTCGGCCCGACGTACCAGAGTGAAACAGAGTTATTATTTTAACAGATTAAACTAATTCAGTGCATACATCTTCACCCCAAAAAGGCGTTTATTTTGCATCTGTAGTTGACAGATGTATTTTCAAATAATAATAATATAGGGTTTAATGGTCAGGTTAAAAATTTTTATTATAAATGCACTATAAAGTCTTAAATTATAATTTTTTTTTGCTTCTCACAGTTTATGATTATGATCGCTTACCTATTGCCCCATTCCTGGGATCAAGTTTTTCGTAAAATTTGCTTACTACCCTGTCGGGATGCGAGTAGCTATGAAGGATATGCAAATTAAGGAGTATGACGTAAGCACGGGACGACCTATTTAGATGAGGGCAGCGTTGAGCCAAACAGGATTTGTCCTTGATCGCCTAACAGAAGAAACCGTAGATACAAAAAGCTGACAATGCAAAACGGATCCAAGGCGTTCCAGATCAGGCAAATTGAAGTAGAATCAAGCTTCTGGTAGTAAGATTAGCTTACATTTAAGATTAGCTTTTTGCAGATGGCATCTGCGGAAGAGAGTCTGAAGTAACATTAGATTATTTAGAGGAGTGAACTTCGGATAGTAGATAAAAAAAAAATCAGGTTATTTATTCTGTATACGGCATTCATTTATCCTAGGCTCAAGGCAAGCGGTAATAATTCCTGATTTGTGATTTTGAATAAAATTTCTAATTTTCTTGCCAAAGGACCTTAGCAATACTAAGTGAGTTTAGTTCAGTTTAGGGTATTGCAACTTTTTATAGTTTTTTTTTACTTCTGCGATAAGAAGTGATAGCTGTCTACCGTTGAGTAGACGTATTAGCAGAGAGAAGAGTTGGAAAATATTTTTTGCAAACCAACTTACACCTCATATAAAACTTCTTAGGGAATTCATAAATCTATAAGAGAGATTATCGATCAAAAAATGGAAATGTAAAGCAGGAGCATTATTCATTCTTCGTTCGTTGTGATTTGTATTGAAGAGACATATCAGTTTCAAGTAACTTCCCTATAAAGAACTTTGCATATCTATTATTAAGATTTATGGCAAAGGGAATTATTAGATTTTTTAACATTTCTCGTCTAAAAATATTCTTAGAGTTATACTGCTCGCTACTTAGCCTTACTGACATATATGACCACTACCATATGATCTAATGAGCTAAGGTAAAGAAAATAGCTCTTTACCGGATATCCTTTAATTTAAGAGAATTATTAGATTTAACTTAAACTCTCATTAAAAATATTCATGCAGTTATGCTGATAGCAGTCTAAACATCGACTGATAAAAATATATAAGCACAAATTGTATCTCTAAAACTCAAATTTCTAAAGGGTCGAAGATTTCGCAGAAAAATATTAACTACCTGGTACTCTAGCCAGATAAACAGCCAGTAGAGAAGTACAAAAGTTGAATACCGTTATTGTCTGTTGTCGAAAGGTTTAAGCCTTCTTGACTTTTAAAGTAACGACAGAGTATGTTAACTATAGTATTTACAAAAAATGCTGTTTTAGAGAATATTTCATTCGAAAATTTACATCTAAATTTTTTTCCGAAATTCTAATAATCTCAAGTTTTAAAATATATCCAATGACTTTATTTTACAATATCAAATAATAATTCTGTTCTTAGTGGTTCCTAATAAGTAAGTTTTTTCTTAAAATTTTTTATAGGTTCAATTGAATTGCTATAAATTACAATTACAATGAGTCTGAAAAGGAAAAGAGTGAGATGGGGAATTAGTCGAGTAAAAATAGCTTAAAAATTGGCCGAACCTAGAAGTAATTATAATACAATTTCTCTTGATGGATTCTTATATAAAAATGTAGGAAAAAGACAATGGTAAAAAGTCTACCACCCGGCGGGGCTGCGTAGGCCCAATATTGGGGATTTTCCAAAATTGTCACCGTGTTATGTGAATTGAAAGTTAAGGTCAAGAGGGAGGCATATATCATCTTAGATTTTGAAAAGAAACCTATTTTTTAATTGCAACTAGTGTTTATTATAAATATAAACTGTATTGTTAGTTAAAAAACCATTTACATCTTCAAATAATATCCATACTATTATATAAAGAGGGTTTTGTGTGTGTTTGTGTGAAGTCATATATTTTCCGCAAGAACGCAAAAACTAGTGGACCGACTGGGCTGAAATTTAGCATGAGGTTAGGTAATACTCTGGGATAAACAAAGGTCTATTCGTGTTTCAAAAATCCCATCTCTTAGGGCTCCACCCCGTTGGCCGTAAAAGTTCCAATTTTATTCTTATGTACATTGTTTTATTTTCCTGATTACCATGGAAACAGTAAATGCAATGTATAATTTTAAAATCATCTTGCTTTTTTATGACTACACACACTCAGGGACACTACCTTAATAAAAATAAAGTATAACATGTACTATAAAAAACACACTTTACATCGTAACAACATTTATTATAAAAAGTGATTAATTTGTTTTTATCATAGCCATTTCATTTCCAAATGTTTTACTAGTGTTACATATTATAGTCATTTCTTTTATTGTGGTTGTGGTCTAGTTAGTCCTCCTTATCAACACTGACACATGAAGTATTGCAGCAGCTGATGCCTCGACAATCGGTGCAAGCACTTGTACATAACATTCCTTGCCTTCTACAAATGCATTGTCGGGTGGAACATTGACTTGTGTAACAACCGTATTTCACAAACTTCATCAAGTTATCTGGCGCTGGTGTTTTTGACATCTTTATAGGTGTTAGCTTTCCTTGGCTTAGTTCTCAACCCCATTCTAATGGGTCAATTTCGATGTTGAATTTTATGGTACACTCTTAATCTGTGAAAAGAATTTGCATCTGACGTTGGAGGTTATGATTCTGGTTTTATTTGACTGGTGGATTTAGTTGCCTTTGCTGTGAAGGTTCGAAGTCTAAGCCCATTAAAAGTTTCTTCGGGACCACCTTGGTAAAGAGATACCATGGCTTTATTACCAGCATTTTTAATTTCCTCCTTAGTTTTCCCCCCAATTTGAAAATAGCATCCTGCTCTTTAAATATATCACTTTTCATTAACAATTTTATTGTATCACTTTTTCCAAGACCAAACAGTTTTGAAGTTGTATCACAACCAAGCACTGCATGTGCAAAGAGTATGTGGCAACAGATATCGTCTCTTAATATGTGCCTTATTCTCTTGATGTTATAGATAGTTTCACATTTTGAGGAAATTTTTGGCTGGGGTAAAAGAAAAATGTCATGGGAATCAGGGTGAACGTAATGAATAAGTAAGATCAGAAGATCTGTGTCGTCTCCAATAATTGCTGTAGGGTGAGTCTAAGCTGAAAAAATACCTTCTGTCACAATCATAAGATCTGCATCTGCCCGCGCTTGTTTGACGGAACACCAGCTGCTTCTAGTTTGTTCACAAGATGAGTTATGAAAGCTTGCTTGTTTTTTATGCTATTAAAATAATAAATATTTCTTCGTACTGATATGCATTGATGGTAAGAAATTTACTTGTGGTCCTTTAGAACCTGCTCGCTTTTGGTGAGCCTCTGATTTGGTAGAGATAACCATCGAAGACAACAGTCACCTTCCCGTATTTCCTAAGAAGATACTTCTCAAAGGCAAGAAAAATGTCTCTAAATGTTTCTCCTTGATTCCAAGTTATTTGGTGAAGCAACCATTCCCCATGAACAATAAAACGCAAGTTTTCAGGTTTGCTAGTGTGAGGGTCAACTCTTTCACGAATAAATTTTGCAAGCTGAGATTTCCCTGACTCCCTCATTAGTCCACACTTGTCAAATAGAGAAGCAGGATATGAGGAAAACACCTGAGTTATGTCTAAAGCATTGCTTTGTGCATAAAGCAATAGGCGTTGGAACAGTACCTCAGGGTCAATAATAAATGTCTCGTCTTTTGATTTAACAAATTGAACTGATTTCATTAGCTTTACTTGTTTATTCCTATTGAAAGAGAACGTTGAAACTGTTTTGTCTGCCATTTATTTAACGATTGCATTACCAACCTCCTCTGCTAATTTTGGGTTAACATCATTGCCATTGGTTACAACTGTTACTACATTGCGCAAATTTAAGCCTTCTTCAAAAATATACATGTGTTCCACATAATCACGAATTTTTTCAGTGTCATCATTATCGCGTTAAATTCTTGAACTGGACATGGATATATGTTGATCATGGACTTCTTGCTTTACTCCTGAAAAATTTTGCATACAACTGTTCACATGAGCACACACTGGACGTGACATTACCCACAGAATCTGTTTCTGCTCGGTCATACTTTTACCGTGGGTCATTCCGCCATATCCTTTAATGTTCTTCATTAGAACTTGTTCAATTACTAGGTCCGTTGAAAGGCCTCCCCAAAATCTGTCACTTCTTCTGACAACACGCAAGGTATTAAGAAAGGCAAAATGTACTTCTGGTGCTGAAATTTCAAGTTCCATCATGTTATCTAAATAAATGCGAGCAGAGATGGTGTACAAATTATGACCACATGCAGCAAAATATGGTAGCATTTCTTTAATCATTTGAAGATGCATCTGCCAATTCCCGTTAGTTCTGCTTTGATAAAGTTTTTTAAAATGCCTGTCATTTTCAGGTATTGTAACGAAAGTTTTGATGTCCCGTATGCCTCAAGTTGTAGTTTGGATTGTTTGATCTTTTCCGCAAGTTTTTCAATGGTACCAAAATCCGCATCTCTAAGAGGGACATCTTCATTAAGAAGATTATTAAGCGAAGTGTGAGCCCCTATTAGGTCATTGTTTTCTTCGACAGTACCTAAGGCTTTCTTTGAAATAATTGCATGCAGAACAGATGAAACAATCAAATGGCCACATATTGCTCTTGCAACAGATTTTACAGCAAGCATTTGCTTAACGGCATTTCCTGTGTATACAACCTCTAATATTTCAGCCAATCCTGTACCAGTAATAACAAATCCAGTGCATCCAAGGAAGCTCATTGTTGTATGTAGCCCACCTAATCTTAGGACACTTTTCCGCAAAACACTTGTCTCTGGTTCATTGCAAATAATACTCAAAACCTTATGGAACAAAGGCTGATCGAACGTCAGAACAGGTGTCTGATTGTATTTTTTAGCATGATCAGCAACAAACAGTAGGGTTGAGAGGATACAAGTTTCATTTGTTGGATCAATGTCTATCACTGGCAGAAATACTACTGATGATAACCCTGGGTGATCACCTTTGTGGAAAAGCTGACGAACTCCTTGCCATGCTGGTACCGTTGGTTTTAAAAGACGTGACATATACACTCACAATATGTGAGTGTGTATGTCCAGATTTTCCGTAGGGTCATGATACTGGATTTCATTGACATGCTTATACTTCAAAAACCTCATTCCACTAGCCTGAGAAGGATAAACTATGATGGGAATTTTCCCCACCTCCTTTAGTTCTTCAAAAGAAACATTACGTTTCTTGATGACTGTAGAAAACTTCCCTGCTGGAACTACACTAGCTATGATACCCATGCCATGGAAAGTTCCATTACTATCTAGAGTAATTAAATTGTGGTCAATGTTATCAGCAGCATATTGAATGAAACGCTCGGGAGATGAGAATTGTAAAATATCAGGCATACTTACACCTTTTTGTGCAGAAGCTGAACGTTCAAGTTTCTGCACCTCTGCATATGAACTACAAAAGCCCATATGGTTGACAGACTCGATTATGAATTTTGAGCTTGTGTTGTCGTGAACTTGGACTCCAGGTCCTATTCTGTAATGATGTCACTAACCCTCGAGGACTCACAGCTTGCCTGTTCGATATCAGATATCTTTTTCTTCTTATTGGTATTAGTGGTGAAGAGGATTGACAGTAACAACCTTAATGTTTCAGGAACATAATTCAAATTGTATTCTAAACTACCTATGTCCTCCATGGAATAGTTGTCTGGATCAATAGGAATATCTTTAATCTAGTTCCGTATTAATTTGGCTGCAGCTGCAATAAGGTTCATTTTATCTTCTTTGTTGTCTTCATTGGTTTTTGATTTGTGATAATCCTGCAACACATAAGAAGCTATACTTTTGAAGGTGACAATATACTTAGTGCCAGCAACTGTGCCAATAAAGATTTCATTCTTAAAACTAAATTTCCTCAAATAGCAATAATAGATTACAATTACATTGTTTAGAAATTATTTTTTCCTAATAAAATGTTACTAAAAATACTTGTTATATACTAAAATTTACGCAGTTTAATTATTTAAATTTTGTTAATTTACATATTTAAGCTATTTTAATACTTTAGGACTTATTGGCTATAAACCTAAAAATGTAAGGCGGCCAGTTTGAAAAATCCGCCACATTAGGCCTAAGTACCTCCAGGGAGCGGTAGACTTTTCACCCTAGTTTTTTTCAGGCATTTTTACATAAGAATCCATTGATAGAAATTATATTACAATTACTTCTAGGTTAACTAGCAATTTTACTCGACTAAATGGCGTTTTGACAGTGTCCGCTGAAATATAAAGAGAATAAAAACTAAATGGAGATTTTTTTGTTTTTGATTGATAAGTTAAATAAGAAATCTAGTTTAAAAAGAAAAATTTACGTTTCATTTCCGTACATACCAAAATAATTTCTGAACAGTTTAATGAATGTTTAATTTTATCATTGGGAAAAAATTAATGAATTAACGTGTTATTGAATTATTATTGAATTACCATCTTATTATTATCAACCATGGCTGTTTTTGTTACTTTTATATACCGCTACTGTGCTTAAAGTGGTGCATATTAGCTCCCAGATTAAAAAACTGACTGATCCTACTAATTAAAGTATTTAGTGATATAGAAGCCTGCCACACGCTGTTTCTCATTTGTATGGATCAGTATTAGTCATACAAATTCCGACCGCGTTTGGTACAGTGTCTTCTCCATCATACCAGACCTCTTGTATTACATGGATAATGAAGTCGGAAATAAATCAATTATCGTATAAATCATTCTATTCAAGTCGGGAATATTTTGACAGTGATAGATTAAGGTTAGCTGTGAATACTTAGACAGGATATCCAAAACGCTCGAATATGCGAATCATATTCATGAACTATCAAGCTTTTGATAGAGGATGTTAAACAAACATCTGAGTTCTCTTATAAGGAACTGATAGTATAAAACGAATATATATATTAAAACCCATGGAATAAAACGACCAGGCATTCAGTTGCCATTTATACATTCAATCCTAAAAGTTTGTTTGTGTTTATAGATGTCATTAGATAGTGAATTTCTAAGAATGATATTTAAAATTAAATTGAAACATACTATTAAATCAGGTTTGGTGTCATTCTAAGTATCAAGTTCAACTCTAAACTGACCTATTCTAATGAAAAAAAAATGCCCATGATGTTACGGTTTATTAATTGCCAGCGTTTTTTGCAAAACATGTCACGTATTATGTTATAATATTTTTTCCGGATAACCAATACTTTTGAGTTGCTTTCCCAAATGCCAATTTTCAGCTGCAGTCCTTCAAAAAGCCTTGCACATCCCTGCTTATTTCAGACGCAGACTCATGCTTTCAATGCCGTTTCATTTTACTGCAATTTGTGTTCTTTTAACTATTGGACTTTTATAAATTTATTTAATAGATACAGTTGTGATGTTTGGCCCTTTTGTATTGATGTCTTCCAGTTCAACGACACAAACATTTATTATACGATTGAAGAAAAGAAAGGTAACATAATAAAGCACAAAGCACTGAGATGCTCTATTCGGCTATTTATTAGAAGTTCCAGTCCCTTTTGACTTGATTTTTACATTTACTTTCTCTTACGCTAATTCGCATAATCTATGCGCCCTCTATCGGTGAGCTGAATCTTAACACTACAACAGTTTGGTTCAGTTTTGAGCATTTACCGTAGAGTATTTTATACTACGTAAACACAATCTAATAAAATTAATTTCGCACTCTTAGCGTTTTGTAGTTAAATGTAAGTTAACAATAAAACTGAAAATATGTTGGAATAGATATAAAATAATAACTTTATGTTTTTTTAAGTTTTGAAGACAGAAAAATGCAGAGTAAGAAGCACTTGAAAGTTAAAAGTTATAGAGAATAAATTCAATAAAGCAATCCCATTAAAATTCTCACGTAAATTATAAAATAGCCATTTTACAATCAAAAATATAAATTTATTAAAAATCTGTTTCCTATGATAAAAATGGTATGGAATACAATTTTGAAAGTACAACTTAAAACTGGCAATTAAGCGTACGATTTGCAGTTTTAAAGAGCAGTTGTTTATGAACGTGAATATGCTTGTAAGAAATCTAAATTTCCTTGCTGAAATAAATTACATGGTAACTTCCAAAGGCTCCGTGGTAAGAAATTAAATTACATTGTAAGTAAAAATAAGATTTCTTATACTTTATATGAGTATTGCAGATATATTCGTATATTGTTGGTAGAGATTAGTACATTGCTTACATAATGATAATTATAATTAATTAATTCTTCGCAGTCATCTATATATATATAAAACAGTTCAGTAAATGACTGACTGACTGACATACAACGCACAGACCAAACCGCTGGACATTAAGGGCTAAAATTTTGCATGGCGATTCTTCTTATAGGTAGGGGTGCACTAAGAAAGATTTTTGAAAAATTGTTCTTAGGTTTTTTTAAATTAAATTTTTAAGCTGTTTTAGTAACTTTTTTTAAGTTTGCATTTAAAATAATCATTTGAGGGTTATAAAATTTATATCACGAGAAAGATCATAAAAATTCCTTTAAAATGAAATATTTTTATCTTTATTTTCTTATTTTTGGTGAATTTTTAAAGATTAATTTTTAGAATTTAATTTATTAAATGCTGATCACGTGATTTCTTTTTCTAGTACTTTAAATAAATTTATCGTTACGTGCATAACAACTAAATAGACAAAAAATATTTTTCTTTTCTTGCTAATGCGGTAGACGATTGGACATTATCCAAAAAATATTAAAATACAGTAAAAGATATGTTCCTCAAACTGTACTATATTAACTGTACTATATTATTTGGTATGTCCTAATAGATTTAATTTGAATATTTTCTTCTATATTATTTTGTCTATAAAAATATCCGTTACGATATTTTTTATAAATATATTTTTTCTTTTTTTTTACATCAATTGCATACATTGATCGTTGTATTTATCATAAATATATTTATACATATTTTTGGTATTAATTGCATACATTAACCGTTGTATTTAATTTGAATGTACTCCTTAGCGAAGTACGGGTTTTCAGCTAGTCATGCATAAGACTATTGAACATTGGTGAATCTGATTGAAATTTAAACAGATTTATTGAATATATCATATCATATTACAATTATATCAATCAAAATCAATCAACTTCGAAATATTCATACACTTCGTTATAATTGAATGACAATACGTAAAATATTCATCTTCTTCCCTCAGTATTGATATGCCCTTCTATCCAAATATTATCATCTACTTATATATACATTATCAATTAATCTAGGGCTGTTTATCGTTAAATTAACGAGATCATACTACATATTATTAATTACGATAAGATATATATATTTCATTATCGAGCTCAATTTTTCTATTACGAAGAAGCAATGCTGTATGAATATAGAAATGGTATGTGAGTGAACAACACGGTGCCTGGATGGTGCAGGATAGTAGAGCAGGGGAATCACCTTGGAGCGGTATATATCTCGAACCACAGGAATAGTTCTTGTAACAGTCTGTAAGTCGACGTTATGCACGTAACGCTCGTCAAGTGTTGCTGGATTGCAGATCAGGGGTATCATCTTCAATTCGATTACGCTCGTACTTTAATGAATTCATCCGTAGGACAGTCTAGGTGTCGATGACGGGCATCTATCATTAGTCAGTTGACGCAAGGCGGGATCGGATATTCAGGTCTCTTTTGCGAACACCCTTTGTAGGGGAGATTCCTCACTCGGCTGTCGTTCCATTCGGTTCAACTTGTTGGTGCAGCGATTTCCGCACTACATTCACGGGGACTCCATTGACGGGATGAATAATGCGGCAATGCTTTGCGGTTCTCCGGTCATAACTTATTACTCTACTACAGGGGTGGCCAACCCGCGGCACGCGTGCCACAGTGTGGCAAAGCGGCGTTTTAACAGTGGCACGCGGAGACTTATTGAAAAATTAAGAAATTTGAAACAATAATAATTTGTCAAAATCTGTAAAAACCCTACTCATACGCTACTGAAAATAACAGCGCAGGAAAGCGGCACTGCTTGACACCAGTAACAACGATGCGCTAAGACAGCGGGGTCATGGGAAATTTGCACCAACAAGCAATTTTCCAAATTTACACGATTTGGCTGTCATGTATTGTTGTAGGTTTGGATCAACATATGTTTGTGAACAAATGTTTTCTATTATGAACATAATAAAATCAAAATATCGATCAGGATTAACTGATATGCACCTAAAACACCTAATTTTGCTAGCATCTTCAAGAACTAAACTTAATATAGATGGCGTGGTAAAAAAACTATAAATTCAAAAGCCACATTAATTAAGTACTGACTGTCTAATAATTATTTAGAATTAAATGTTTCAAGCTATTAATTTTATTTTATACATAACCTAACTGACTGAACCTTCAAAAATGTTTATTAACAATAAAACCTAAGTTTGTACTTTTGTTTTATTTATTATATTATTTTTTAAATCTCCACTACTCAGATAAAAGAAAATATGCTATTTGTTTAAAAATCCCATAATCAGTCTATAAATAACATTTTTTCACCTTTTTATATTTTTTGTATGTTGGAAAAGTTGGAAGTGGCACGCATAATATTTTTTTTCCAGATAGTGGCACTCTTCCCAAAAAGGTTGGCCACCCCTGTTCTACTACCATATTAGCCGCTCTCATCATCTAACATCCGTTGGCTTAATAATCTCAGCATAAGCATTTGCTTGAACCTGAACGCAACTTCTTAGCAACTCAAAATCTAAAGTCTGTTTTTCTCTCCAAAAATCTATATCTCTTCCTTCTGATTCTTGGCACCTCCTATATCGTTGCCTTATTGGGTACATTATTCCTTTACCAAGTCCTCTTATTAGTTTTCGAATTTCTAATATCTTTCTTTCCTCCACCCCTTTGATCCTGGGCATAACTCTTAATTTTCTTCTTCGCTGACCTGTTTCCCCTGCTTCCTTTACTCGTTTTTAATTTTGCTCTTCCCGCTTTTCCAGTTACCATAAATTACCTCCATGTTTTGCATTTCCTTCCGTTTCATTTATTTGCCTACAAATCCGCTCCCCGCTGCACGTCGTTTTTTCCATATGCTTCCGCAATTTTCCTTAACTGGCGGTTCCTAAGTTTCCTTTCCTCCTTCCATCTGCTTCTTGTCCTCTCCCTTGCGGTTTCCAGTCTTTTAATTCCTCGGACTTTCTTTCTCACGCCGCATCCACTTTGTCCCTTGACCGCTATCCGTTTATGGTATTTTCTCGTTCCTTCAATTTAATGCTAATCCTTTTATGCCGCCAAAATTACCCCACAATGCGCGTGCAGCTAAAGAAGTTATGACATAAAATCAAACTGAAATTATGCAAGATTCCTAATCAAAGTTCATTCTACCAAAAGGTAAACTAACTTTAATTAAGAATTTCTCACTCAAATTCACTATCTTTTATTAGGTACATTCCTACACGTGGTACATAATCGTCCAAATTAGCTTTATTTTCCCACGCTAAATCCATTGGGCTAGACTTTCAGTGAGTTTCTTCCTTCTAAAGTGGTTAATGCGTATTAACTTCTTCAGATCAGGTAATAATATAATTTTTCTCTTCTCATAAATGAACGGGAAAAGTCTCTTTGATTCATTGCTTCCGCTTTTAATACAGTTCGATTTTTTAATGACGTCATACTCCATAATTATCATGTTCCGGGTTCATGTATCTGGCTAAGGTGCAATACACTATCTGGCCAAAAGTATTCCGACATCCCACTAAAGAAGTGGATCTAATTTGATGCGTAACCGAAAGCTACAAAAGTGTTGGTAGTGGTTTGTCAGGCCATATTTATGCGTTTGTGAGACAATGAGTAAGTCAAAGGAGCTTAGTGGCTTTGATCGTGGCATTATAGTGGGATGCCACCTTTGTGGGAAATCAGTTTGGACATTCTACAGAAGCCAAAATCCACTATGTGTGATGTAATTGTGAAGTGGAAACTTCTCGTCGAATCAGTGAAACTGTAGACAAACGAAGTGGCAGACCGAAAAGAATTAATGAACGCAGCCGTAGAACTCTGAAAAGGGTAGTGAAACAAAATCGCAAGTCCTCGTTGATTGAAATCACTCAGGAGTTCCAAAGAGCAGGGCTGCTAGTCGAGAGTTAAAAAACCTGGGATTCCGCGGTCGTTCAGCTGCTCACAAGCCGAACATCACTCCCCAGAATGCGAAGCGTCGATTGCAATGGTGCAAAGCTCACTGTCATTGGACTGTGGACATGTGGAAAAATGTTCTTTGGAGTGATGAATCTCGCTTTACAATCTGGCAGTCCGATGGACGTGTCTGGGTTTGGCGATGCCCGTCGAGCGCTTCTTACGTGACTGCATTGTTCCAAATGTTAAGTTTGGTGGTGGCAGCATCATGATGTGGGGGTGTTTTTCATGGTTTGGCCTGGGTTCCTTAGTTCTTGTGGTTGGAAACAGGAACTCTGTATGTGGACATTCTGGACAATGTTGCTCTCCCAACTCTATGGCAATATTTCGGGGAAGGCCAATTTCTCTTCCAGCAGGATAACTGCCCCATTCACACATCGAGACTTGCGCAGGCATGGTTTGACGAAATGGGTGTTCAAAAACTGGACTGGCCTTCTCAGAGCCCCGATCTAAATCCCACTGAACACCTTTGGGACGAATTAGAACGCAGATTACGTAGCCAGCCAAATCGAGCATCCTCACTGCCAGCACTCACTTCAGCTGTGATGGACGCCTGGAAGTCAATTCTTATTGACACCTATCAAAAACTGGTGGAATGTCTCCCCAGATGTATGCAGGCTGTTATCGATGCAAAAAAAGGACCAACATAATATTAATATATGCCTCAGGACTCTCCGAGTCCGTACCACTGGACGTCTGAATGCTTTTGGCCAGATAGTGCATTTGTAAGAGCAATTTTGCCCAGAAAATGGCGATTGGAAGATGAAAATTGGCTATCAATAAAAATAACGTAATTTCTTACACGATGCACATTCAAAATTTCAAGTTTCAAAAGAAATATTTTAGGGCATTATACAGTTTATTGTCCAAAAATTTTCCGTTATTTGTTGCGAAATTTTCTATATTTAGATTATAGAACTAAATTACTTGACAGATACTCATAAAAACTAATATTATTCTGGACACTGGATTTAGTGTGTCTAGCTCAACTCATTTCAGATTTATCTTGTTTTGTAAGCAGACAGACAAACAAACGGCAGGCTGAAATTCACCTATTTAGATTTTTTCTGACTTAAAATGTCGATTTCCGCGAGAGTCTAATTTCCGACCGTAATTGTTGATTGCAAAACTTTCCCCGCTTTCGCGTAATATGGGAGAAAAACAAGTGTAATAAAATAAAGTTTATGATGAATAATGTTCGTCATTTACCTGATGATTATTTTAAGATATAGTTTGAGCTGATTGGAGGAATATCGTCTAATTATTAGACTCTGATTTACTTTCGAGTTCTTATATGCAATAAAGAATCAGCTGTACAATAGGCGTACATATTATTACGAAAACCTTTAGTTCCAGTTCAAAGGTTTCTTAATGATCTTCTGCCTTTACTCAATAAACAACTAGTTTAACAAACTCTAGAGTACATATAAGTAATGAATAGCCTTATAAATTATTCTCTTGAGCCAGAAAGTTGTAACACTGACAGCTGCGATTAACCGTCAACACTTTGCATGCACACACTAATCCCAATGTCATTAACTCCACAGAATGTGAAACGGTGGATAAGAGAAGTCTTTAACGGTTAAAGCCCAGACAATAACATATATATTGAAGCATATATTCTCGAAAGTGCTTTGCGCTATAGTATTCTTATCACACGTTATTACTTTGAATAGGTGGTACATAAATATTTAATGCTTGGATGAACCTATATACTTCTTGAATGAAAGTCCTTACTGCTTAGTTAGGTTTTCAAGGATCTTTAAACAGTCAGCGAATTTCAGAATTGAATTTAATTTTGGGTGAACTGTCATTCAGCAACATTTCACTGATATAAATATGAGATTATTTGCTCTTTCGTGTGCGTAAATCTGTAGATGTATCATGTATGTATTTGATTTTATATATATATATATATATATATTAAGACTATACTTATTTTTTATCAGATTCATAGACTTACTTTGTTAAGAATAAAAGGTATGGTACGTTTTATCATTTCAGCGACCATGAAGTAACGAGCAGTGTAGCAGAGGAGAATTACTTTTGATTAAGAAGAACAGAATATTTTTTGAGAGGTTTTGAAATTTAAAATCATTGATATCATTTCTTTTGAAATCTGTCAGAGCAAAATCAAATATCGTGATCTTGATAACTGCACTTTCCTTGGTCTTTTCTGAGAGTTGACTGTTCGCATTTCCACAGACCATCATAATATTTCAAAAGACTTTCAAACCCACGCGTTTAACATGAACATTCTCCTTACTGAGTTTTGTTTTCTGTCTTTTAATCACGATAATCGAGTAAGGGACCTAAATGAGGACCAAAATTCCAATTTTTGATCTGTTTTGGTGTAATACCAATATAATCAACTCAGACTAAAGTGTAGTTACAAAGATTTACCAATTCATAGTTTCAAATCATTGGTTTATTCAAACTTTAAACATTCTACATATAGTACATAGAAATTAGTTTCCAAGCATAGCAACCTTCCTTTTTGTAATTAGTCATAAGGCATTCCTATCTTTGGTCGTATCACACCAGCAAAAACTAGCAACATTTTTGCTACCAGAATACAGAAAATCCTACGTTGCAGACGAAAAACAGCCCCAAATCTCAAACACGAGCGTTATACACGCATTTATCTTAAACATTTATCCAATGGGATAAGAGAATGTTTTACATGCGCTCTCCCCCGAGCGTTCTCCCCCGGCGAACGCTTGGGGTCCGCCCGGGCGTCGAAGATTCACGTGTCAAGGGCGTCTGAAGGTCGTATAAATAGTACGTATGTATTGTTTATAATAATATTTATTTCTTAGGTTTTGTTTGGATATTTTGCTATTTGAATATGGAGGGTGACAAAAAGGACTATGAGGGTCAATATAGATTCAACGACCAACAAGTTAGAGAGTGCCAAGCAAGGGCTCTACAATTACTTAATTCTCAAAAATTAGATAAAACGGGAAAGGAACAAGTAATGGAAAATATTAATAACATAGTCGAGGCATTTCGTAAACATCAGGGCCATATCCAATATTTAAGAGGACTATTGAGAGGGATGGAAAAGAATACTGGTAGTACCTATGCGGAGGCAGTAAGGAAGAGAGATAAAAGTAGATCGAGGTCTAGAGGAAGAGAAGATGTTGAAAGGCACATAGTGGCAATCTACCCTAAAAAAGAACAGAGCTCGGATGCAACCAAAGATTCATTAAAGAAGGGTATAAATCCTGATAAGTTAATGATCGGTGTTACAAAATTTAAAAAGATCAAAAACGGAGGAATTGTGATGGCGAGGGAAAAAGACGACGACATCAAAAAAATAGTTGAAGAAATAGGATCAAGAGATGATTTAAATATGGAATATAAGGTAGAAATGCCAAAGAAAAGGGATCCAAAGATAGTTGTTTATAATATACGAGAGTAATATGAAGAAGAAGAAATTGAAGATAAAATTAAAGAACAAAATGAAGATTTAGAAGATGCGAAATTAAAGGCAATTACGAAGTTCAAGACAAATAGAGGAGTAAACTGGGTTTTTAGTATTAATGGAGAAGCATACAAAAAACTACTTAACAAAACTCGTATTACAATTGATTGGGAGTGCTATAATTGTAAAGAATATATTAGATCAAGCATATGTTACAACTGATGGAGGTTTGGCAATCCGGCAAAATACTGCAGAGCCAACGCCGGTACTTGCAAGAAGTGTGGAGAGGAGGGACATAGGATGGAAGAATGTGTCAACGCGATGAGTTGTGTGAATTGTAAGAGATCCAACTTGACTAGTAGAGTAAAAATAGATACGAACCATTATCCTACCGATAGAAAATGCCCAAAGTATGGCATTGAGGTGGAGAATATTAACAATCAGACTTGCTATGGTTAATAACCTTTGTAATCTTGTTCGTTTTGGGCATTTGAACATTAATCATATTCGCACACGACTGTCATGCAGTTTTCTGTTGATTTTGTTTCACGCGGCTGGGATATTGCTTCGGTGAACGAGCCGTATGTTCTCCGGTCAGGCGGCGGACATAGGGTCGCTGGTGTGGCGTCACGACAAGTAGTAAGGCTATTCTCTCTGAGGCATTTTGAAGAAATTTCACAACTATTGATCCATACCAAAGAAAGACTGAGTTCTAATTAAAAGCGAAAACCAAATTTTTAAAAACAAAAACTTAACAAGTAGATTTATTTACAAAAATAATTAAACATTAAACACTTCCGACATAATCACGTAATTTACTTGCAGATTCACAATTGCACGCTCCGGGGCCCATTCTCGGCCCAACAACACAGGAGCCTAGAAAAACACGTCTATCCCGCTCGGATTTTATACAGCGTCTCTCTTCAATGTCTGGATTTTCAGAAGGGGTGGAGGGGGCGACAGATGCCGGCAGATTATCGGCTGACAGCTCTTCTTAGTCGCCGAACTTTACTACATTGCAGAAACGTCCAAGATGACAGCTTTAGTGGCTGCATCTGTAAGGAAAACGGTTTTTAATCCCCCACGTGTTCCGAACTGGTGGAACCGAACAACACATTCCTTGAAAAACACGCAGCTGTGTTTCAGCCCTTGTGGGGTCTCGGAAAAAAAGACCATAATTCCAGTACGCTACACTGGCCTAGTGTGGGACTTTGGGTTGATTCATTCAACTTATGATTCTAAAGCGGTTCTGGTATTCAGTAAGAGAGTCAAACCTATAGGTGTCAATATATCGGAACATGTGGTTGCTGCTAGATGCAAGATTCTGAATTTTGATCTTATAGTGATTTCCGCTTATTTGCCCCCCCCCCGCCATTAACACACTAACTGATAGAGCTGAACAACATATAAACGTTATTAAAAGATTATTGCTGGATTTTAAAGATGAAAAAGTGATTCTATTGGGTGATCACCACGCTAAATCGACCGTCTGGGGTCAGAGACCCACCGATGCTAGGGGCTTAACAATACTGGAAATCGTAGCGGCGGAAAATGGAATTATCCATAATATTCCTAGTAGCTTGCCAACGTACTGTGGCCCTTTTGGTTCAGGAGGGATAGACCTTACGATAACTTTTGGACTAGATGAAGGTTGCGTTATAAATTGGAAGGTAGAGGATAATAACTCCCTGACCGACCATAATGCTATCACCTTGGACATTACACATGAAGATATTAGAGGGGTGGAACACAGAAGAACGAGATGGGATATTAGCAACCTCAATTCGTGGGACTTTAGGATAGAGTTAAGATCGCGGATGACAAAATGGAAAGATAGTCTCACTAACAAGAACTTGGACGAATGCGTTGAAGAGCTGGGGGATGAATTAGAAAAGCTTTGTAGAAAGCACAGGAAGAGAAAAGTTGGTAAAACTAAGAATGCCCATTGGTGGAATACTGGTTTGAATACTTTGAGAAGCAAGGTAAGAGCACTGAGAAGACGTTATCAAAAAGAAAGGAACCCTAGTATCAGAGAGAAGTATGAAATAGAGTTTAAGAAGGAAAGGGCGATTTATAGGAAGGAGATTTTAAAAGCCAAAAGAACTATGTTTAAGGATTTTCTAGAAAGAATTACGGTAAAGGACATTTTTGGTGGTATCTATACAATTATAAGGGGGAAGGATAGTAGACAGATTCTAGCGACTGGTGTTAGAGACCATCAGGGAGAACTCAAGTTCAAGGAAGATGAGATAGATTTGATATTGACTAGTTACCATTTTGGAAAAGATGAAAACGTGGAATAACAAAACAGGGTAAATTGCCTATACAATCAAATGGTAAAGAGTACGGAATTAAGAAATATCTTAAACGATATGAATAAAGATAAAGCTCCTGGCTTCGACGGTTTTATGCTTAGCATCATTCGTGAGATACAGCTCATTGATAGTAAATATCTACAGGATCTATATAGCCGCTGCCTTAGGGAAGACGCATTTCCAAGGCTATGGAAAAAAGCTGTGGTGATCTTCTTCTCGAAAGATGGAAAACATTTAAATATGCCCTCGTCTTACAGACCGATTTGCCTCCTGCCGATCATAGGCAAAGTCTTAGATAAAATTATAACTAATAGACTTATAGAGTTCATGGAAACGAGGGGCTTACTAACAAATGAACAATACGGTTTCAGGCGGAATAGAAGCACAATAGACGCTTTAACAGAAATACTGAGTACAATAAGGGAGAATAAAGCAAATAAGAGTCACACTTGGTCACCTTAGATATTAAGAGTGCTTTTAACACTGTCAGGTTGAATAGGATAGAAGAAGAATTGTGTAGATATGATGTGGATGAATATCTCAGGGATATAATAATGAGTTATCGGACGGACAGAACCATTTTGTTGAAGAATGCGGGGGAATGGAGTTATAATATTGGGGTCCCCTAGGGCTCGTCGATCGGCCCCATTCTTTGGTTAATTGTTATGAACGAGCTACTCAAGATGAACAAGGAGTTAGAGGATGGAATAAAAATTCAGGCGTATGCAGATGACATTATCACCATGATGAGAAGCTCGGTCATCTATAAATTTACGGAGTTCGCGGAAGTCTCGCTCAGAAAATGTATAAATTGGGCCCGCAAGAATTCACTACAGTTTAGCTTGGATAAGTACCAGTATATGATAATACCGTACAGGGGGAAGTTAGCAGAAGGTTTACTATTAAATTGATGGGAGAGAGTATAAGATACAATTAGGAGATCAAGTATCTAGGTGTATACTTAGATGAAAAGTTAAATTTTAACTGTCATATTTTGAAAGTAAGAGATAAAACATTTAAGATCATGAATAAAATAAATAGGCTGTACAAGAAAACTTGGGGTTTGAAAGCAGAGAATGTTAAACAGATATACAATAGTGTAATTGAAAAGATGCTACTTTATGGTATCCAAGCCTGGTACGAAGATAGAAATTCTATGAATATGAAATTGCGGAAGCTTCAAAGACCCTTCCTCCTGACTATGACAAAATTCTATAGGACAGTGTCGACTGAGGCACTGGCGGTCCTGGCTGGGTGCATGCCACTCGACATTAAAGCAAAGCTGGAGAAATATACACTCATGGACAAAAAAATTAGCGCACCAAGAAGGAGTCGTCAAAATGAAACGAAATTTTACATACGTAATGACTACTTTGATATAAGTAAATGATAAGAAAATCAAAGAAAAAGGATAATTTATTTCAGAGAAAAAGGCAAAAGAACGGAGGAGTTAATACTCCGTTGGACCCCCTCTAGCGCGAATGCACGATGCGATACGATCGGGCATTGAGTCATACAAGTTCTGTATGATGTCTTGAGACATTTCGTTCCATATTTGCTGTAACCTTGCCTCTAGTTCGTTCAAACTCGTGGGATGCCCAACTCGTCGTCCCAAATGATCCCAGATATGCTCGATTGGAGACAAATCTGGGGATCGGGCAGGCCAAGGAAGGGTAGTAACAGTGCGGAGACAGTCTTGTGACACCCTTTCCGTATGAGGCCGAGCATTGTCTTGTTGAAAAATGGCTCCTGGGAGCCGTTGCATGAATGGCAACACATGTGGTTGCAGGTTTCATGAACATACCGCTGGGATGTCATGGTGCCACGGAACAATACTAGGGGTGACCGTGTATTGTAGGCAATGGCACCCCATACCATCACACCAGCTGTGGGAGCGATGTGTCGCTGTACAGCAAAGGCAGGATTGAAGCGTTCACCACACACGAACACGATTGTCATCACTGCCGAGATTGAATCTGGATTCGTCGCTAAAGACGACCTGGTTCCATTCCGCTGCAGTCCAGTTTCCTCGTGCGCGGCAAAACTCCAAACGGAGGCGTCGATGGGTGGGCGTCAAGGGCAGCACACGTAATGGGCGCCGCGATACCAACTGTCCTTCAGCCAGGCGCCTTCGTATGGTTCGAGAAGACACAGAGGCCCCTAGTGAAGGTGCTACCTGTGCCTGGATGGCGGCCGATGAAGCAGTTGGCTGTATGCGTGCATTTCTTACGATGTGGCGGTCTTCTCGACGACTGGTCTGTCGAGGGCGTCCTGAGCCTGGTCTTCGTGTACATGACATCTCTCGGGTCCACTGGTCCCATCACCTCCTCACAACACAATCAGAGCGGCCTAATTGACGAGCTACTCGCCTAGCTGACCACCGAGCTTCCATCATCCCGACGATTCTCCCCCTCTCAAACTGCGACAACTGCTTATATTGTCTTCGAACGCGGCGTAATGGCATGTCTATCTCAGATCTTCCTTTGTAAATGATTCAGCACACTCAAACAAGCTTTGGTTACATGTTTTATACTCCACAGAGTACGATGTTCAACGCCCTCTACCGGCTATACGTAATGCGCAATCACGCTGCATTTCTAATCATTTGCATATCTCCCCGACATGTACCTTCATTGCAAGTTTCGTTACGATCCCGCAATTATTTCTTGGTGCGCTAATTTTTTTGTCCATGAGTGTATATATACCGGGTGAGTTATAAATTCGCGCAAAGTTCAAAAATTCATAATAAAAGAAGCAAGGCTCGGAAAATTTTTCTGTTTGTGCCAATAAGTTCAGAGGGACATTGGATTTTTTTCCATGAAAAAAAAAAGTTTCCAAAAGTAACCGAAAGAGGGCGCTCACACGTTATACTGAGACGTTTTATGCAAATCAGGCAAACTCAAACAGAAAATAAAACAGATCACAATAACATGAGGCTGTGCATTTATTTTAAAGTAACAGATGTTCAACATTACTACCAGCACAAGGTAATAGGCACGTGAGGTGCGTTACTAAGCCCATTAGAGCGGATTGTAGTATCGATGGCAGAGACTCTCTGTGGAATGGCATTTTTCAATTCCACCAAAGTGGTTGGGGAGCCCCGGTACACATGAAACTTTAATTATCCCCCCCCCCCCAACTAAAAATTCGCCGGGGTCAAGTCTGGTGATCGTGAGAGTCACTGATCCTTACAACCGCGACTTATAGAACTCGGTCTTCAGTGAAAGATTCCAACAGGAACGTCTTGATATCACGTGAAATATGGGGCGGGCATCATCCTGCATGAAGGTGACAACAGGTAATGCATATCTTTCCTGCAATGCAGACTTAACGTGGTCCCGCAAAAGCGCCCTCTTTCGGTTACTTTTGGAAACAAATTTTTTTTTTTTTTTTTTACATGGAAAAAAATCCAATGTCCCTCTGATCCTATTAGCATAAGCAGAAAATTTTTCCGAGCATTATTTCTTTTATTACGAATTTTTGAACTTTGCACGAATTTATGACGCACCCGGTATATAAGCTATTGGTTGAGAGAAAAGATGTAATTTTTGATAACGAGGTTTATAGCGCCCAGAGCTGTGAGGTAAGGAATAAAGAGATAATAAAGATCGAGAATATGTACAGGGAGACCCCAACGTACAGGGAGACCCCAAAACAAGGACGATTTACTACACGGATGGATCTAAGATGAAAGAAAAAGTGGGTGCGACCTGCATTTGCTATTTGGATGATGAAAAGGAAGAACTTTTGAAGGTGAGAATTCCAGACGGTGCGTCTTCGTATAATCCTGAAGTAATGGCGGTTGAGCTGGCAATAAAGAATGCGGTAGAGAGAAATTGCAACGAAATAGATATATTTAGCGATTCGAGGAGCGCTCTACAGGCGCTGAGGGCCCTAGATTATAAAGGTGAGAAAATAGAAGAGATTAAAAGATATACGTGGAATAATAATCTGGAATTAAATTTACACTGGGTCAGAGCACATGTCGGAATCTTACAAAAGGAAGAGGTGGACCAAGCCGCTAAAGAGGCAACTCCTTTAGAGCATATAACGAGCAACTTTAAATATACCAAGGAGCAGTTTAAAAGGATAGCAAAAAAGTATTATATGAGAATTTGGCAGGATAGGTGGAACACAAGTGATTTGGGTAGGCCGGTATATTCCATCTTACCGGTGGTCTCTACTAGGAGGATTTATGGGGACTTTTATCTGAACCAGTGCATTACACATCATGGAAGCTTCGGTGTATACCAGAACCGCTTCTTCGGCAAGTCATCGGAGTGTGAGTGTGGTAGTATTCAATAAGTAGATCATTGTCTCCTAGAATGTGTGCAGAGGAAAGAGGCTAGAAGTAAACTCCCACTTGATATAGGGAACTGGTCAAAAGAGAAGTTCTTTCACGACTATTATTGTCGTAAATTTATTGGCTTGGTCGTTCGGGACCTTTTGGATCGTCACCTGCGCTTTTTTCGCTAACTTTGTCTGAACTGTTTGTGTATGTTTATTTGTATGTGTATGTCTATGTTGTATGTTCATTTTGTTCTGTGGTTGCGTGCTTATAATAAATAGCATTATTTGCAGTCTTACATAATATCTCTAATATTGTTCGGAATTGTGAATGCAATGTTGGAATGCTTGAAATGTTGGTTGCACTTTGTTGTTTATTTTATTTGCGAAAGTAAATTGTTGCGTATGTATTGTTCGTATCATGTATTTAATGTTGTGAGCAATGTTTGTGTATTGATCGCACAGTTTATACAGTCTGACTTAGTTAATAAATGCAGAAAATTTGAATCGCAATTTGTATTATAATATTTAGATTATTTCGTATGTATTGCATGCACAGTTCGTATTTATTATTTGTGGTTTGTATTGTACAAAGTATAACTAATAGTGTATATTGTATTGTATAGTGTTTGTATTGTATAGTATAATTTGTAAAGGCTAGTCAGTTGGTTTGTTTTCCGGCTTGGTGGTGCGATGATAATTCGTTCTCCCCCCGAGCCCGAGGGTCCCAGACGAGCAGATCCCGGTCGGGACGTATCGCCATTAAAATTGTCGTATAAGCTTCGGCTGTGGCCGGCAAAAAAACAAAACCCTTTACATGCGAGTTACATAACTTTTAAGGGAATTGTTCACTGTATACGGTTGAGCATAAGACACTATTCCTGTAATAAACATTGCAAGGGAACTGAACTTAAGATTTATGCAAATACCTGTTTTTAGGAGGCAATGAAGGATTCTGTTAAAAAATAGGGGAAAAAGTTACATCACACTTGATCCAACATCCTAAGCATAGTACAATCAGAATTGCTACGAATATACATTTCTCCCTATCACAAATATTTAACCATCTAGTAATGTTGTCAAAGGTATATTTTATACACATATACAAGTTGATATACTCCTTTCTCTGTTCGTAAATGTACCTTAAAAAGGAGTTTTATCAAATAGCAAGAACGACTAGAAATCGTGATTAACGACAAACAAATTTACTAACGGTCGGTGGAATCTAATAATTCTTTAACGAGGTTGAAGCAAATGCATCTGAAATTCAAATCGGGGTCTCGCAAACTCTTCCGTTATATCATTTGAAACTTTGAAGTTAGTTGACGTTTTCTTACAGATAAATTATAATGATTGGAAATGAGGATCTCAACGTAGAAGGTTAACTGTTTGTCTCCAGAATATAACTGTTTGTCTCCAGAATATTTAAATGGGGGACTTTGCTTGTTTAGGGTAATTTCCTCAACTTTAACATATAGCGGAAAGCATGCCAGGTAGAAAACAATTCCATAAATAGCTATGTTTTAATTTTTCTCGCATTGTCGTTCGGAACGTTGGAGTCACGAACGTTTGTTTCTTAAATTTCCAAGCAGTTACATCTACTTAAAAAGTTATAGAAATTTCAAAAATTTAAAATAAGCAATTTTAGGATTTTCTATTACTTTTTCTTTTTACAAGCAGACTCTGAAATGATATTGGGTTGTCCAAAAAGTTCATTCGCTTTTTCTTCTTTTAGTTGTGATATAGCTCTATTAGCGCTGTTTCGACGTTAACGTCATTCGAAACAATTTTATTAGATTGAATTTTGACAGCTGTCATATCAGAGTGAATTTGAAAGAAAAAACCTATCAAAATCAGGGAATTATTATGTAGCTATTTTCCTACTGAAGATGGAAGAAAATAAACAGTATATTCAGAAAATTATGCTTTATTATTCCAAGAGAGGTAAAAATACAACTAAAACCCAAAAGAAAGATTTGTGAAATGTATGGAGAAAGTACTGCGACTGAAAGAACTTGTCCAAATTCGTTTACGAAGTTTCGCGTTGGAGATTTTCCGATAGACAATGCTCAAACGTGGAGCACACATAATCGTCTATCAGGATAACGCAAGATAGCCTGTTTCTTTCATGACCAGGCAAAAACTGTTAAAGTTTGGATGGGAAGTTCTGATTCCTCCGCCGTATTTCCCAGACGTTGCACTTTCGGATTTCCATTTATTTCGGTCTTTACAAATTTCTCTAACTGAAAAAAATTGCGATTCCCTGGAAGACTGCAATATGCACTTGGAACAGTCTTTTACTCCAAAAGATAAAATGTTTTTCGATGACTGAATTGTGAAGATGCCTTGAAGATGGCAGAGGGTAGTGGAATGTTCACCAAAGTTATCAGTGAAAAAAAAAAAGGAAAAATGTGTCTTTTATTTTTACCTAAAAACCGAACGGACTTTTTGGCCAACCCAATATTTTCATTGGCCTAGCTTAAATGATAATAAAATCAGTAACTGATGTATTAGTTTTAATAACCACTTACCAGTACTGAGACTGAATACCTTGTTTCTAATCCTCGAGGCTGTTATTCTCTCGATTGAACTATCCCGGCGATGCGAGGATCACTCCTTTTTAGAAAAAAACCAATCCCCACTCCCTAATAACGCTTAAAATGCTACGTGGTTTCTGTCAGAACTATCAGCTGTGCAGCCCTGAAGAACTCAGCAAGGGTACAACTAATAGGACTGGAATACTTATACGTGAGAAATTCAGGCGCCATAATGGATAATTATAGTCATAATTATAAAATCATTAAATTATAGTCTTTCTGACAGTAAAATAACAGATTTGTAGCCTAAAAGGCCATAAACTTTAGCTAGAGAATCCCAGAACACATAGACACATATGTATGTATGTATGTATATATATATATATATATATATATATATATATATATATATATATATATATATGTATATATGTATATGTATATATGCATATGTATATATGTATATATGTATATATGTATATATATATATGTATATATATATGTATATATATATATGTATATATATATATATATATGTATATATATATATATATATATATATATATATATATGTATATATATGTATATATATATATATATATATATGTATATATGTATATATATGTATATATGTATATATATGTATATGTATATGTATATATATATATATATATATATATATATATATATGTATATTTATATATATATATATATATATATATATATATATATATATATATATATATATATATATATATATATATATATATATATATATATTTATTTATTTATTTCCACGTCTGAGATAATAGGGAGAGTTGTGGTGGTTATTAACGTTGATGTTGTGACACTTTGTTGAAGTTAAATATAATCTAGATGCAATTTTAAAGTTTGCGTGGTCATTAACTCTAAAGCTAAATTCACATTATTTTGAAATAGTGTTGGGACTGCATAATGTTTACAATATTAAAGCAACGTTTATCAGTGTATCAAAATTATTCATACAATCTATCAGTATACAGTGTACCAAAATTATTAATTCAACAGAAATAAACAATATGAATAGGGTAATAGAGTAATAAAAACTGCGTTGGTTCAACGTCACTGCAATATACAAAATAAAATAAGATAATAGAAGGGGAATGTATTACCATCTATACAGGTATATGGCGAATTAATCTCACATTGAAAATTTATTTCTTCGGAAGTTTCTAACGAAATCCATTTTGGATTTGCGAAGAATGAAAAAAAAATCCATTTTGAAATTAGCATATTTTGACAATGACGATGCGTTCAAAGATATCGTTAAAGAAAGAGTGATTTAGCCACCGTCAGGCATGATTAAGATAAAGGATTGAAAGGCCTAGAAGGGAGCAATTATGATGCAAAATATATTAAAGAAAGTTTCAGTGGATAGCTGGATAGGATTTTATGAACATTTAGCTGTGTACAGCGTAAAAAGACTCAAATATTCTTTAAGTTTGTGTCACTGAACTTCATAACGGTGATTACTAAAAGTGCTACGCCTGGAACATTTTAGAATTAAAATACTGATTTAAGTTTAAGAGATAGGGTTCAAAAAGTTAAAAAAATTCTCTATCCAAGATAATACTTATGTCAGTAGCATTTTCTTTTAAAGTTTTGTTTCAGTCCCAATCTTGATATTTATGAGAGTGTTTAGATCCTTTCCTTTTTGTCATTGATAGTTATTTTCGGACTGACTTTATAAACCTTCAGAACTTGTATAAAACTGAAACTTACGTTACATCTTTAAGTTCTCCCTGATGAGAAAACTTGAGTACCATTTTATCATGGTAATTGCATGGAACTTCTATTTAGGATTTCATTGCAAGATAACTAAAAAGACATGCATTAAAATAAAGCTAGAAGTATTCCTTCAATTTGACGTTATATAAAGGGCCATTTTTTTAACACTATTTAAACATTTTAAAATGCCACTAAATTTCTTTTTTTGTCTAAATTTCCTGTATGGAAATTTTATGTCAACTTTCTATCGATGTTACTTATGCATTCTGGAGGATTCACAGGAGTTCAAATATAACGATTACTCATAGTTGCGTTTTGTAACTTGATAGACAAAGGAAACAAAATCATATAAAACATCATACAAAAAAAGGAAACATAAATAATAAACCCAATGTGAAAGTTGTAGGACAAACATATTAGATGGATACTATATCACAGATGATTCTTGCCTTTTTACTCTTGCTTTGCCCGAAGTGATAAAACATTGATTTATCGTTTGAATGATGTTAGTGTGGCAGCAATCCATATTTGTCTAAAGAAGCCACTGAAATTAAAAAAAGTGTTTGTTTTATTTGATTATTGATAGATAGATCAGATGTAGTTTTATCAAGAAGAGTTGTCCAAAATGTTGGGAAAACAGATGAATTCTCTTCAACGCTTTTGCAACTCGTTGATTCTAGACAATCATGAATTTCAGTTGAAGACAAAACCATCCAAAAGCCATTGTAATTACTGAGGGTGGAGATCAGATTCGAGTCTACAGGGGTAATCTTATCGGGTGTTCAGACAGTGAGATGCGACTTTGTCGTTAAACAAACTCAATGTCTGAATGTCAGATGATGGTTTACACCGATTGGAGTAAAACTAGTCCTCATCCTTATTAATTATTGGGGACTTAAAATGACTCCAAAATGTTGGGTAAACAGATGAATTCTCTTCAACGCTTTTGCAACTCGTTGATTCTAGACAATCATGAATTTCAGTTGAAGACAAAACCATCCAAAAGCCATTGTAATTACTGAGGATGGAGACCAGATTCGAGTCTACAGGGGTAAACTTATCAGGCGTTCAGACAGTGAGATGCGACTGTATCGTTAAATAAACTCAATGTCTGAATGTCAGATGATGGTTTACACCTATTGGCGTAAAACTAGTCCTCATCCTTATTAATTATTGGGGACTTAATGAGCTGTAATCTTCAACTTATTCCTTCTGCACAAGTATCTGGTAAGTATAAGCCATGGGTTTATTTCAATACCAAGAAAAATCAATTGCTAGTCCATGTGGGAAAGAATTAATGCTTATCTACGCATGAGAATTTAGTTTTAATTACAATTTAGTATTAACCCCCCCCCCCTAAAAAAATCAAAGGGAGAGTGCTTCGTCCATAAATTAAAAATTGGTAAATGGAGACACACTTGGACATATTTTCCACAACTGCACTATTCGTTTTATCTAAAGGGATATAATGATTACTTAACGGCAGAAGAAGTATTTTTTTTTCCAAATAGACCAACCAGCGTGTAAAAGAACAAAGCTAATGCTTCTTTTCACAGCCTTGAAACTAGCGAAACTCAAAACTCAAAAATTAAAGAAAGCAATTTTGATGATGTAGGCGACAAAAAATTCAGTCAAATTCAGAGGCAAGAAGATCTCTAAAGCGAGGAAAATGAATATAAACATTTGGACTGGCGGTTATTACGATCAAAAGAAAGGACATAAATAATAAATTCTTCATAAAGATCAAAAGGATATATTATTTCTTGAAAACATAACCCCTGGCTCCGAGTATCCTATTTGGTAATGGATTTTTTTCTTGTCAGTAATATCTCAACATGTTTTCATTTTATACTTGTACCACAAGCTCTATACGATTAACCAGTAAAATAACATTGGATTCTCTATCAAATATTTATTATCCAAAAATTCATATTTCTTTTTTTTTTTTACTATTGCTTGTTGTAGTTCCAGAATTTCTTTTTCTGTCAGGATTATTGTTTTCATTAACATTATCAGAATTTCATGATCTAAATAAGCAAAAGTTGTCTCATCAATAAATTATAAAGACCATATCCATAAAAGTTATATTTGTACCCCGACAGCTATCTTGTATGAAATGAAGATGGAAGTATTCTTTTTTCATTAAAATATTTTCCTCTTAATATCTTTCTTCTATCGCTATCATTTTGTTAACATTCTGAACCTTTCCTAAAGAAATTGACTTTTATATTTGCCTGGAAAATAGGGAAGCATAGTTAAGGAAATTGCTGGAATAGCAAAACTTTATCTTATCTAGTAGTAATGACATAATAATGACATCTTTTGCTTATCAAAGGAGATACAGTTTCTTATGCATTTAAAAGCTACTGAAAAAGATAAAATATTATTCATAGAAAAGTCTTCTTTTTATTTCAAAGAGAACTCATGAATTAGCTCCGATGCTTTAATTTTAACATTAAGAATATATTTCTTTTAAATTTTTGTCTAAAGTTTACTTGAAATTAATGAGGTATTTTGAATATATACTTATATGTTCATCAGTGTTTATACGTCATCCTTTACCTTAAAAGTATGCCATTTTTTTAAAAAAAGGTACTTAATTTAACTGATACATTTTAAAAATTATTGAATGGAAATAATAAAATTAATAATTCTAAAAGATATCAGAACTTAAGAAATATTAGTATCTAAAATATCTTAAAAAAGCATATTTTGTAAACTCATCATAGCTTACTAAATTTGTTTCAATTTCTCTAAATTTTTAAACTGGAGATAATTAACGATATTTTTAGTAAATTTTCTGATGTTATTTATGAGGATTTTTTGCTGAGATTAATGAGAATATCTTTCAATAAATAAACTTATCTTGTATATAATTACCATACATGCATTTCAATCAAAGTAAACGTACGTAAGATTCAGTCAAAAATTTCAAAGCAGAATATTTTATTTTGAAAAGGGGAATTTGTATTCATGGGAATAATTATGTTTATCCCCTTTTTAAGGCAGCACGTTACTTCTTTTTGTCAGGATAGCTTTTTGAAATATCTTTCAGTAAAACCATGATGATTTTGATGCATATATATTTTACATTAAACAGTCAAAAAGTAGTAATAGATGATACAAATCTTAGGTAAGTTTTTGTTTTAGTGTCTATTTTTTTTTTGTCATCCAGAAGAAATAAGGGTCAAATAAAATAAAAAGAATTTGGCTTGTTCTCACAAAATAAAATGAATTATAAAACTGGGTAAATTCAATAATACGCCGAGCTGTCTTGACATTTAAAAATACTTGGGTATAAACTTTAATTTTATCTTTTTTAGACAATAAAAGCTATTCTTTTAGTTTATACATAAATTGAGAAAAGCAAACTGACTTTCAGCCTTGGCTTAAAATCTTTGAAACAGTATCGAACGGGAAATACTGATCGTAGAGATTATCGAGCACTGAAAGCTTGCATCTAATATTTTAACATTTAAAACTGATTTTCTTCACATATTAAAGTCTTTAAATTTTTGTAATTATTGACTTTGTGAAATGAATGTCGTATATTACTTTCCCCTGTTCATCCTACATCTTTTAAACACCAGTAAAATTGTTTCATATTATTTGTAGATATTTTTTTCTTCCGTAGTTAAATTTAATGATTCATAAATTCTAGTCTTTGAAACAATTATCACAGTTGCAATGTCCACAATTATTTCTAGAAATGGGATGAGTAATAGAATTTACAAGTAACAGGACATAAGTAATAGAATTTACAAATATTTATTACGGAATATGATTACCTCTGCCCGCAAAGAGATTTTAATAATAAAACAAAGACAGGTAACTTGTCTATGACGTACTCACTTTATTTATATCCTACGTCAACTTCTTTATCACAGGATTAATAGTTTAAGATATTCATAAACGTTGCTTGTATCATATGGGATCTCATAGTGTTGCCCTCTCTTATTTTTACTGATAATAATATTCTAAGTTTTCCAACCGTCAACAATTTTAAAACAATATATTTGCTTGGTTCTTTATCTTAATTTATTTTTTCATTGGCTCAAAGACTTTATTATGAGTTCTCTGAAAGAAAGGAAAAAGGATATCATAATGTTTAGATTACATCATTGTCCTAAGAAAACATAAAGACATAAGAAATAGAATTAATTGAAATTCACTGCTATCGGCCTTTCACAATCTCTTTATACGATGAAGGCCATGATTACGATTTCAGTCACGTCTTCTGACAGAGTTGCCTTCAAAGTCAATCTTGATTTGCGTAATGCCATTCCGGATTTGAACTTCTCGAGCAAACATCTCGAGCTTTCGGAAACATCAGAATCAACTGAATACATCAGCCTATGGGTAAGCGAATATAAACAAAAATGTCCGATAATATACATACTTCATGCTAAAAGACAAAATGTGTGTTAAAAAAATTAAAATGGGCTATTCCTTTACAGATAAATTACAAAGGCTTTTTAATGCACCCAAGAAAAGTAATGTGGTAAATGAAATTAATATTTTTTACTTGTCATATATCTTCCTCATTTAGTAATATATGGCATTTTTACTGCGCCCTTCCTATCAAACTGAAATTTTTATGCTGAACCAACAATCAAGTCTAGGTCTCTTAAAAATCATGGCTGGCAGTCTATCCCGAACTATCCTGATTTGAGGAGATCTAATTTTTTAAGTTCATTCCTTGCATCATAACCCTCTCTTTCTAATGCTAATGCTACAGACTTTGGGCCTGTAGATATCTTTCATTAATTCTTTTCGTCAATGCTATTTATTTTCTTCCATTAACTCCCGTTATTTGTTGAATTAGGTTCATATTTAACCCTTCTCATGGCATGGCACCAATATAACGACCGTCTGCCCACACCTGGGCTCTAACCCTGTTCCTCTACACGCAAATGACTGACATTATACCAACTGGACTGTACCCTATTGAACTGGAACACTATCTAACTTTTGAATTCCATCCCCCAGAAAGTGAACTAAGGGCCTGTCCACATAAAATTCGTCAGCGTTAGCGTAAATTTTTTACCCAATCATATACCAATCATTGTCCCATTTAACTAATAAGCGCCAACGGAATCTTTAACGCTGACGGATTCTATGTGAATAGGCCCTAAGTCTTCTAAGTCTTTACGTTACTCATTTTAGAGAAAGGACAAAATGACCAATACGAGGATAAAAGAGACCAAGAATTTAAATAAAAAAAGTGTTGGAAAGAAATAGAGGAGAGGCCTTGCAACAACAGATCTATTCTCTTGGAGAAGATGGATGCAAATAATTGTAAAAAAATAAGGAAACTATTTCTAAGAACGATTTCCTGTCGTTTGATGACTTGTCTCCCTTAAGTGACAACTGAATGTTGGGAATACAAAGTTCACAGAAGCTTTCAGTATTATCAAGGAAATATCATATACAACTCTATGTATATAACTTTATTATGTCGTATCATGTATAACTTTATCACGTATAACTTAATATAACTTAGGTTCACAAATTACAAATTCTGTATTAATTTCATGAAAATCATAAACATATTAGAATTGAAATTAAAGTAATGTAAATAAGTAAATATTAAAGTACTATATTTTGTTCATAGATCATCAATTGTTATGTCAAACTATTATAATATTAAAATGTTGTTTTAGCGCTGTATCTGAAGCACTAGATTTATATTTTTACCATTTAGAGTTTCTTCTTAGTTACAAATTGTAACATTAATCCCTGCAAGGAGATCACACATATTTCAAGCGTTTGCCTTTAATAAACTTCAAATGAAGCAATTAGTGTCAGAGTTTTACAAATCGGTAGAATCTGATATCACTTTATTAAAGTTAAGAAAACTAAGAGGACAAATATACAACCATAAAGCACAAAAATGTGCCCCCGAAGGCTACAGGAATCGCTACATGGATTATATATTTATCACGTCGATATAGTCTCATCAATCACTTCGGAAGTATTGTGACTACAGTAAATGATTTATATCGTGATCCATTACATAATGGCTTATTCTAATAGGAGTTAAAACTGGTAGCTTCTGTGATACGGGATAAACGATCTTTTGAATAATCTGAAAGTTAGGCCTATTCATCATTTAATTTCAATTAAAGTAACAGTGGCAAGCATAATGGTTTTATTGAATTTATAACGGACCACTATGTAAAGGAAGCGTGATGATGGATGATTTTAACCAAGCAGTTTCACAACGATGCAATTTAATATATTAGCCTTTCCAAATCATTTGATTTTTTCATACCCGTTAAATTTAAATTTTAAAACCTATGGAATAATGAATAAAATGTAACCCCTTTGAATTAATGAAGTAAATTTTGAAACATCTAGAAGTGAAGAAATAAACTAGAATATATAATTTAAAAAATGATATTTATCATGTATATGTTTGATTTACTATCTTTCAAAAAGTCAGTTAATGATTCGAGTAAGTTTGTTCAAGAATTTTAGAAAATGTATGTTCTATAAAAAGTTTTATATTCTCATTCTCATCGAATAATTAAAAGCTATTTACCCATTACCAGTAAATCATATTCAGATGCATTTTCAGTTTACCGTTTATAATTAATTAGAATTTATATTCGTTTTGTAGCATACTACGATATTTAAATTAAAGCGTATAAAAACAGTACTGCATTCTTCTGTATATATCGGTGTTTTGTAGACAGATAATTTCACTTCATTTTACATACTGTACTCATATTGCACCCCATACTGTGCGAGTTCTGAATGATCCTGTCTCATTTTGTTTGCATGTTTGTGTTTGCCTCTATTGTCGATATAATAAATTTATAAAGCATACTGTGTTGCAGCACAGTGTATTGATAAACGTTTATTTGAATGTTAGATGTGATCTATGGCATTTAAATAACAGTAAAAGTATTTAAGATTTCACACTTCGGCCGTAAATAGCAAAGCATAAAATATAGTACGATAATGTACTATATTATTCTTTGCTCATAAACGATCATATATTTAGAATAGAAATTGGTGTTAAATGAATGTAAAATAATTCCTGTTTACTCTGGTGTCCAAAAATTAAGCATGACATACGTATATACTTCAAAATATTTCATGAACCAATTTTTTTTCATCTGTAATGCGGAGACAGTTGTCGTGAGACATTCGCCTTTTGTTATTCACCGCGAAGTCTTGCGGGTTACTTTATTATGGGAGCACCCTTTTAGGTGAGCCAGCATTGCTCCCTATGAGGGGACAACACGGTAACGACCTTTGTCGGCCAATAGGGACTCCCACGACGCTAACCACTACACCATGTGGAAGGTCTGAACCAAAATTAGAATGGAACAAACAGTGTGCTTGTGTAGTAACGTGATGTAAGCCCAATAAGAGAAAGAAACGAGAAGAAAAGAATTTAATATAGGTATTATGCATTTTTAATAGGAAATACAAAAATAATTGTTTTTTTAGGGAAAAAACCTTTTTAAAGCACCAAAACAAGGATATTAATAAGGAGTGTGATTATCTTTGCAGCCTTTTAAGTCTTAATCGATTTTTGCTGTTTTTTTTTAAGTTTTTAAAAGAGCTGTGTAGGCAGCTAATCCCACGTCTGAGGTACAAAAACGGTTTTCGCGGTTTTCATCTTCGGAATAATTCTTTTCTCTCTCTCTCTCTGTGTGTAGGGGGGGGGACTTTTTGGACTCAGTGTTTCTCCTTCGTATATGCCACGTTTCATCAATTGAATTCATATCTAGAGACTTTGATGGTCATTACATTAGCGCCCTTTACACGTACGCTCTTTCCCGCGTGAAACCACAATCAGGCATGATAGAGTGCACGTGTAAAGGTGTCGGAGAGGAAGGGAAAGGTGCTTTGGAGCGTACAGGGTTACGCACGGGAAAAACTTGCCACGCGTGATTACGTTTTCTCCTCATGTTGCGAGTTTTTCAGACGCTCGTTCTTTCTCGCGCGAATGCTCGTGTCTGGAACATACATGTGTTAGAACAAACAAGTTTACAAGCTAAACAAAACAGAGAAACTTATAAAAAATATTTCAATACCAACAGAAAGGTTGAGTGGCAAGATCGTATGCTTGCGATGGGGAGAGCTTAGATTAAGAATTAGTGTATTTAGTTACTATGTTATTAGCTTTCACATGTAACTGTAATATGCAGTTGTAAATAAATGCAAAATAATTCAACTTACGACTTTTTGTTGCTGCCCATTTTCACCACCCTCTATCACGGCTTGTTCATTTGTCAAAATAGAAGTCTGGTCAGTTTCGTCGACGTTTAAGCTTCCATCCTCTGGTTCACCATCATTAGTAAAACCACTAGTAGGTAGTTCCTGGTCTTTTGTAAACAGCAAATTATTGTAGTACCACAGGGAAGATGTGTAGACGTCATCTTCTCCTCTTCCATCACTCTGACTGTCACTGACTTTCTTAAGTTCCTTCCGGAAAGAGCCTCTTAGACTTTGTATTTTTTTCACTACGAAGTCTCGATTGGCTTCAGAAATGGTTTTACTTCATAAGGCTGGGCGCCCACTGGCGATTATTTCAAAGCAACTTTTTAATCACAAAAATGGAACACATTGATTCCTTTGGTAATGCGCCTACTGGCGATTTTTCAGTTGCGGCAACTAAAAAATTCCAACATGTTCGATTCTTTGGGGGATGAAACTGTTGCTGAGGAAAATACATCACGTTGGTTTAGATAGGACTGCGCCCACTGGTGATTATTTAGTTGCTTGCAATACATCTGATCATAGGCGTAGCGTGCTTCTAACTTTTTTTGGGAGCTACACGAATTGAATTTAGTTAGGGTCCTCTTCCGCGCATTGACTGCCAGACGGTCCTAAAAATATGAAATATGATATTTTTGAAATTGAATAATAATAGAATTGATGTTTGAATAGTATTAAAAAGTTATACAGTACAACGAGAAAAATAAATATAATATAAATAAAAT
Organism: Dolomedes plantarius; assembly: GCA_907164885.2. Classification (NCBI taxonomy): domain Eukaryota; kingdom Metazoa; phylum Arthropoda; class Arachnida; order Araneae; family Dolomedidae; genus Dolomedes; species Dolomedes plantarius. Next base: position 178,649,291 of record OU015494.1, read on the forward strand.
GAGAAAAAAAATAGCATCGAATTTTTGTTATGGATAATATTATTGTTAAAAAATATGTTAAGGCTAAAGACATAATCGGAATCTTTAGTTTCACAGTTTGAAAAAGCAGAAAAAACCAACTTTCTTAAAAGTTTTCTACAATTTTCCGATTTTAGCTGAACTTCTATTAACGTTTTAATTTATTTCAAGTTAAGTTGGGGGGGGGGGGGCACGTGCCTGCAAGCGGAGCGTACTGCAAGTTTTCCCGCGCGCAATCCCGTACACTCCAAGTACTCGCGAAAGAGCGTACGTGTAAAGGCCGCTATTGGCTGGACATCTTCACTCTGAAGAAAAATTTTGACCACCTGTCATTCGTAATGATGCACGTCTCTTGTTTGTTCATGTTCCGTCAACTAATAAAATTTGCAACTGCTTAGTGATTGGTTTAGGAAGAACTTTATGTGCATTTCTCTTGTTCTGTTATAATTAAATCATAACTTTGTCCCTTTCAAGAATTAAACTTAATATATTTCATGTACGTAGGTCGACCAAATTTAAACAAGACTTTTGCAATAACAGCCGATCATTTTAAAACTAATTGTTGTGAAAACAGGGAAAAGTCGTCTAGGGTGTCCAGCATTGTTTGGCAACTGTCAGATATTCAGATGTATGTTTGTTAAAAAGGAACAACCATGAGTGAGCGAAAGGTACCTCTGCATAGATCACTAGCACAGTTCGGCAATGACACGCTATTGAAGTCACAAATATTCAAAAGGCGCAACATGTTTCGTAATGGCCGACAAGTTGAAAATTAGTGTCATACTCGTTGACCGCGTTACGGTTGACAAAATTTTACAAATTCGTAACCTTATTCGCAACAACCGACGAATAATAGTTCATAAAATTAGTGAAAAAAGCAACATATGCTATGAAAGTTTCCAAACCATGATAAAGAATGAGCTGAAGTTTTGAAAAATCTTTGCAAGATAGGTGCCTTGAAAAGTTAAAGCAGCCTATCGATGAAACAAGCGGGATATTCCAATCCAAAGCGTGTTGCTCCTCCAGGACAATGCTAGGCCTCACACTGCTGCTGTAACACAATAGAAATTACTGAAACTACACTGGAGTACATTTCAACATCCTCCTTATAGTCCAAATTTATCGCCATCGGACTACCATTTGCTTGGACCTCTTAAGGAGTAGAAAAATTTTCAGCTGTTGAAAAGGTAGGAGAATTGTTGCGCAGTTGGCTTCTTACACATCGTACTTCTTTTATAACTAAGGAATCAAAAAAAAAAAAAACTGCTGACGCTTTGGCGGAAGTGTGTAAATGTTGACTAAAGGTATGCAGAAAAATGTCATTGATTTGTTTTCTTCTTATTTCAGATAAATAAGGTTTTATGGGTAAAGTCTCTTTTCTATTTGATCCACCCTATTATTTACTGATGACAAACTTAGGAATATGTAAATCCACGAGATTGAGCATGTGGGATTTGAATCTCAACTCCATTTCGTTTTAAGACTCAGCCTCGTCATTCATAGATCATTAAAACGAATAGGAATTGCGGACCCACGTGATCTGAAAACAGCCAAACGTATGGTAACAGTATGTTGACTTTGAGGCTTTTGCCGCCATTAGTACAGCTGTTGAAGATATAAAGCGTTGAGCGGCTGTTCGAAACTATGCCCGCCTACCCCAACAAACCCGTACTTCGAAATTTGTCCATTTTCATGCTGGAAAAGGATTGGTAACGTGTTCCTCTTTTTTCTTCATGTGGTAATATGACTAGAATCAATCTGCAAACAGAATCTGTACTCAACAGAAAGGAGTACTTTGGTTCACTCATTGAAAATCCAGTTCCGATGTTCTTGATTCCGTGTAAGCGTCTACTCCTGTGCTTAGGAGTGAGCTTGAGATAAACTATTGAACGTCTGACATGCACACTAATTTCCTTGAACGATAATTTCCTTGCCTTACGGTTACTCATTGGGGCACAATCAGCGGTTTGGAAGCTCGTGTCTGGGACTGTCCAGATACATTCATTCCAATAATTCTACCCCTCAAGAATTGACGTACATCCTTCTGCCATAATCAGTTCCTGCTCAACAGTGGCAACACCCCGTTTCACGAGGATTGCAAGGAACTTGAGTAAGACATGTACACTATGGTCAGCTGTATTTTAGGAGTTGGGAAATACGCTACTTGTTTCCCTTTACACCATCTACTGAAAAATTTGCTTGAGTTCAAACATTGGTTTTGCTGTATGGATAATCTACAATTAAATTTTTGTTCATCTGTTTGCGTTAATCTTTTAGCCCGTAACTTTTACGAATTAATCTTAACATTTAAACACCAATAAATTTATTAATCACTAACTTAGAAACGAATTTATCCACACAATTGAGGTACACAGAAGTTTTAACTGTATTTAATTATAAGTCTCTGCCTGATTATTTATCAAGCATTCAGCGTACTACCCGGGATATTAATCTTATAGTTTTCTTAAATATGAATAACTTTAATACCGAAAGCTTATTGTATGAGAAACATTAAATTCATTTTTAAAGTAGGATTTCAATCACTTAAAATTAGGTATTACTTGAAGTAAAAGGATTCCAATTATATCTGAGGGCAAGCACAGCAAAAAGAAATGACTGATAAGATAAAAACAAGAAAATCACCTTTGCCTGGATATCTGATAATGTTACACCTAATTGAATTTGAATGCAAATGTTACGTATGCGAACACAGAATTTCTTTGAATTTTACAAAAGAGGAAGAATAAAATTTCAGGCATTCTAAGATAGGAAAATGATGTTTAAATAATAAAAAAAGTCTCTTGGAAATTCAATAAAACTCATAAATGATGGTAAAATGTGTTTATGTCAGTTTTATTTAAATAAAACCTTTTCAAATTATTATTTTGTGGTATCTCCACCGATTTTACTTTTCGTCTTAATTTATTAATCTGATATCTTTTTTTATATAACTGGAAATTAACACATGAAATTATTATATGTTCTGCTTGAAAGTATTTTTCATAATCCTTAAAAAAAATAGGAGACACTGGCTCAAAACTCTACAGATTAAGGATAAATGAGGTCTTAGAACTTTTTCAAGGTAGATGAACTTCGATGACAGAATTTATGAGATACCTTTAAACGGACTAACGAAATTTCATGTTTTCTAAATAATAATACCTTCAAATGTAAAGTGGTATTTTGAATGAAATATTTAATTAACTAATAACCATAATCCATTTTCTCCTACTATGAGGGAAGGTGGCATAAGGGGTAGGTTTAGGAGCTAAGCCACCCCTCTCAAAATACGGGATTTGCATGTACAGTTGTCCTATCCAAAAAACAGACCCTTGAGACTTTTGTAAGTTTATTTGGCTATGCCATTGTCTAATATTGTTTCAAATTACAAGGGTCAGTCAATAAGTTAGTTGAAAACCTCCTTAAAAATCTCGGTAATAGAGACATTTCGTTGAAACTTTGTGGCAACACAGAGCATCAGGTGCTGTGGTATGTGTAGTAGCAGCCTGACGTGGCAGTTTTAGTTCTCTTGCTAATCAGCCGTGAATATGTTTCGGCAGCTGCCAGTGGCGTCCAAATTTGAAGTGAGTGCATTAATCCGTTTCCAATGAATCAAGTCTCGTCACCGGTCTTGATTTAGTCCTAAAAACATTTCCTTCCTGTTGATAACGTTCCAAAAATGCAAGAGCACTTTCAAATCGTTGCACTTTGTATTGGTCAGTCAATAGACGAGACGATATCGTCTACTGTGGCACGTCTGTTTTGAAGAATGAGTTCAATTATACGTGCAACGTTCTCATCTGTCGTTGACGTTGAAGAAACTTATCCTCGATATTTGTAAGGCTATTCTCGAATGAGCGATACCCCTTGGCGATAGCTTGGTGCAATGTTGTGTTATCACTGTACACTTCGTGCAACTGCCAATAAATGTCAGTGCAGTCACAACCTTTTGCCCACAGGAAACTGATTAATGCACACACTTCAAATTTGGACGCCACTGGCAGCTGCCGACCATAGGACCATAGGAACATGTGATTAACTGTGTTACCTAGGCCAGTGTGGTCCAACCTTTAGTTACCCGAGGGCCAATCAAACTTTAGTAAAGGAATGTGAGGGACAGAGACATTCCAGAAAGAAAATGAATTACATATTGTATTCAAAAACTTTTATTAAAATTTATATTAAAAGAATTTCAATATACTAGTTTAATATACCACTTCATTTTACAGACGAGAAATCAAAGTGATGATTGGCACTGCTTTCCTGATACAAGTTTATCAATGTCCACTGTAAGTTCAGAAAGGCAAAGTCTCAGGCACGATTCCAGTGAAGAACCTTCGATTCGATTTCTCGTTTTTGATTTAATTTGTTTGAGCGCAGAAAAGCACTTTCGCACACGTATGTACTGCCAAACAGCCATAACATTTGCAGAGAGAGTTTAAGCAGTTTAGGAAAACGTTCTTTAGAAATCAGTTTCCAGAACTTTTCAGGTACATCATACTTTTTAATCTGGTAGAATGGGTCTGCCTGAAGATCACAAATTTCCATTTGAAGGTCGCAGGGCACCTCACTCACTTCAATATCCATGGGCTTGTGGAAGAGTGCAAGTTTTGGTTTTAGGGAGGTTTTATTTTCAAAATTTGGTTTTATTTGGTTTCCAAATTTGGTTTTATTTTCCAAAATCTTGGAATCCGTCCTTGAACTCTTTTTTGATATCTATTATTATTTCATGAAACATACTAAAATTTGTGTCACTTTTTTCTTCTTTCAACTGCTGACAAGATGCGAAGTGGGCCGTATCGTTTGCCTTCAGTGTAATTTGCATTACATCAAGTTTTTTGCGGAAGCCTACAACATGTCCATAAAGCTGGCAATATTTTGTTTTCTGCCTTGTAGTTTCAGGTTTAATTCATTTAGATGGGATGTTGAATCTGTCAAAAAAGCAAGATTATTTAAAAATTCGAATTCTTCCAGTTTTTCTTGATACTCATGCCCAATGTTTTCATTTCTGAGAAAAGCAAGAAGTTCATTCCTCAACCCAAAAAACTGTTGCAGGCAATTTCCAACACTTAGCCAGCTTACTTCACAGTACAATGAAATGTCACCATACTCAGCTTCCAAATTGTCCTGGAATGTAATAAATGCTCTGTGTCTATGGGTTTTATTGCCTCCCCTTATTAAATTTACAGTATTTACAACAGTTTTCATTGTCTCTGAGCCTTAAATTTTTTCCACAGAAAGCCTCCTGGTGGATAGTGCAGTGGAAAAACAAACAATTCATGCCTTTTTCTTTACACTGTCCTACTAACCCAGTTTAATGACCAACCATTGCTTTAGCTCTATCTGTTGCAATGCGAGAGCATTTCTCAAAACCTCCATATTTAGAAACGACATCATGCAGTGCGTTGAATATGTCAGTACCTTTTTTGCTGGTATCTAATGATTTGAATTCCAACAGTTCTTCATGAATTTCAAATTATTTGTTTATTGTTCTGACAAAGATAAGGAGGTGGCTGATGTCAGCTATATCTGTGCTCTCATCTAGAGCTAGAGAGTAAAATTCACATTTTTCCAAAATGCCCTTGAGAGAACCTGAAACGTCCCCACACATATCATTAATTTTTCTACTTACTGACTAATGAGACAAGGAAACTGTTTCAAAATTTTTAGCCATCTTATTATCTCCAAATGAAGATGCCATTTTTACAGCACATCTCTTAATGAGCTCACCATCCCTAAAAGACTTTTTACTTTTAGCTAGCTCTAAACATACCTCATAAGATGCCTTTAAACCAGCAGTATTTGATGGTTGCTGAAAGATATTCTTATGTCTAGTTAGTTTCAGCTTCAAATCATTAAACACACAACTTCTAGCACTTCCCTGGTGTTGATCGTATTTTGATTTATGCAAGCTAGTATAGTGTCTACTCACGTTATACTCCTTCGAAACACATAAGACTTGAGAACAGATAACACACTGTGGTTTTCCTTTATGTTCAACGAAAAAGTAACTTTCCTGCCACTTTGACTGAAATTGTCGTTTCTCATCTTCAACACGCCGTTTCTTAAGTTCCGCCATTTTAGATACCGCTCTCGCAACAACGATGACAACTGTGGTGTCACCGTGGTCTCGGACACAAAAATTGTTCACTACTTTCTCCTAAAGAAGCAATTTAAAATCGGCATTACTGCGCATGCCTGATTTCATGTGAACAGATTAAAAAACCCAGTTGTTTTTCAGCTCGACACACATACTCTTTTTCCCTGCAGGAATTTCTGTGTCATTTCCTTCCCGAGTTGGGAAAGATCTATTTTGTTTTTATGTATTAAATTATAATTATTATTCTGACGATTAAACTCCTTCCAGTTTATGCTTGCATTCGTCATTGCATTTCATCACGAATACGCAGCGGCATGATAGCCATATATTCCACTAGCTATCGCCGCAAGGTTAGTAGTCCTACCTCAGAAGGGCTACACTGGTGACCCGGACTGTTACACAGGTGAACTGTTTCGACGTGTATCCGTATTAACGTATGTGGATATATACAAACGTGCAAGCACCTAACTTCAAGAATTCTTTTGCTTTTTAAACGGCTTGTTTCACATTGACTGGACTGAGCTGTGTACTTCATATTAATGGCGGCTTTCTTCTGCGTAAGATAAAGCAGGTAGGTGAAATGTTCATGGTTTTGGTTCTTGACCTCCTTTAAACATATTCGTGTCAATAGCAGTGTTTTAAAATGTTTAAATTTAATGTTTACAAAATATTTTAACGCACTATTGTAAGTCAGGTTTGATAAATATTTTAAACATCTTTTGTAATTTAAGAGCATTTCTTGCTGTGTTATACAATTTTATACCAGTATTGTTTTGAATAATGGATGGGGATACTGTATCGCAGGATATTTGTCGAGTAGCATTTAAAGCGCCTACATTTTGGGAAGCTGATGCAGAGCTTTGGTTTTCACAAGTTGAAGCCCAATTCGCCTTTTCAGGGATTACGACTGATCAAACAAAATTCTCATGCTGTGATAACTGCACTAGAGCCCAGGATCTTAAAGTGCGTTCGAGACATTGTAGTTAAAACCCCAGCTAAAAATGCTTATGAGGAGTTAAAAGCTCGTGTTTTGTCATATTTTGAACAGTCGGAGAGTTCACGTTTAAAATTTTTGTTGAATTATTTAGTGTTAGGTGACCAACGACCTTCTCAATTACTTTGCGAAATGGAAAGTTTGAATGGCGAAAAATTGAACCCAAGTGCAATTCGTGCCTTGTGGTTGCAGCGGTTACTACAAAATGTTCAACAAATACTAGGCGTGTTTTCTGACGAAGAAACCGATAATAAGAAATTGGCAAAAATAGCTGATAAAATTTATGAGTGTTCTGTTAACAGCATCGTGGCTTCAGACACACATATAGAAAGTTCCTCATTTCAAACGCTTAAAAAGGAAATTGCTGAATTAAAACTTAGGATTGAGCAAATGTCTCGTAAACCGGTGGTTCGTAACTTTCGTAAAAGAAATCGCGGTTTTCAAAATGACAGTGCTACAGCTAAATTGTCTTCTAAAAATAAAAGGTATTGCTGGTATCGTTATAGATTTAAAATTGATGCTCGCAAGTGCTTACCCCCATGTAAATGGTCGGAAAACTGTTAAGCACGTCTGCTGCGTCGGCCACAGACTGTGTTTGTGCTGGTAGCCGACTCTTTATATACGAGCGTTCTACTCGCACAAAATTTTTAGTTGATTCCGGTGCTTCTATTAGCTGTTTTCCAAAAAAACTTACTTCTCGTAATGTTCCCGCTGAATTTAAATTGTATGCTGCCAATGGTACTGTCATAAAGACATATGGCGTAATTCGATGCGAACTCGATTTCGGACTTAGGCGAAAATTTACGTGGAATCTTATAGTGGCTGATACTAATACACCTATCTTGGGTGCCGATTTTTTAGAACATTTTGCAATATGCATAGATATGAAGAATAGGCGTATTCTCGACAGTGAGACGTCATTTTCAAATATACATAGGTTCTATATATTCTGGCCTAGATTTACGTCTTACTCCACTAGATGGTACATCGAAATACGATGCGATTATAGCTAAATTTCCACAGCTTTTTAATCCTAATACCGAAAATCGAACTATATTAAAAAGCAGGTTATTAACTCACTGTATTGAAACCACTGGACCACCGGTCTTTTCAAAACCCCGTCGTTTGAACCCTGAGAAATTACAAGCTTTAACGAACGAATTTCGAATGCTTATTAATCGAGGTGCTTTGAGGCCTTCTAAAAGTCCTTGGGCTAGTCCCATTCACTTTGTCAAAAAAAAAAAGGACAACACTTGGAGTATTTGCGGAGATTTTCGTGCGTTAAACAAGGTAACTATTCCTGATCGTTACCCTCTCCCACATATTCACGATGTGGTAATGGGATTGAGGGGAAAGAAATTTTTTTTCTAAATTGGACCTTGTTAGGGCGTATCAACAAATCCCCGTGGAGGAGTCTGATATTATGAAAAATGCTGTAACAACACCTATAGGACTGTTTGAATATGTAAAAATGCCATTTGGTCTCAGGAATGCTGGTAATACTTTTCAGAGATTTCTAGATAATATTTTAAGAGACTTTGATTTCTGCCTATCGTATTTAGATGACATATTCATTTTTTCTGATGATGAACAGTCGCATCAGATGCATTTGCAGAAAATATTTGAGCGATTAAGCGATTATGGTCTAGTGGTAAATGTACAAAAGTGCATATTTGGCGCTTCGGAAATTTCATTTTTGGGTTTTTAAATATCGGAAAACGGTGTCGCGCACCTGCCTACACACATACAATCTATCGTCGACTATATCTCTTGAACAATCTCTCTCGCCAAAAAAAAACCACTTCGAACAGCCCTGCGCTCCCTTTTATATGGAAACCGTCACCTTCCAGAAAATCCTACGCACCACACGAACGATCGTGAACCTATCGGCAGCCAATGACTGGCCACCACCCGTCGTCGCCTGGAGTCGAGGCCGCTTCTCATGCCGGACGTATTCGTGGAAAGACAATTCTGATTGCTGGCGGAGTAACGGCAGCACAAGTTAAGTAACGGCATTACATTTAAGTCTTACATTTAAGTCATTACATTTTAAGTCTTAACTTAAAGCAGTAAGAAGGGTAAACGATTTTTTTCCAATTGTAAAATTAAAATATTTTTCCAGTAAGAAGGGCAAGGGCCAACAAAAATGAATTGGCGGGCGCGGGTTGGACCACACTGACCTAGGCCATCGCCTTCTATCAGGTGAGGATACTTGAAAATAAACTTCAATGTTTAACATAAGAAGTCATTTATAAATTGACGATTTATAAATGATTTATAAATTGACTGGGAACTTATCCAGTTTAGGTGGAAAAGAAAAGTAAACTACTTATAACTTGCCTGGGTACATTTATATGAAAGCGAATGTTATATTCATTTGCACTGGCTAAGGAAGTTGCAAACGCTGAGATAGGGAATTCGAAATCCAAAGGTTACAGTTGAATCGGAGTTGTTCATGCACCGTAACCTTTGCTGAAAAAACTTTGCGGCGGGGATTGACCTTACCAGTTCCTTTCTTAGGTGAATTAAATCTGACTAAATCAATCCAAGTTAGTTTTATACTCTTTTTTGAAAATGGAATGTAATACATCCTGCGTTTTTTATACGGCTTTTTAACTTTTCAAACCGTTTTCATGTTTGACATTTGTTTACTTTACGTGAAGTTTGTTAATTTAATTTTAGCAAAGTTTTTGGTAAAGCCTGCTGGTGAACTTTTGTATGTTAGCAGTTATGTATTAAATATATATAGAGACTAACTTGCAACATGGGAAATCCTAAAGATAATAACAGATAATATATTTTACAGTAATCTATTATTTACCTCCGAAAAGTTACGATAGAAGCTCGTAAGCTTTCATGTAACTATTTCAACTCCAAATCGGATGGAAATAGTTGATTAAGATAAAAATCATTTGACTAGTCTTAGGCTTCCGCCTGTAAGCAGTCATTTGATGAATTTGATCAATTTTGATAAAAAAATCACTTTTGTGTGAAACAGAATCCCATTAGCTACTTGTAAGTTTGATTTAATGTATAGTTTTGTAGGTAAAACCTGTACAACTTTGTAGGAATATGATTATTTGATATCAATTGGTTGATATGATCACCCATTCAATATCTGGTTAGATTATATAAAATTGCCGAATGATATTCATAAGTTTGCAACATTCTATTATTAATATTTATGCCCTTATTTCTGTAATTTATTTGTAATGTCGCACATATAAGAATACATACACACATACATACATACATACATACAATGGAAAGTTATACAAATATATTTAATATCCTTTTTATTGTAAGGTATCAAATTTTTATTTATCATGTAGTCTTTAAAGAATGTTTTCTACCACAAGAGTAATATACAACCTTACTAATATTTGTTTTTAGAGATTTTTCAGTCACAAAGAATTTGAGAAGTTATTTGAAAAAAGATATTAAACACGAGATTTTTTCATAAGATAATCAAATTAATGATCTTTCTAGTTTTATAGGGCACTATTTATTCTATTTCTAAATTTTGCTTATCCATTATTTATTTAATATATATATTTTAGAGCTTTCATTGTCTGCAATGTATGGCCCCATTTTGTTATTCAATATGAAATTTTTCCGAAAACAACATACATTCTAAAGTTTTATAAAGATAAAAAAGTAGAGCATTTATTGATTGTAGTTTCAGATACTGCAAAAGCAAAATAACTCCTTTTACTTTTTCAACTGACAATTTCTCGATTTCTTTGTTATAAAAATTTTGTTTTGGTCACCAATCTTAGTCAATAATCTGCGCTTCTTTTTCTCAAGTAAAAGTTTTCATTTTTCGACATGTGGCCTACTTTCTAACTGCGATTTACTTGCGGATTGAAGTTTTCTGACACTCATTTGTAAGAGTAATATGTGAAAGAAAACATCGTGATAACCGATAACAAATTTAAATGATATCCATTAATATAGTTGTAAATGATAAATTGTAGAAAAAGTTCTGAAGTTATTCAGCTCTTATTTTTGAGAATGATATAGCGATTTCCACTTTTAGAAGTTTTGATGATTTTTCATATTTATTTGAAAAAGTTTGAGACAAAAATGATTTTTTTCTAGATGTTCATTCATAATCAATTTTCATCAATCGGGATATTATGGACAAGATATTTTCATACTTATGATTAAAAGTCAAGACTTTGTAGTATAAGATATTTTAGCTTAAGGTCCAAGTATTTTGTTTACATGCATAAAACATAGCAAAAAAAGGTTATGAAGAGAATGCATTAATATTAGTAGTGTCACTGTACTACTACTATTAATGGCATTCACCAGATGATTGCAGGGAAAGAAAGAAATACCGGAGAAAATTTCTCTAGTTAAGGGGACAGTGGACGTTGAGATTCAACTTCTTAATTTTACATTATATCCATATGAAATATGAATACTGCATATAGTTTAATATTTGCAATATAAACGACATAAAAAAATTTTCTAGTTTATATAGAAATTTTTTTTTTAATTAAAAATTAAAATTTTTTAATAAAAGTTAAAAATGTCCCTTGCGAAGCAATTTTTACTTTTTTATAATAATTTTACTTTTTATTTATTTATTATACCATAATGAAACAAACTGTGCATTGAATTACAAATATCTCAATATTTTATTTTATAAAAGATGTGAAACCGATTAATGGATTTTTTTTTCAAAAATTTCGCTTCTTTGTATATAAACAGTCACTTTTTATAAGTTATTCTTCTTTAAAACAAAAATGCATGCACGTATTTATTAATGTATGTATAAAGATAATGTATGGCAAATATCGTGTAATTTGAAGCAAAAATATGGCGCGTATCACATTTTAAATTTCCATTATCGAGAAAAATTTCATTTTGAGAAAACTGCATTTGAAAAGTTTATAGCGTTTCGAAGTTATTAGCATTTATAAGCATTTATAAACATATAAATGCTAATAACTACGTTAAAATTTATCGGATTTTGATGAGGTTTTTTTGCACTTGGTACATTTTGATTTGTAGAACAATATAGTATTAAAAACGAAAATTCGATATTTTGGTCAATTTTTGCCGATTTCAACGTCCACTATCTCCTTAAGAATAATTTACGGAGTTGGCTTCTAGTTTTTGAACAGCATGTGAAACATTTCATCAGACTAAAGAAAGATTCGTTTGTCCTTCGTGACTTTCCCCGTTATTATGCTCGGGCTTGGCGAATGATTTCACCTATTGGCTCGTTATCATACCAATAGCGTAGTTACCATAGCTATAGCAATAGCTCGTTACCATAGCATAGCATTCGCGATACATATAATGTATCGCGAATTTAAGCAGTTTTTACCTTCAACTTAGGCCGCCAACATGGTGTAGTGGTTAGCGTTCTGAGCTGTCCCACAGTGAGCCTGATTTCAAATCCCTAAGAAGGCTTGGCCGTTTCCGTGTCGTCTCCTTTTTAAGGAGCAATGCTGGATCACTTTTATGGTGCTCCCGTAATAAAGTGGCCAGTAAATCGCGATAAATAACAAAAGGCGAATGTCTAACGACAAAGTGTTTCCGCATTAGGGGGAAAAACCTTCATCTGATGTTCAAAATATAATGGAGTCATTAACATACAAATTTGATATTTTTTTAATTCTAGAGAAACTGGCCGTTTTCAAGGTTTTAAAAATTATGATCTCAAAATAGGATCTAAAGTTAAAAACGCATAATTTCTATGTTTACATTTCGACCAGATAACCTCGTTTCCTCTTGAGGCATTGTGTATTTTATATGGCAGCGAAATGGACTTCTGGCTTTTTAAATACCTGTTCCAGTTTTCTTTTACTTTAGTGGTGGTACAGCATTGTTTCTAATCACAATTTCTCAGCTGTAATCCAAATATTGTTCAGAGGATTAAGATTAGTGAAATAAATAACATGTCTCAATTTATGTTTTTTTTTTTGTAAATGAAAAAAAAAGAAGCGAAGTCTTGAAATTTTGGAGATTTTTCGTGCACTACGGTTATCTTTCTCTATGACACGGCTAATCAGCCTCCGATTTACAGTTCATAACCCATTGTAAATGACTCTAAATATCCGATTTCACCGCGAGATTTGAGCTCCAGAATCATAGCCCCAGCCGTCCAGGTATCATACAGATGGGTTCGAAGAATTTACTCGAAAAATGTATAATGTCCTGGGTGAAAGTAAATAGCAATGGAGATACAGCTATCTACTCGTATATGTCGAGCCTTTAGTCTATATCAGGGGTGGCCAACCCGCGGCACGCGTGCCACAGTGTGGCACGGTGGCGTTTTTACAGTGGCACGCGGAGACTTATTGAAAAATTAAGAAATTTGAAAAAATAATAATTTGTCAAAATCTGTAAAAAACCCTACTCATACGCTACTGAAAATAACAGCGCAGGAATATATGCACCTTTTAGCCTATAACAGCTACCCTGTATCAACGCACCTTTATATATTTTTGTATGTTGGAAAAGTTGGAAGTGGCACGCGTAATATTTTTTTTTTCCGATAGTGGCACTCTTCCCAAAAAGGTTGGCCACCCCTGATCTATATATATAAAACAGTTTCGTAACTGACTCACTGACATACAACGCACAGACCAAACCGCTGGACCTAAAGGGCTGAAATTTTGCATGGCGATTCTTCTTATAGTGTAGGGGAGCACTAAGAGAGATTTTTGAAAAATTCTTCTTAGATTTTTTTAAATTAAATTTTTAAGCTGTTTTAGTCACTTTTTTAAAGTTTGCATTTAAAATAATAATTTGAGGATTATAAAATTTATATCACGAGAAAGATCATAAAAATTCCTTTAAAAGGAAATCTTTTTCAAATCTTTACCTCTATTTTCTGATTTTTGGTGATTTTTTAAAGATTAATTTTTATAATTTAATTTATTAAATGCTGATCACGTGATTTCTTTTCCTGGTACTTTAAATAAATTTATCGTCACGTGCATAACAACTAAATAGACAAAAAAATATTTTTTCTCTTGCTAATGCGGCAGACGATTGGACATTATTTTGTCTATAAAAATATCCCTTACGATTTTTTTATAAATATATATATTTTTTACTACATCATTTGTATATATTGATTGTCGTATTTACTATAAATATATATTTAATTTTTTTGCATTAATTGCATACATTGACCGTTGTATTTAATTTGAATGTACTCCGTAGCGAAGCGCGAGTATTCAGCTAGTATTTTATAAAGTTTCATTAAAGTACTTTTATTGTATCAAATCTCAATCACAAGATTTCGGAAGATTATAAACGATGCCATCAATGCTGTTTAATAATCTTCAGGAATTTTGAGCTGACAAAGTTCCTCCATAGCTGAAATAAAAGAATCGGCTATAAATAGGGAACTGTAGCTCGCTAAATTTTATCATTGAACCTCACTATAAAGTTCGAAATACTAACCCTATTTCTTGAAATAACTTAAATACCAACAGATATATATCCTAAGAAGATAATATTTTAAAAGAAACAAGATCAATTTTATTGTCTTTGTTACGGTAGGTAGTAATATATTATAAACAATAAGAGGATGTTTATAAAGTTTTTCGTAGATTTTAAACTAAAAAAATTTAAATTAGCATAAAAATATCATGTTTTTTATTTAAATACTGAATCTCATAAATCCTGTTATCTTATTAACAAAACAATTACTTATATTTCTAGCTCTGTACAGTAACAGGAATCTCACTTCTATTAAGATTAATATTTCTTTTTAAACTCTTAGATTCATTTAACTAACAGAATTCTGTCTTACGACAGAGGAAGTAAAATTCTAAAATACGCAGTAATTCCATGTAAATGAATAATAGAAGATGCGACTTTTGAAATCTCTGTCTTGACTTATTGCATAAGTCAGTACACATACACTAAAGCAGAACGAATAATTGATAAATGAACTCTTATAGTAAAGTACGCTTTCAAGAATAGGTAGCCTATTGAAGTTTAGTAGTTTATTAGAGGAGCGCAGCCTAACTATTTTTAACGAACTTTAATTCAGAAACGAAGAAGTATCTTGGCGAATAGACATCTTGCACTGCAAGAATATTTTCTCACACTTTTATAATCGTATATATAATAAACACTATTACTCTAGAAGAAAAAGCATGATTTTTATATCAAGGCGATTTTTGTAAAAATCACCAAGCCTTTTACATACATTTGTGGGCCGGAGGTAACCTATCGGTAGTGCTCCGGCTTTCCGTACTGAGGATGCTCGGATCGAATCCCAACAAGATCCGTTAAATACCTTCGTGTCTAAGCCGGATATGGGAAGGTTAAATTCCATGACCGGAAAGTCTAAGATGTCAGTGGGTGGGGAAGGTACGGTCCAAAACAGATGTCGCCCCTGGGAGTGCTCGGTCAAAATTGCTGGTCAAAATTCTGGGATACTTCACTTAGCCAAGTCGGAATGTGACCCTTGTAGTGCCATTATAAACCAAGACGCACTACTTAGCCTGTAGTCTACATGGACCTGGTCTGGAACTCCCGGACAGGGAGTATTAGAAACAACAACAACAAGATACATTGTTCCTGTTCTGTGATGCAAGGAACTTGTTAACCTTTATGGTCGTGATCCGATAAATCATTATCTTGTAGAAGTAATCATAACTGTAGAACCAACTCTTATTTACATCTAGTTTATTGAAACATTAAAATCTTGGTTAAATAATCATTTACAAAGGTTCATTCCGAAGGACATTGATACACTCCTGAGAGCGGGGTTCATTATTCGAAGTCAAAACGAAACCCTGTCTCTCCGTACGCGAGGCGACCTTTCAACAGTCCAAGTCTATTCCTCCTCATTCGCAACCGCGTCGTTATTTATGCATTCTTCTCAGCCCTTTCTCGAACCATCTCGAATACCGGACCTTTTCCGGTTCCGCCCTCTGCAGACCACCTATGGTGAATTTCTTTCCTGCCGACTTCTCCAAGGGAAAAGCGCGCCGCTAATGGGTTTCACAAATCATTCTAAATGACTCGCGTACCTATTGTCGCACATCTCCAAAGGTGTATATCGTTCGACACCTGTTTGGGTTTATTTTGGGCTTATTGAAGACGCTATTACTCACCTTCATCAATTCCACTTAAGAATGGGAGACGAGAGTCTGACAGAACTGTTACAAAAATTTTTTTCGAAAAAAATTAAATTTTGACCTAAAAATATTTGTGATATACTCCAAATCCCACGCAAGAACACCTTAGAGGTTATACTTTATTGCTTGATATTGAAAATAGGTTCAGTTCAGCTTCTTAGTGTTAATAAATAAATAAATAATTGCTGTTTCCCTGGCAATGTAATAAATACTGTCTCTCTCATATAGTTGTATACCAAGGAGGCTCTTGGGGAAATCCCTTTGGATTCTGGATACGTTGACACTGCTCTATGATGAAAAGACTCATTAGAAAGTTTTCAATGGCATTATTAACAATTACAAACTGTTATGATTAACTATTAATGACCATTAATAAGTAACAGTACATTAACACCCTGTCTAACAGACGGGTTGAGTCGCAGCGTCCGTATGTTAAGAATGTAAACAAATTTCGATATTAAAAACTTAATTATAAAGGGAATACTCATACGCTATAATTATAAGTCATGAATTATAGAACAAATGAATAGGAAACTGTATCCGCTTCTAAGAAATAATATTTAGAACTTATTTTTGACCTTTGAATATCAAGATGGGATTTATGTAGTCGATGCCACGAAATATATTTGATGCTACATCATAATATATGCTGAAAGTTATATCTCCTGTATTGAAAAATGAAAACTTATGTAAATGAAACTTAAGAATTCTCTCGAGAGAAATGTCAAGATTATAATGTTAAATAAGCTTCGTTCAGTTTTCTGCAAGTTTCATCAAACTTTAAGCGAGTTTCGCTTGAATTAATTACAAATACTTGTTATGAAACATATCTGAGCAAGACACTCCCTACAGTAGTTAAATTGAGCAGGATTTTAAAATTTTGAATTTCCTATCATGCGAATTCTTAGTTGTCTACACAAATATATGCGTACAGATGTTTAATTTGGATGGCTTTCATATATGTAAATGAAGATTTATGATACACTTTTAAACATTGCTCAGTGAAATACTGACTGCTTAAAATTCAAAATTTTGCCGAGAAAAGTGAAAAAAAAGGAAAAAGGAAGTGAAGTGTGTACATCATTAGCTTAACAGTAAGGTTGAAATTATCAGTCCCGAGATCGATCAAAATTAATTTCTGAAAGTATATTAGATGATAGTAGTATGGAAAATTTATGTTTACTAATCATCGAAATTAACGTAAATGAAAATAAATTTCTTTTATGAAATATGACAGATGTACTGATGTAAGAATTTGAAAGGTATTAGACATACTTTTTAACGAGGAACAAATTATGTAAATAGCGTCCAAGAATTTTAAAACTGGATCTTTAATTAAGAATCATAAAACAGTTAATTTCTTGAAAGAAAGAAAAGATAATTTTAGAACTATTTGATTAACTGTGGTTGAAATGAAGAAAGCTCTTTAACATGACGAGGTGACTTAATCTTGCAAGGATTCCTAAATATATTTATTGTTAAACCCATGCAACCACCGCGCATTGGTTAGCGTCAATAACGAATGCTATATGCACATTTTAGGGCTTCAAACAAAGATCGGTTTTTAGTGTTTGGCAGTGCTCTCGTAAAATATAACACGATGAATACGAGTCCTAAAAGAATATTTCTATGAAAATGCAATTTTTCATTGGTAAATCCCCGTTGCATTGTGTAGACTTAGACCTTCCCCGTCCTCTTAAGATAACTGGCGTAATCTATTAGATCTCAAAATTTGAGATATATTTTTATTTAATAAAAATATGATGTATAGATTTTTAGGCCGTTTACTTTGTTCCGACATAAACGGAATGTAACGAGAATTATTATCTAAACAAATATAAAATGCAGGATTCGTGTATGACACATGTTACATAATAAGTTTTATAGCGTCCGAGGGGGAGTTAGTGACAAAATGCAATGCAAAAACCCTTTTCGATTTCTCGAATGTAACTTCATTACGGTGATATAAAAGCCAAAAGTTTTTAATGGTATCACTTCTGTTATTTATGTTAGGCCGTAAGAGGAAGCATGCCTAACTACGCGTAATAAAAACTTACTTCATCCTTATTTTTATTTCCTTACTTATTATTTTTGAGGGGTGAGTCTGTAAGGTATACACAAGATTCGATTCACAAGAATCGAACTTTTGAGTGAATGAATTAAAGAAGCTGCTTGAGATATGCTAATTTCGGCATACGCGCTTGGTATAAATACCAAGCAGCTTGATTAAAGAGGTTGAAGAAGAAGGTTGTTAAGGTTGATAGATAAGTGAGAGGGAGCTACGAGGTAAGCAGTTCCAGGTGTTAACCGGCGCTTGTGCTTAGGGTCCCCAAAGTTTACGTGGCAGAACTGCTGGTTTGACTCTCTGCTGGTTTCTGAGTAAGTCAAAGTGTATTTTTATTGAATGCTAATATATATATCCCGTATAAGTAGTACGTATGCTTATTGCTGTAAAAGCAAATTCTATATGTGCAACGAATTCAATAAACATTGTTCCATGTATAAACTGTGTTTGTATCAAATTCATTTAGAGTGCCACTTCAAATTATATACACCCAAGTCTGGGTAGAAGTGAGCTATTCTCTATAAGTCTTACAGATTTGAGAGGTGAGTTTTATTTTTTTGGTAATGTCCCTGGGGGATGACGACATTACACCCCAGTCCGGTGTACATATGAATACAAGACATAGAAACAGACAAATGACACAATCACAGAAGAATTTTATTGACAAACGATGACACCGGCGATGGACGATGGGTTGCAGCTCTCCTTTCTAGGCGGGGCTCCAATTGCAGGCGGAAGACTGACCGGTTCCCCAGAATACAGCCATGTCTTATGCGGGAATCGAACCCGCACCCCCGGCGTGGCAGGCTTATGCCTTATCCACTTAGCCACTGGGCGACAGGGTGAGTCTTACAGATATTTATTTGCAAAAAAGATTCTTCAGAAAAAATATTGATTAATTGTTTTCTAAAGTAATTACTTGTTATATCACGAGTAATGTATGGAGAATATATGACATTTGTCCAAATGACAATAAATAGCTGCGATGCAGGCACTGATTCGCCTCGCAAGGGAGGGCTTGAAGCTTTCAAAGAATTGTATGGATGGCTACAGATAAAACTAGACAATACTCCATTTTGTCTTATTACGGTGAGCGACAATTGATGAAGTTCAAGCAAAGTATTCTGAAAAAAATAATTGTGCGGTCGGGGGACCCCCGTCAGGAACGAAGTTCCTTACGTTATTTTTTCAACTCTAAACGTGATTTAATATGTAGATTTCTATTGATTATATTAGTGTATTTTGTCACGCCAAAAAGCGCAGCCCTCTTTTATTCAACCAACTCTCTCTCTCTCTCTCTCTCTATTTTATTAAAATAAAAAATTTTAATATATAAATTAATTATTTTGATGTTACCTAGCATAATTTTTAATCGGATTAATTTTATTATTTAATCACCAACAAAAATTAATTAATGACACAGTGTAAATCCCGTGAGAATTAAAACAATAACAAGCAATAAATAAGTTTAAATAGAAAGACGTGATTCCATAGGGACGGTATAAAATCTTTCTAGTAAAGCATTTACAACTGGTCGAAGTTTATATAAACGATCAAGCTGAGGGTCATCATGTGGTGGTTGTTTACTGTTGCCATTAAAATGTAGAAATTCTCTTATCTTTTCAAAGCGTTTTAATGACATACATTCTTTTATTACATCATTGCCTATGGCAGGGGACCAATATACCCTAGTGTTTGGTACATGTACAATAGATATCATTATACAAATACCAATGTATTGTTTAATTTCTAAATTCGTTACATTGACACACTTTTCTGGGTTTTTTTTTGCACACTAAATAAATTTGTTTCTTTAACTATATGCTCAATCAAATCTTCTGTAAAAAGATAACTAAAAAAATTTAGAGGTGTGTTTAAATTCATAATTTCAGGAACGAGATTCTCGTCACCTCGGAATAAAATTTGATCATCATTTAGAAGTAAATTAGTTTTCTTCCAGTTGATTGCAGGCTTTGTTCTCCCTGTATTATTTTTATTAGTTTTTAGCATGTTCCCACCACTAAGCAGATCAAGAACATCGCTATTATCAAGTAATGATACCTCATCTTCCGAATCACTACTACCATCAAAAATTTCATCACAAACTTTGTTTGGTTTATAATTAGGATCACTTGTGCTGCCATCGCTTTCTGAATCAGATCCATCTTCAATATGATCACTCTACGATCTGTTCATAAGTTCCTCAATTTCTTTCTGTGCTAAAAACTTTCTTCCCGCCATTTCCTTAAAAAAATGGCGTAAGCACACCATGTATCATTTTTGGTACATAAAATTGAAATCATACTTGAATTTTTTATAAAAGATTAAAGAAGTATTTTATTAATAATTATAAAAGCTACGTACCTCTAAAATATATTTATAAAACTTTCAAAGATGTAAACTGACTTTAAAATACTGAAAATATAGCAAATACTAAGGCAGGTCTGGTATGAATTGAACGGCTATCTTTTACTGAGATCGCAGTTGTATTCCTGCTGCCATCTATACTATGAAAATGTAGCTAACAGTGATTAAAAGCTTTGCTATGATGTTTCAAAATTAATACAAGGTGCACAAGTGGATAAAAATATTGCTTTTTAATATAAAGGGGAAAAATAACTTGTGTATCAAATTTGATACAGTGTGCAGGGAAGGGTTTTAAAATTGCCGGTAGCGCTTGTGCGGGGACTTGAACCGGGGACCTCTGCAGTTCGATGCTTCTAAGGACTGCAGAGGTCCGCACTCCGATGCGATAACCATTCAGCTACAGAGTCCTTGAGAAAAAGTTCTTATGAAAGGGGCATAACGCATTTTCGTTACGTAACGATTCCTGCTAGTTCACTCTACTGTAAGCCGCGTAAAAGAACTTCGTTCCAAAAAAAAAAAAAAAAAACTGCTAGCATTTGCGTCCAACCGGGAAGGGGGGGGGGGCTCGGGATATAACTACACGAAAATAACTCCTTAAGCGAAGCCAGACCAGATTTCATTGAGAAGCGATTAGTGCAGGAATTATGATGGTTCGTTTCTCTTCCGTAGATGACTGTTGTGGCTTTGAAATAAACTTACTCTAGCATGTCTCATCGGTAAATATCATGTATACTGGAAATTGTTATTCTGTATCTTAGTTGTTCTTAAATCATGGACAGAAATTTAAGCAGGAGGAAAGGCAATAAGTTCCAATGTCTGTACTGTTCGTATTTGAAAGGGAGGTATTTCATGTGAGGACAGTAACGCTAAATAAATTGCTAAGCTCCATCAAGGGGCTCCGTACGTTAGTACTGGGTGACTGCTAATGGTAAACGGGATAAAGAACAGCCATATCGATGTATTCATTCCATATAATTCTTCCAGCAGTATCAATGTAGTTTCGCTCGATAAATCCCCTATCACTCAAATATTGAGGGAGAGTATTATGTCACTTCTAGTTGAGCATTCTCGGAATGTATTCAAGATAAGAGTTTGCTATCAAATGAAGGAAGAGATTTATCAGAGCTTTGTTTGTTTGCATCAACGACAGAACACAAAGTTATCAATTGTTTTTCCGATTGTCACTTCACTTAAAAACACACATAAAAAAACTGTTTGTACAACGTTCTTCATTTTCCCTCTCTGACGACTTCATTGTAGTCAGAACTTTTTCTTTGTTGTAGGGTGTGAGGGAAAATCTGTATCCATGTCCTCTCTAAAGCCATGTAATTTGTTATTTCCGTAGCGCATGCAAAAGTAATTCCAAAAGGAGAGTTAACTCATTTATAGTTGACCCTTAAGGAACTTCCATAAGAAAATTTTTGTCTGAAAAACTAAAAGACTCTCGTGTCGGAGTGACTTAACCTCTGTCTTTGGAAAGTTAAAAGATATATTAAAGGACATTCTTTATGCGCACTACTAAAAAAATATTATTTCCTCCAAATCTTTGAAAATATTCTCATAACAGTTTCCTGAGTGACATCCAAACGGATAGAACACTGATTGTCCTTTGGATCCAGAGTTTGTGGATTCGAATCCCGGGATAGGAATGAGTGCTTGTAACCGTTCAGGATTGGCTTTAGGCTCGGTGCACACGAGCGATCCGGTGTCGTTGCGGCACCGTAGTTGCGATCAGGGGTACAATAGAGTTGAACTAACTGACGACGCCTACGTCCATGTGAGTCGGTTAGTTCAACTCTAAGTACTCCTGATTGCAACTGCGGTGCCGCAACGACACCGGATCGCTCGTGTGCACCGAGCCTTAAGCTGTATGTCCCGGACAGCTTAGCCTTCATGCTGCAAATGATGAAGGTAGGGCTCCCAATCTAACCATAAAATTGATAACAAATGCTCAAAAAGCTAGTTCTTATTTAGGAAAGAATCACTGCAATAGTAAGTTTTCAGTTATAGGTTACCAATTAATTTAAGATTAAATTAATTGGTAACCTAACTGAAAAACAAGTTTTTATTTCCTTTTTAAGGGAACGGTGGACCCCTGTTTCAGCAAATTTCGTCATTGTAATACTGATTGTGTTGTTGTAAATAATATATATATTTCTGTAGATTATTAGTACCAAAATAATTTTTTTCAAGTAAAAAATCATTTATGAAGCTTCTACAAAGTAATTTATAATGGGTAAGTGTAGTAATAAATTTTAAATCTGTATTTCTCAAACCAGATTTTTCAAGGTTTTTAGATTTTTTAAATGGTCTATGCTACTTAATTTTTCTTCAAAATTCATGAAATTGATAAGGAAGAATTCTTATGCTGTTTACAAAAAAACTGGGTATGCATTTTACAATTCGACTTCATTAAGGTAATTAAATTTGATTTATAACTTTTCAAAAGGCAAAATTTTGATGAAAATCGGGATGGAATTCAGAAAAAAAATCTCTCAAAAACTAACTATTCAAGGGATTAAATAATTGATACGCAGATGTGTTTGTTATACAGTTTAAAGAGATTAAAATGCAAAATAGTGGAAATATCTCAAAAATTAAGTAGCAAGGAGCATTTTAAAATTTTGTTTACAAATTTCAAATTTTTAAAAATATCTTAAAATTATAATTGTATTGGAAATTTCTTTTAAGGTATTCCATTTATTTATAGTGAAATGTGCATATGTACAAAATTTCGTATCTCTATAATGAAAAGTAAAAAAAGTAAACTTTAATGTCCACCGTTCCCTTAAATAAAGCATAAATAAAAACAGGTTGCAATGAATTTCTTTCAAACATAACTCTTAATGTACATAAAACGATCAAAAAAGCAATCTATATTTATTGCAATTTAGAATTGTTGAAAAGTTTATTATATTATGCAGATTTAACTAGCACATTTTTCTAAAAGGCGAAACATAAAAATAAACGAACTAGAATACATTTGTAGGAATTAATTCACCTATGGGCGAGCATAAAAGTTTTTAATGTTAAATCTAGATAGAATCGGGAACGACAGACAGGCACGTTTAATCTCAAGCATTTAGAGAAACCTTTTTATACATTGCCTCAGAACCTGTCATCCCAATTTTCAAACACTGAAATTTATTCTTGCAAAATATATTCTACTTTAGAGACTTAGAAAGTTCAAAGCTTTTAAGGTAAATTCATATATTTTAGTAAATGATTTAGTAATATTTAGGATTTTTTTTTGCGATGACTACCACAGCTTTCTATTGTGTGAACCACATGTAAATCCCTTTGTTTACAGTTATGCATGCAGAATGAGTCTTATATATATATGAAAATCCTAACATAGATATAAAATTTTAATACAAAACAAAAAGTAGACATTGAAAAGTAAGGTCATCAATCTTCGTCAAAATATAGTGTAAATGGTTTATTTACAATAGTTTATATTTATGCACCTTTCTTCAACTCAAGTATAAAGCTATTTTTATCTAGGAAGAGATGATTTAAGCATGTTTTCTTTAAAAGTCTTTAAGAAGTAAGAGGATATAATTCATAAACTTCATAAAAAGCAGTGAAATATCTGGAGTTTTATAATTTGATTTTAATACTTTTGACTGAAGAGAGATATTAACCTTTGTGCTATGAGTATCCTGTTTACATCGCAATGTTTTATGGGAGTTTCGCAGGAATTTTATGGAAGATGAAAGATGTGTCTCTTTCAATAAACGTAATGATAAATAACTACTCAGTTAAAACATAGCTTCACCCTTTATTAAGAAAAGCGATTTTTCAAGATATTCAAGATTTGCATATTATTTAAAAAAAAACAATCTATACAGCAAAATCTTATCATAAATAATATATTGTGTCGTAATATTACACAAGTTAACTTAAGTTTTATGACAAGGGTATTTTAAAAAGTAACCTAGGATAACGTTGAACTTCAGACTTACAAAACATCAAAAAGAGGAATATGGAGAGCAAATGTTTATCATGAATAAAATTTGTATCGGAGTATTATATAAGCCACCTTAAATACTAGGAAATGGACGTACCTAATTTAACCCCAGAATATGCTTCAACTTTAAAGCTTATACAAATCATATCCTTCGGTTTGATAACATAAGTCAACGTTTCGTAACCTTAACTCACCAATCAGAAATACATGTATAAACAAAGAGAAACCTGAAAAACAAAGCTATTGTTCTAGCAGTTAAAAGGATAAAAGGGAATCAGATTCCGTTTATTCGCAAGATCAGCTCATGAAAAATATACTAATGTATTAGTACACAGTTGTACTTTTCACTTAATTAGCTAATTTTTCTCACTATAAAACTCGGCTTTAAATGTGTCTCATCAGTTGAGAACGCATTCATAGATATTATTTCTCTTTGGTTCAATTCAGGAGGGCCAGGTGAGGACCGAATGGCTAGGCCGTTGGCATTCGGTTCAGATCCTGTGGGTTCGAGTCCCATTGTTGGCATGGATGTTTGTAGCCGTTCGGAATCGGCTTTAAACTGTCGGTCTCGGTCTAATTAGCCCTCCTGTAGTAAAAAATGTTGACCGTAGCGCTCCAAACCAATTCAGAAGGAAAAAAATGTCTTATAAAAACCTCGAAACTTTATTTGTAGCGCTCTTTACCATGGTAGCAGATGGCGATGCCAAGACAAACGTTATGTCCGTTTTTGTTTTTATTCCTTAGCTTTGGAATTCCTGAAATATTTTATGAGTTAAGTGTCGTGGAGACACGACATGTGTTCAGAAAAGGGGCGATAGAAAACGGAATTCAAAAAAATCAGACAAAAGAGATGCCTTGAACAGCGGGATAATGTACTGCGTATGCGAATGGCAAGGAGAGATAACAAGTTGAGAGGGGGCAATTGAAATGAGAAAACGGTCAACAGCTGCGTTTAACGAAGGGCCCAGCTGGTGATAATGAGCTGAGGAAAATGTGAAAACGGAGTCACAGTTAGGAGAAGAAAAGGGGTAGGGCGATTTACGAGGTTGACCGGCGTTAGAAACACCACTGGAGGCCCAGGCGAGAGCGTGGGAAGTCAAAAATGTAAGAAACCCCAGACAGGTGCAAGGGCGAACGCCCCCGTCAATATGGATTGGAGAAGATAGGAATATAAAATGGGTGATCGGCCAATGAAGGGGTCCCGGATCGACCCATTGGACAGAAGGTGGCCACCAATGAGGGCCTGAATATTTAATGATGGAAGTTGAGCTCGAGAGGAAAAGTTTTTAGAGAGAGCAGAACGAGTTGAGATCTTTCACTAAGAACACATAAGCCCCGGTAGACAGCGAAGGAAGAGAGAAGATGACGGGCTGCTAACTTAATACCGGAGAGACAAGCCAAGTCCTCGGTACCCGAAAAAGCAAACCGATATGAGATAGATGCAGACCCCAATACCGGAGAGGCCGACCGACTAACCTGTCATTTAGCGAGAGAGGAGCAGCCGTTTCCCCTGGACCAACGCGCCCCCGTAGCAGATGCCTAGATGCGGAGTAAAGCACCCTGAGTCCACCGCATGCCGATGATCGCAGCTGTTACCCTGGACCAGAGCCCGATGACCCCCCCCAGCCATGCTTGTGATGAGGTACGGACCTTCGGAGTGACGAACGCTCTCCCAACGCGAGTGTATTCTCGGAGACGCCGCAGAACGCCGCAACAGACAGTGACCGCAGTTCCCCCGGAACCGACAGCCCGCTGCCCAAAAAGAGAGCCCTATGTTTCTCCCAGCGAGACTTATGATGTCGATGTATCGTCAGAAAAGGTAGGAGAGTATTTTGACTTATCCTAGCAATGCCCAATGCCTATTAGAGAGCGTAGTTAATTAGATAGGGCAGATTAGGTGAAATCTTTACATTTATGCATAAATGTCTATCATAAAATAGTGCTTGTGTATATCCATATCAATTGAAGTAGTATCTTGCAATAGTTTCGTAATGTGTTTGTGTATAGCAATTAAGAATGTAGGATAATATAACAATGTTAGGGAGTAGATAAAAATGTTAGTAGTTTGATATTGATGAAAATGAAGGTTAGATAAATAATCAGAATTAATGTATTGATAAGATATAGGAAGGAAGATAATCTGAAATGTATATGTAGAGATATGGTGTTAATGAAATAGAAATTCGGAAATCTTCAATGAATAATGTTGTTTGTATATGTATGATTGGTTTAATAAATTGATTTGGAACTATACATATGAGCATCACTCTCTAATTACTTGTACTACCACTAATACTATAACTAATAAATAATCATATTACGGTGACATAATTGGTGCCCTGACAAACAGTTGGAGGTTAAATAATGGAATTTGTTAAATTAAGTATTGTAGAAATTTAATATGTGGACCAACGCCACTGAGAAAGAAGTGATTGCTCTCTGTATGGATGTGAATCAAGTGATTAAACTGTAGATATATTTATGATAGATATCTATGCTCGCGATAAAGAAAAATGTGGGTATGTTAATTGATAATGTTATAATACAGTAGAATTTGCTGAGATAGTTGAATTGTTGAAATTTTAGATGGGAAGTCAAAGAATGTCTAAGAATATAATAAAAAAAAAAAAAAAAAACGTTAGTTATTACATAATATATTGAAGGGTGTTAAGTGGCTAGCTAAACAAAAATATTACTGATACTGCGGTAATGTTAGATAAGAAGAAGTACGCAAATTAAAAATTGCAACGTGGCATTGTTAAGAGTGAGTAAGACAGAGTGGGAAGCGCACGATAAGAAATTTGCACGAATTAAAGGGAGTTATATACAGGAACAGTAAAATAATATTATTTGAGTAAATTGGGTTTAAAAATAATTGCTAAAATGCCACGAAACGCGGAAGATTTAATGAACCAAGTTGCATTTCAAAAGATTATACAATTGCCAGGCCAGAAAATTGAAAATGTCTATAAACATATAAAAGGCGTAGTCTATCGATTTTTGGGATCGGAAGTCGCGAAAACTTATGAAATAGACCAGATAATGCTAGATAAATTTATAAAATCAATACAACAGGAGATAGCAAAAGAATTAGTGACATTACGCCCACGAACTTTTCAGCAGGCAGTAGATTTTGCAACAGAAATTGAAGAAAATACGGCAATAATTAATAATATAACGGTTAGCAATAAAACAAAAGATGAAACAATGACAAGGGGATTAGAAGATATATATGCAACACTGCAGAAACAGAGAGATTTTGAAAACATTAGGCAAGTGCCCGAACAAAATATTGAGCAATTGGCAGTACAAGTTGAAAAGGCGACTTTAGAATATTTTGGGATACAATTTAAAGGGGACGAAACTACAGAACAAGTCATGTTATTTAAATTTTTGCAAGCGGTCGATAAAGATATGGAAAAAGAGTTACGAGAATTAAATGTGCAGAAATTTCAGGAAGCAGTGAGTAGGGCAAAACAAATTGAACGCGTAAGAAGCGAGCAGGAATGCAAGGTCGAAATAGGGTGTATAATAAGTAATGAGGACGCGACAAAAAGTCTAAATTGCACAGGTCAAAAGCAGGAGGAATTAAATTTAAATGAAGCGCAGGAGGAATTAAATTTAAATGAAGCGCAGGAGGATAAAACTAGGTGTGAACAGGAGAGGTCAGTAGCGCAAAAGGTTGAGATACAGGAGGACAATAATACAGAAGTTTGCATTTTATGCGAAATTAACGGACATTTAATTCAAAACTGCGATGAATTTAAACGAATAAAATTACATTTAAAAGAAAATAAACAGTTGCCTTTCTGTATCGCTTGTGAGAATAAGGGTCATTTAATTAATGATTGTGTAATTTTCCGAAAATTCAAACAGAATTACGAGGGTGACAGGAAACATAATAAACGAAGAGTAAAAGAAAAGGGTGAGACGAATTGCAAAAAATCGAAACAGTCGAATACGGAGCAATTAGAGAAATCACACAATACGATACGACAAAATTCAGTAAAGAACGAGCAACAATTGAATAATATTAACGCAATGTATGTCAACACACTACTCATAGCGGGTAAGAAAACTAAAGAAAGTAACAATGATCAGAAAAGGGTAACAAACATTCGTGAGCAAGCAGCCGAGTCAGGACAGTCGCATAGTAAGGAATCAAATACACGAAATTCACGCAAGAGTAATATACGCTATCAACGGCGCGAAAGAAATATTCAATTTATCGTAGGAGAAATTGTAAGTTTGCGACGATTAAATTCAATTAAGGCATTAAATAGGCAATTGAACGGGGAATTCGAAATTTTGCGAATTTACAGAGATAGGAACACATTATTGAGATTTATAAAGTCACCGCGCACAATAATAAAAATTAATTTAAATAAAGTAGTCAGATCACAATATTAGAAAATGATAGGCATAGACAAAATAAATAAATAAATAAACAAATAAATAATAATAATAATAAAGCCAAATAAGAAAGAGATCGCAAAATAACAGAGGTAAACAAAACAATAAGTAAGGTCATAATAAATACCTAGAAAGGCGTCAAATTATTAAAATGTGTAGTAAGCTAAATGTAGTATTGAAAAGATAACAGCGGCCAACACAAAGTAATTTAAATACATGCGAATAAGACTAGAATTATCTCACAAGAATAATAACACGAGGAGTAATAAGTATTAATGATAAGTGATAATTAAAAAAAAAAAAAAAAAAAAAAAAAAGAAATTTAAAAACCTATCAAAGCCAAAAACAAAAAAAATGTAAATAAACAGTGACCCGTGTCATAGGACACGCCCCAAAGAGGAGGAGGTTAAGGATTAATGGTTTCTTATAAATGTCACACAGGCAGAAAAGGGGCGGAGTCAAATTGGAACATAGAAGTCGTACTCTAGAATACATTATGGGCAAAATCAAGATGGATAATGGTAGCACTAATATGATATGAAATTTAAAAGATACATACCTGAAGAGTTGAGATGAGATTGACGGGATGAGCGCAAAGGAAACAAAGAATGTCATATTTGTCCAGATCACAGCGATAGTATCCATACACAAGGCGCGGGGCAACAAGATAGGAGATTTCACGCGAAGTTGAAAAAAAATAATAATAAGAATAAATCAATAAATAAATAAATAAATTAAAAACAACATGTAAATACTTGAGAGGGCAGCCAATTGCTTAAGTGCGAGAGGCAAAAATAAGTATGAGTAAAAAAAATAATAATAATAATAATAATAATTGAAAGGTAATTAGATAATTGCCATACACCTGTCTGAAAAAAAAATAAATAAATAAATAAATAAACGATGATAGGGGTTTATTAAATAAAATTAAATACATAGAAATGAATCATTAAATAAATACAGAAACAAGT
Source organism: Dolomedes plantarius (assembly GCA_907164885.2). Taxonomy (NCBI): domain Eukaryota; kingdom Metazoa; phylum Arthropoda; class Arachnida; order Araneae; family Dolomedidae; genus Dolomedes; species Dolomedes plantarius. The sequence continues at coordinate 178,679,311 of OU015494.1, forward strand.
AAATAATTCATGAATGAACGAACGATAGAGATAGATACATAAAATAACTGCTAGATGGTTAGAGGAGAAGTAATTATGAGTAGTCAGGCATTAAGATAAACGCGTGCAGATGGCCGGAAATAATGAAAATATTAACAATAATAATAATAATAAGTGATATGAATGATTAATGAAGTGAATAGTTAACAAAATCACTAAAATGAATGTAGGCTATAGAAATCATAAGTCAGACAACGTGATTTAAGAGTTCAAAGAGGGCCTATGATTAAAATCAATTAAATAAACGCACACTAAAAAAAATAAAATAAATAGATAAATAACATAACGAGAATGACACAGTAGATATGATAATTGTTAAAAAAAAAAAATAATAGGAAACAAAACAATTAAATCATTGTTGAATTAAATCATTGTAAAAAGGAACGATACGAATACTTACAAATCCCAATGGCGCTGAATGCTGAATACATGAGATTTTCAAAAACACGCGGTCGAAATAGTTGGGGTTGCCAACGCAAGGTAAGGAATATTGCAGAGGTGCCGGTTAAAGATAAAGGCAGACCATTGAGAAACTGGTCCCGACAACTACTTAAAATAGCAGGCAAAAGTAACAGGTGAATAGCCAGCGCCAAACAGAACTGGTTTGCCCCATGGGAATAACGCATGGCCGAGAAAACGAGTTGGCTATGGTGAAAATGAGGGGTCGAAGTGTAATCAATCAAGTGCTGTCACGTTTGGCGGGTCAGGAAGAGAATGTCTTTCAATCGTAAATAAACAAACATTTGGAATCGAAGGGAGGTTTTAAATGAAATAGAGTTATGTCAAAAGGTAAGGAAGTTACGTCAGAAAGGGATACGAATTGTTAGGAAACTGTAATTCTACTGTATTATTAAGGGGAATATGAAGCTTTTTATATGAATAATTACTGAATTGAAGGAATGAAATACAAAAAAAAATGATTTGTTTAAAATATTGGGCATTGCTAGAAAACAAAAGGCTCTCCACGACAGTGGTTGATGAACTCGAATAACAGAGGACAGTCATAAAAACTGAAAGGACAATCAGCAAATTGATATTGAATACAAGGACAATTTAATAAAGAAATTTTTTTTTTAAAAATGCGTTACTCAAGTATGAATATATATATATATATAGTATGTAATGTATGATTGTTGATTATTTTTAATGGAGTGTATAATATAATTTTTATTTGTTTTGGTAGCTGAGAATGAAATTGCGAAATATATGGGTATTTCGCGCGGTTTTCAGTACTTTAGTAAGTGAAGATATATGTAAGGTTTGAGTATTGATTATTTTATGAAGTGTATAATATATATTTTATTTGTTTTGGTATCTGAGAATTAACTGATTTGAGAAGAATTAATTTAATTTGTTTTGGTATCTGAGTATGCGAAAAGTGTGAAATATATTATAGAGCACAAGCTACGGCATTGGGCATTGAGCAGGAACGATACAGATAATTGTGAGGTCGAAATAGAGACTAGATAGTGTCGAACAGAGATGTTGAGGTTGTTTCAGTAGACAGCAGGGAGAGACGTACGTAGGGAGGTGGCGAAAAGTAGATTGATTTGGAGTTCGGTCAGGCGTAAGTTTGAGGTGAAGTGAGGCAGATGTCATGATTCGGTCTACGTAAAATCTTTTTAATTTTGAAAGGAAGGGGTGAATGTCGTGGAGACACGACATGTGTTCAGAAAAGGGGCGATAGAAAACGGAATTCAAAAAAATCAGACAAAAGAGATGCCTTGAACAGCGGGATAATGTACTGCGTATGCGAATGGCAAGGAGAGATAACAAGTTGAGAGGGGGCAATTGAAATGAGAAAACGGTCAACAGCTGCGTTTAACGAAGGGCCCAGCTGGTGATAATGAGCTGAGGAAAATGTGAAAACGGAGTCACAGTTAGGAGAAGAAAAGGGGTAGGGCGATTTACGAGGTTGACCGGCGTTAGAAACACCACAGGAGGCCCAGGCGAGAGCGTGGGAAGTCAAAAATGTAAGAAACCCCAGACAGGTGCAAGGGCGAACGCCCCCGTCAATATGGATTGGAGAAGATAGGAATATAAAATGGGTGATCGGCCAATGAAGGGGTCCCGGATCGACCCATTGGACAGAAGGTGGCCACCAATGAGGGCCTGAATATTTAATGATGGAAGTTGAGCTCGAGAGGAAAAGTTTTTAGAGAGAGCAGAACGAGTTGAGATCTTTCACTAAGAACACATAAGCCCCGGTAGACAGCGAAGGAAGAGAGAAGATGACGGGCTGCTAACTTAATACCGGAGAGACAAGCCAAGTCCTCGGTACCCGAAAAAGCAAACCGATATGAGATAGATGCAGACCCCAATACCGGAGAGGCCGACCGACTAACCTGTCATTTAGCGAGAGAGGAGCAGCCGTTTCCCCTGGACCAACGCGCCCCCGTAGCAGATGCCTAGATGCGGAGTAAAGCACCCTGAGTCCACCGCATGCCGATGATCGCAGCTGTTACCCTGGACCAGAGCCCGATGACCCCCCCAGCCATGCTTGTGATGAGGTACGGACCTTCGGAGTGACGAACGCTCTCCCAACGCGAGTGTATTCTCGGAGACGCCGCAGAACGCCGCAACAGACAGTGACCGCAGTTCCCCCGGAACCGACAGCCCGCTGCCCAAAAAGAGAGCCCTATGTTTCTCCCAGCGAGACTTATGATGTCGATGTATCGTCAGAAAAGGTAGGAGAGTATTTTGACTTATCCTAGCAATGCCCAATGCCTATTAGAGAGCGTAGTTAATTAGATAGGGCAGATTAGGTGAAATCTTTACATTTATGCATAAATGTCTATCATAAAATAGTGCTTGTGTATATCCATATCAATTGAAGTAGTATCTTGCAATAGTTTCGTAATGTGTTTGTGTATAGCAATTAAGAATGTAGGATAATATAACAATGTTAGGGAGTAGATAAAAATGTTAGTAGTTTGATATTGATGAAAATGAAGGTTAGATAAATAATCAGAATTAATGTATTGATAAGATATAGGAAGGAAGATAATCTGAAATGTATATGTAGAGATATGGTGTTAATGAAATAGAAATTCGGAAATCTTCAATGAATAATGTTGTTTGTATATGTATGATTGGTTTAATAAATTGATTTGGAACTATACATATGAGCATCACTCTCTAATTACTTGTACTACCACTAATACTATAACTAATAAATAATCATATTACGGTGACATTAAGGATGAATGCTGCTAAGACGTCAGTAACTGTTCATCCAAACCACCAAAACACAGATGTAACATAGGCTTGGTGTGAATTACAACTCGCTTACATTTTAAATTGAAGGCCTTATTAAAAACACGTAGAATTTAAACAACTAATTTCGTCTTGCTTGTATCTTGGAAATAAAAAACCGTACTAGTGAAATACTCAAATTCAACATATCAAAACAGCCATTTTAACACCATTGAAGCGAAATTAGTATGATGAGAATTTTTCTCAAAGGTATTTTAAGAATATATTTATAGAAGGTTTATTCTTTGTTAACATTCAAAATATTCCTTAATATGCAATCTTAAAATGTTTGAGGAATATATCTCTCAATCTATGCTATGTCTGAAATGATAAGCATACCAGATCTTTATATGCCATGTTTGGAAAAGGGACGAAGTGATTCTCCATAAAATCGTATTTTGATTTAGTCCTTAAACGTTTAAATGTATTATTTCATTTAATAGAATATCAAGCATGACGATGACGGGCAAAATTTTTATAGAAAAATGTTATTAAGTTAGTATTGCTCTGCTTTGAGGGATATCTTCTTCTGATCAGGCCGAAACAGCTAAATTTTAAAGTTTGTGCCAGATGCCCCCGATGCCCGAACACTGTCACCATAAAACATTTCAACTCCTAGCTTGACGCGTCAGCTAGTCTGGGTCTAAAAACTTGTTTATACAAATATGTTCTGTAATGATTTCATCTCAGGTAGAAAGTGTATGTGCTGGAGTGCGCTGCGATATATGTGTTGGTTCTGTAAATAATTGTGTTGAAATGTTAAGAGTTGGTTTGGATTATTGGGCCATAGAGGGATTCATTTATTAAAAGTTGATACTTGTGTGGGAAATAAAGGATATTCCATTTTCCTTTTTATATGAAGAGCAAGAAACAGATAGAGATGCTATGTTGAAATTTGTTACGAGAGTAAAATGCAAGAAAGAGCATATTATTATTCACAATTTGAGCTTTAATTCAATGCAAGTATGTCCCTTTACATTGCAGGGTATTAAAAGTGACAGTTTTTTCAAAAATTATGTGAGCTAATTTAACTCACAGAAAGTTAACATTTTCTATAAAAATCATAAAGTGAACTGAATTTTACATTTTTTTCCTATTTGAAAATGATCGAACTATCTCTGAAGCACAAAGGATAATTCAAGCATTCTGAGATTAATTTATGCATCATGAATGTATGTAGATGCGATATCTAAGACTCTGAAAGTGCAGTTCGGTTTAAGCACCAATCAGAAATAATGTTTAAGGCGCGTGGCACTTGTTATCTGCAATTACTTTTATATTATTATGTAAGTCAGACTAAAATATGCATGTCAAACTAAATTACATCAAAGATGCGTCTTCATAGAGATGTTTCATTCCTGAAATTGTTCATGTATTTATGGTGTCTGGTAAAATCACATGCTTTAAACGAAACAGCAGGTAATCAGTAAGGGCACGGGTAGTGTTAAACTTGGACTGCACTAGAGGATGATTGCATAAGAATGGATAGATAAATTTATATAGAGGAAATGATACAAAGAGTCTAATAGACCTCTGCAACCATATTATGAACAATGAAGAAAACCAGCTCAAAGTGCCTTGTGACAAGGATCGCAATACATTACAGAAAGTTACGAGCTTTAAGGGAAACTGAAAATTTAGGTTGTTAAAAAATACTTCTTACTTCCAAACAGATATATGACGGAGTGAATCCACAACGGCAAAGATAACAGTCGTAGTGAGTTTAAGATATTTCAGAAGAACACCAGTTTAATCGAAGGAGTTGGAGATAAGGAATTTGGATCACCATGGCCGTCTGCACACGGGGCAACTCAAAAGAAACTGATATCTGACTCCAGTCACAAACCAGTCCCTGATGAGTCGTAACCTATGTAATTGAATGGAGCCACGCACACGGCGCAACTGGTTACAAACTCGTCCGACGAGTTGCTCCGTGTGCAGACGGCCTTAAAGTAAAGCATGAAGGACTCGAGATATCAAACAGTTGGGATGAGAATGAGAGATTAAAAGTATTATCGTTGTTGGGAAGTAGAAGCGATTACGAATGAGTGAGTGACAAAAATGAGAGTTAAAAAGCACCTTTTGTAAAATTAGATTAGGCAGAAGATGAGTGTGTAAAAGGGTGATCGAGGATAAAGGAAGGAAAATTGCAAAGATAAAACGAATGTTTGAAAACACAATCTACTTGCAGTTAGCCTCGAGAGAATAACGACGACGGCAGAATCTCAGGAATAACTGAGGACCAGTCTGAAGAATTTTTATGGAAAAGACTAGATGTCGGTGACTTAAAGTTATGCTTACGAATCTTAACTCCATATTCCAATACTGAGAAGAAATTTTTTATAAAAATTGTGTAGCATTTATTTCCTAAAACACGTAGAAGGTAAAATAATGTTAAAAAATATTATTACTTTTTTCTACCCATTCCCCAAGTCACATATTTCCCCTTGCCTAATGGTATTTTAAGAAAAAAACATAGCTGTGTTTTTCATCTTTTTTTGTGGGGGTATAACAGATTAGTTTCGATATTTAACTATAGGTTGGCTGGATACTCATCGCAGGATTCGAACAGTAGCGCCCTAGGTATGTAACCAACCATCCTGCCCGGCATTTATGTTTAAATTTGAATTTTGAAAAACTGTTTGAGTAGTTGACAAAATTTGAGTAATAAATAAATATCCAGTGTTTATGACAATGGCAATTTAATTTTTGTTGCCATTAAAATTACATATGCTTTTAGTGAATAGATGAAAGAGATTAGAGACTTATGTCAATAGAATATGAGATTAAATTTATCTATATATATAAAACAGTTCCGTAACTGACTCATTCATTCATTCATTCATTCACTGACTGACTGACATACAACGCACAGACCAAACCGCTGGACCTAAAGGGCTGAAATTTTGCATGGCGATTCTTCTTATAGTGTAGGGGTGCACTAAGAGAGATTTTTGAAAAATTCTTCTTAGATTTTTTTAAATTAAATTTTTAAGCTGTTTTTTTTACTTTTTTTAAGTTTGCATTTAAAATAATAATTTGAGGGTTATAAAATTTATATCACGAGAAAGATCATAAAAATTCCTTTAAAATGAAATCTTTTTCGAATCTTTACCTTCTTTTCCTGATTTTTGGTGAATTTTTAAAGATTAATTTTTAGAATTTAATTTATTAAATGCTGATCACGTGACTTCTTTTTCTGGTACTTTAAATAAATTTATCGTCACGTGCATAAAAACTAAATAGACAAAAAATAATTTTTTTTCTTGCTAATGCGGCAGACGATTGGACATTATCCAAAAAAATATTAAAATACAGTAAAAGAAATGTTCTAGAAACTGTACTATATTAACTGTACTATATTCTTTAGTATTCTTTATATTAGATTTAATTTGAATATCTTCTTCTACATTATTTTGTCTATAAAAATATCCCTTAAGATTTTTTTATAAATATATATATATTTTACATCAATTATATACATTGATCGTCGTATTTATCATGTATATATTAGCATTAATTGCATACATTCACCGATGTTTTTACTTTGAATGTACTCCGTAGCGAAGTGCGGGTTTTCAGCTAGTTTAGATATAAAATTGTTTATATGACATGTATTTCCGCACTGCTAAATATATGTAGAAATAATGTTATTTATGTAGTTCATGTGTTTCTTCAAGTCAGTGCAATGAATCATCACAATACTCATGACAGCTTGGTTAACTAATGTTTCCAAAACGTGTCAAGTTAGATATTTAAGCGATATCGTGGTTAAATAAATTATCAAGTATAGATACGACTAATGTAAATTTCAATTATTCTCCTATTATACCTGCGCAATGTTTAGTGTAAGGTGAGAAAGTAAGGAGCCTAGATAAATGCTGTAATTCCGTCTTTATTCCCTCCTTTAAAAGTATTGACTCAGGGGAAGTTCTGTGATGGCGCATATAAAATTGATTTTCTCATTTTGCTAACACCACAAATTCGGAGGCAGTTTGTTAATATGGAGTAAACACTAACCACCAAAATACATATATTTTCCTTTTTGTCATCTGATTTCAAACACTGACTTCTCAAATTTATGATACCTCTAAATAGCCGCAACGAGTAGGAGAGAATATTAATGCAGGTTTCAAATGACAAGAAAAAAACATATTTGCAGACTATTTTCTTACTTTTCAAGTTCCTGTATAAAATAGGAATTACGTTTATATGTCTATAACATATTATTAATATATAAATCTTTTTCAATTTTTTCTCGCTATAAGAAATTTTATACCTGTGGACTTTTTACTTCAAATATAATGATTTTAGCATGTGAAGAAAAAATTTCTAGTTTTTACGAAAAAAGCTTGGTAATTAAAATTACATAATCTGTTTTTCTACAGGTACAAAGTAACTTCATCTTCTGTAAGAATCCATTTGCCATTACAGCTTAAATGGCATGGGTGAGATTACTTAAAAGAAGCCAGGATGATTTTGAGAGTGTTCTCAAGAAAGTGCCAGAACTCATTTCTTATTTATAAGTTGGATGATATGATCCGAAGAGAAAGACGGAAGGTCGTTGGTTAATTTGCTGCATAGAAAATGCATTATGTTATAATAGTGTTTGATATTTCGTCTGCATGTTCGAAAACTTTTATCTTATAAAACCAGTCGCAGTTCCTCTTTAACGATTAAACAGATAATATGCAGATGTGTTCTGATTATATGTTGTTAGATTGTTTTTGATAATATGTTTAGAAAATATTTTTCTTTTGGATATTATTTTGATATATTCCTGATTTTTCAGTTTAATCTAAGCCCTGATTATGTTAAAATTAGCTTAAATATCTTCTAACGATTTTTTTGTCTGTGTCAGGAATCAAACTTTGACCCCCATATCTTGAGTTGGATGTTCCTAAATGTTAATCTACACAGCAATACGAGAAAGGCTTAATTTCGATTTCTTTCATCTCTATACTTCCATCTACAAACTCCTTCTTCCTGAAACCCCCTTTATCTTCAGGACCAAACAATATAGGATGTTGGCAGGACACACACACACACACACATATATGTATATAACATATAAAACCCCAAAACCCTTTCAAAATTCCAAATTTCATTTACAAATGCTTGTGCATAACGAGTTGAAAGTAATTGCGTAGTTTGATTTCAAGAACAAAGGAATTGACTTAAATCAGGCATATTTTATATAACCCCTGTAACCTCTTATACAATCCCTGTTGTTTTCCATTTTGTCAGAGCCCAGATTTCAGGGTTCCAGCCAATGGCTGCAAGAGTTTTAGCATCACATGACTATATCTCTATTAAGTTATAAATAGGCGAGCCTCGATGGATATGCGCGATTTTGGGATTTGTCATTGTCCCAAGAAGATGAAGCAATGTGAATAATAGAGTTTTTATCGAGATTTTATGCGTTTTCCTGTGTGTGTCCGGGGCTGGAGGGGCCAGCTTTAAACAAAGATCTTCGAGATGCCGATTACGACACGACTTCCATCGCGGGAACTGAATTTTGTGGACTAACTACGAAATGAACTTTCGATGTGACGCACGGCCGGTGGACTCTATCAGCTTTGCTCCTTCCTCCCACGCCCTTGCCGCCGTGATGTTACAAATGAGATCGGTAGGATAGCCGAACCGACGGCCACCTCGGACTTTTGGCACCCGGACACATACACGAGCAGCTGTTTTCCGTTTCCAAATGAAAAATGCTGCAGTTTGTCTTCTGAAGAAACATGTCCAGCATGACTTGTTCCGCTGTGAACTGTAACAGTCGTCTTGAACACTGTGGATAAAATATCGTTTTGGATGTGTTGTGCTCCTAATTGAACAAAGAAATTTCCCTGCGAATTGCGCCGAGACAACACGCGAATCATGCCGTTGAGAATCAACTGGACGAGTGCGGATTGACCGACAAACAATTATTTTCGTTGCAACCAGCGTTGATAAGTGTGCTTCTGAAAATAGTGGTGCTACGATTGTGAGTTTGACAGAAATTTTCTTAGTCGGAATAGTCACTTTGTGCCTGACATTAACTGTACTGCTGCGTTGTCGCATCGAGAAAACTTTTTCTACGGAATGCTCCTGCAAATATTACAAACATTTCTTCGGAAAAGACATTTTTCACCGTACAGAACATTTGCTCGACAGAGGGATACACAAAGATGAAGGATATCAAGAAGAAAACAATTTGTATGTGCTGGGGAAATTAAATGGGTGAAATAAATGAATAAATATTTTTAAGGGATTAACGGAATAGAGGTAAACTGAAATTAAATCTACATTATGTATTAAATTATGAGTAATTGAAAATTTTGATTTCATTAATTGTTATAAAAGTAAGAGTTTAAAAGATTTCGTCGGAAATTCATATGAAATTGAGAATAGTTTTGAGTAATTTACTACAAATTCTGGTCTTCAGAGCTGATGACAACCTTTTTAGTTTCTTTTATTTGATTTTGTGTTTATATTTTGCGTTTATAAAGTGTTTTATTTTAATTTACATTTTGATAAAGTTAGAATTTTAAGTGTACAGAGGCTGTTCACACATTTTTTAGACGATGTATATTGTATTCACAAAACTAAATTACATAAAATTCTTGAGTTTCAAATCTTCTATTTGACATCCATTATTCTGAACTATCTTTCGACACCGTAGTTTCCAGGATAATAATGCCTTTTGAAGTGTCAGAAGAGGTATTCTATCCCATTCCTTCTGAACAGCTTTCCAGAAACCTGTAAGGGTTTTGGGACGACTTTGGATAATGCAGATTTTAAAAGTCCGAAAGCACAAAAATCCATAGGTGATACATCGGGAGATTTAGTAGGGATATCAGTGAAGGGTATGGCCTTGATACCAGTTTTTTGTTCCATTTCTTTTAGGAAATTTACAGTGGATTTTGATGTGTGACTGCTAGCTTTGTCCTGATGCAGTCTCACAGATTGATGGCACTGTGGGTAAAGCAATGGTATTTTATTCAGAAAAATTGGCGATAAAATATGTTTCTGATAGTATTTGGAGTTAATCTTCACATTTTTTTCCACTCTCTTTATTTTTAACTTGCCATTATAAGAAAAACCAGCAACAATCATAAATCCCTTAGAAAAACTTTCTTTCGATTCTTTGAACCATGTACTTACATTTTTTTCTCCCCTTTTATTATAATAAATGGCTCTTTTTTTGTTGTAATCATTTAAATACACCCATGACTCATCTATTGTGACAATTGTTTTCCATTTTCTTTGGATAAGTGTTTCTCATATAGAATTCTGCAGCGTGTCCTGCGTTCAGCGATATGATTTGGAAGAAGACGATGCGCATTGCGTTTTTTCGCTTTCTTAAGATTTTTAAATCAACGTTTATCATTTTGTTTACAGTGGACACCGAGCATTTTAATGATTTTGCAACTGTCCTTTGACTAGGGGGAATTTCTTTTAACATTAAACAACGTACCTTTGCAATAATCGAAGATGTTAGTTTTTTCCTTGGATATTTGTTTGGAATTTTTGTCCCACTTTAGGCTCCAATTTGACGTTTTTTTCCTTTCTTGTTGACGATATTACTTATCGACGCTTTAGATATCACAAAACCATGAGTCTCACATCGTATTTGGATAACGGAGTATGCATATTTCTCTTCGGAAAGAGTATAAATGTAGCCTTCGAACCACTGCTTTGTTAAAAACGCCATTTTGAATAAAAACAAAATTTTCAAGCCTCAGACGATAATTTTGACTTTTAAAAACATAGTGCAATTACAAATATTTCTTTTGCAGCAAACGCTTTTTTATTACCGCTTACCAAAATCGTCTAAAAAATGTGCGAACAGCCTCTGTATATTTTTTCATATTGTAAGAGTGCAAAGTCTTACATAATTTCTTGAAGTGAGTGTCAAGGTTGTTTTTAACGAAATGTTTAATGGGAAAGGTAATATTTAAAGATGGTTATATCGTAAATGGATGTGTCAGATTTAATGAAATAGAAGATTATGGGTTATGGAAATATGACAATTTGAATTAATGAATTAATTTTTAAAATAATGAATACTGTTGTAACTAAACCCATAAAATTTCAAAGAGTCTTACACACCCATTTTTACTGGAGAATATTGAAACTTAAGTACCAATTTGGGATTGGGCATTTAATAATAAACTGACATATTTTCATCTTAGTTTGTGAACAGGGAAATTAACTAATTCATGTTCTCAGTAGATTCATTTGACTCTGATCTGAATTCGGTAGTATGAAAGTTTTGTTTTGATTTGTTTGGAATAATGAGATTGGAAACTTCTTTCATGAAATTCTAAATTAAGACTATTTTGGGATGAAAAAATCAAATCAATTTTAGGAGTACAGTAATGATGAACATTTCTTTATATAATAAGTTCTTTTGAGTTATGAAATATGTGTTTGATTTAGATTTTAAGATTTAAAAAGATTTTTTGAGATTTATATTTGATAAGTTTATAAGGAGTGTTTTTAGTGTAATTATTAAAAATTTGATAATATAGTTGTATTTTGATGAAGAAGATACTAAGATTCAGAACAATTATATTTTAGCGATTTAGTACAGTGATTTCCGCTTATAAGAATCACTTTTGTTATTACTGATTCTTATAAGCGGTTGATTCTTAAAGCCGAAATTTATGTTTTGTCAGGCACACACACATTTATATATACATATATTAGATATTTTACCATAAAATACGCTTTATTTTACGTTATCTTTTATTAAAATTATTGTTTATAATTTTAAAAATACAACTTAATTTCCTGACCTATAAGCAGATACACATGATTATAATAAAGGAAGAAAAAAATCCGATATTTGTTGCAACATATCTGCTTAACAGTTTAACATTTCAACTACAGGAAGTGTGCAAGAAAAAGTTTTCTATGGTAGTTTGACGTAACGAAGTTTTCAGGAGTCTGTTTATACCTCTTTCAATACCAATAGTCTCAGACGAAGATTCACCTTCTAGCTTACGTTTCACGGTTTGATAACCTGCTGAATCTACTAATGTCACGTTTGCCTAAGTGATAGTGGACACTTCGCCGAAGATTTATGTGTTTCAGGGTGCAGGAAGCCGCAACCAGGATGTGGGAGGTGGGAAAAAAAGAGTCCCTGTCTTTGTTTGTCAGGGGAGAAAAGTGAAATCGGACCTGGACGGGTAGAGATGCCCCTGGGTCAAGCAAATAGGACAGTATTGTTCTAAAGCGTTTAAGGAGAAACTATTATGTTATGTCTAACAAAGAAAGAGATGCATTTTACGACTGTATTCCATTCCATCTTATCATTCCTTCCTTAAAAAAAAAAGAAAAAGGAAAGAACTTCATGCCTTTTGAGTGTTTAAGTGGCTTTTTTGGAAAAATGAAAGGAAAGCGAAGAGTGTAAGCTGTTTCTTAAAACCGGTCGATTGATTCTTAAAATCGAAAATTTTAACATGGAAATAATACATTTGTTTTTGTTTTTGCGATATTGATTCTTATAAACGGTTGATTCTTATAACCACTGATCACTATAAGTTACTGTATATCATTTTGTTTTGTGCACAGATAAAAAAGTAATGTGCAGTGTTCTTTTAAATCTCGTGGAGTAAAAGTAGGTCATTCCACCGACAAGCTCGCTATTATAAACTACTGTAAACACATTTAGAGTTGAAGGCCATTACTCACAGCCATAAATCTGTTTGGTCATCAATAGTTTGGTAAACATGAGTCGCGTAGAAGCTGAAACTGATTTAATTCATTTTAACTTAGTATATTTTTGTTTTCTTGTCTCTTTGCCGTGTCAAAGGTTATGTTTTCTAAATTTTCGCGTAGGATTTGAGATGCACCAGAGAAATTAAAAATTTATATCATGATGTATTTCTGTTTTCTTGTCCGTTATAAATTTCGTTTTGATTTCAAGTGATAAATAATTGAAATATGATTAGAGTTTTCTGAATTTAAATTCAAAACTATCCACACATATAACTTTGTAAATATTTCAGACATTATAAGTGTTTTAAGAATTTAAGTATTTTGTTTATTATATTGAAATACTACATTTGGTTTTGAACCCTCGTAAGTATATTTTGAGGAAACTTAGTTAAGAATTTAATTATTCGAGATTTCCTGAGGTAAAAAGTCGAAATTCAAGGCATAATTGCAGTTTTTCATATAAACAGAACGTCCTTATAATAAGACTAAGGAGGCCAAAAGGCCACAGTTGAATTTTAAACAGCTGTATGTTATAAATGGTTCATCCGCCCCAGAAAATTCTCGAAATATAAAGAATAAATAAATAGAAAAGAGAATATTATAATGAGATGTTTTTTAAAATATTGACTACAAATAAGAATATGTAGAGACTATACAACGGGGATTTATACCAAAATGTTATATAAGAAAGAAAAAATAACTTAGCGTTACTTAATTGATGTTTACATAAAAAAAACCAGGATAAGTATTGAGAAAAGAAATTAGGTTATTTGTGTTATTTTATAGAATAGTATTTTTGTGGATACTATATTGTTTTGGAAATTGAAATTTGAACATTAAAATTAAATTATTACTATTAATGGAGAAATTTCACAGTTGATTATGAGAGATTTGTGGTGCTAATTTTGACTCCATACTTTTAAGGTCCAAAGTATTTTATTATCATGTGATTAATAATTTCATATATTGTGTATTCTTGGTTCTATTAATTAAGATAATATAAAGTTATGATGTGTTTATGATTTGGTAGTGAAATAATGATGTGAATTTCTTCAGAAAATCAAAGATCCATTTTCTTTTTTTAAAGTTTTTCTCTCTTTTGATGCCTAACATCAAATGACTTCACATTAAGTCATTAAACAATGCGTGTTGTCCTTATATATATATATATATATATATATATATATATATATATATATATAAATGAAAATTGCTATCTTGTTTAAACTCTTTTTTTAAGCTACTTTCTGTGTGTATTTTTTACTCTGGATGTCGTAAATACAATTGCATAATTATGCTGCTATTCTAGTAAAATATGATATATTTTTCTTCTGTGTTTACATTTAGATTGTTATTTTTTTTATTGTTTCTTTGAAGTTTGTTTCTGATGTACCGCAGTATGGTCACGTGATCTCTAAATTTTTTATTTTTCCTTGCAATTTTTTTTAACATAGGTTTGTCCAAATTCCTGTTGCACTTTTTTTCCTCTCACTGCAGGGTGAGTCTGCCAATGCAGGCATTGGTGGTCAGCCTCTTCTTAGACGGGGGATATTCTATAACATATAAAACCCCAAAACCCTTTCAAAATTCCAAATTTCATTTACAAATGCTTGGGCATAATGCTTTGAAAGTAATTGCGTAGTTCGATTTCAAGAACAAAGAAATTGACTTAAATCAGGCATATTGTATATAACCCCTGTAATTTCTTATACAATTCCTGTTGTTTTCCATTTTGTCAGAGCCCAGATTTCAGGGTTCCATCCAATGGCTGCAAGAGTTTTAGCATCACATGACTATACCTCTATTAAGTTATAAATAGGCGAGCCTCAATATACATGCGCGATTTTGGGATTTGTCATTGCCCCAAGAAGATGTAGAAATGTGAATAATAAAGTTTTTATCGAGATTTGATACGTGTTCCTGTGTGTGTCCGGGGCTAGAGGGGCCAGTTTTGTACAAAGATCTTCGAGATGTCGATTACGCCACGACTTCCAGCACGGGAACTGAATTTTGTGGACTAACTACGAAATGAACTTTCGATGTGACGCACGGCCGGCTGACTAACAGCTTTGATTCTTGCTCCCACGCGCTCGCCGCCGTGATGTTACTTGTATATATAATTTTAAATTGTTGTAAACCTAAAGTTTTCTCTCTCCTAAATTAAAAATAAATTGTATTAAGTATTCATTTTCTACATAAATCGTATTGATCGAAACAAGATAAAATTTTTATCACATATTGGTGAATTCAATTAAAAACTTTATTAATGAGGGGAACTAATTAATCATTCTGAAATGATTTATTAATCGTTCTAAAATGTGAACAGTTTATGTAAGAGAGAGAAAGAATATGTACCTTAATACTACACTTGTAATTAGTTGAACAATCTAATAGAGGAAGATATAAATTTGTAAAATTCTGCATAATATATATATATATATATATATATATATATATATATATATATATATATATATATATATATATATATATATACGTGGGGTTTTGGGAGGAATAATCACAAACAGTGTTAACATAAGTAATATTTATTTAAAGAGGGACATTATTTACAGGGGGAACTAACGTCTAATAGGGGGGAAAACAAGCAGCGCGGCACACACACGTGCACGCTAGTCGAAAGTAAAACATCGTCTATCGTCTGTTCTTCGCGGCGCCCGCTAGGTGGCGCTCACGGGAGCTTACAAGGGCGCTCTCCATGTGAGAGTGGCATGCATGGGGCTGTATGGATGGCATCCCACACATATATATGTGTGTGTGTGTGCGCGTGAGTGTAAGTAAGTAAGTATGTTTTTTCCCTTATTTTATTTAACGCTTATTATCAATTATTATCAGTAAACGTATCGCATATTTTGCTGAAAGTCATATTGCTCATGTCCAGCGTTAGAGCGCAACTCTAGTGGACTTTCACTTGCTGTCCAGGCCGGAGCTATAAATCATACCTCTACTGCTGGAGACGGGTACCCTATCAAGTTGCTCTAACGGCGTACTTGCTAGGAGTCTTAACAAAAAAAAGTATGAACTTTCTTTGAAGAAAATAATACCATAATTACCATATTAAAATTGAAGCATTGAATAAATTATTAAATTTCAGTTTTGGTTGCAGAGGATTTTGATCAATTGATAACATAATATTTTTCTCATGTTTGGGAATTTATTTCAAGAGAAATGGTTTTTTCAGGAATATAAAAGGATAACATTGCATTTTCTATAAATTTACAGGGCTAAATATCACAAATTTACTGTAGTTATAGAGCAGACATACGTTATAGGAACCCTGAAAGGACCCTCATTGTGGGAGGGTGTATCAAATGGTCGTTATACTGAACCTTCTATTTTCAGAATATTTTCGTCGGGGATGAGAAAAAGGAATGTAGAATTTCACACCTAATATTTTGTTTTTAGGATTTCCATAGGAAAAATACTCAATTGTTTTAGAAACTATCTTTTACGAATAATAAAATAACGTAAGTATCCAATAATTTAAGTATCCAATAACTATATTTAAATTTTGAAAATGTGTTAATTACGGTAAAGAGATCACTTTTAGGAATTTTAATAGTTTGGCAGTTATTGTCTCCAAAATAGACTTTTTATTGACGTTTTCTAATATTTTTTTTGTCTCACTAGAATACTGCTGGGTAATGCAAGATCACAGACTTGATCAAAACTTGCTCCAGGGAAAATACCTCATGGAATTTGCATTCATATACTGAAATGACACGACAGTACACATGGTTATCCTGCATACAACCTTCCTCAAGAAGTTCTATGATATGGTTTCAGCTCTTGTTTATACTCAAATCAGGAGATGGGAAAATGAGATGCAATTAATTTCAAGAAAATGTTGGATTCCCTTTCTTATGTTCAATTGGAGTAGGTTAGAGTGAGTTTTACTGTTAGCAGAATCCCTTCTTCCCTTAGGCTGAAAGGAGCGAATACGTTCTTAGTCACAAACTATGCTGTTTTTGTATAATTTGATTTGAATGGGAATATTTTACAAATGAGCCAAACTGTTGTTTCGAGGGAACTGCAGACAATAGTTAGACTCCGACCTTTACACCTGCTTTTCTATGTTCCGTGGGGTCGCTGTAATGAATTTTCTATCTCCGCGGTCTTTGTGTCATTAGCAAAATAGCTTTAGACCCACAGGAGAATTTCTGAGGCGTTCTCAATAGGTCGTTCAATTGTGAGAAGTCGGTATAAGAGTGTACTTTTCTAGGAAAAATAATTTTAATGCATTAGGATAAGACGAAAGATGAAGAAGAGTATGATGGAATTTATTAAACTAGGATTAGGAAAAAATTAGCTTAGTCCTTAAAACGTAAAGCTAGTTATCAAATTCAATTATACGCACTGTGCATCTATGAGAAAATTAAGAATTTTCACGAAACAACATTAAAACGGCGCAAATTATCGCTATAGCGAAAACGAAAAGGAAACATTATTTCAGCTGATACTCAATGGCATTTTTCTAAGGACAAAATAAAGGCTGAGAAAATGACAACATAAAATAGAAAGAATTATATAGCAATACAAGCAGAGAAAACTATGCTCTCTGAACAACATAATGAAGAGAAACAGCAGTAAATAATGAGTTCTAGATGGCAGTGCTCGCAATCCAGCACACAACAGATAATAGGGGGTGTATCTATGTCAAATATCTGAGAAAGCCTGTACATTTGACAAGTCCTTTACAAAAGAGCAGTGATTTACTTAACAGCAAAGTTAAGATTCTTGATTTTATGGAATTTGACCATATTTATAAGTTCGCTAACCTCTTGGTGAGTGGCTTGTCAGATGCACCGATTTACTTGGACATTTGGCATACATATTCTACAAATATCTATTACATGTTTGACTGCGAGCACTCTCATCTCTTGCATAGGTGATGTAATGTTTATGTGCTGCATTTTGTTGACGAGATATCGTAGTTGTTTTCACTTACGTTGTTATAAAAGAGTCTGTATTTGGCACTATCACGTTTTAATTTTAATTTTACTCTGATTAGCTGATGAGAATCAGTAGAGACAATTTTTTGCTTCTCGATTTTACAATAGTATATATTCACACTCTTTTTGGTATTTTCTCATGAAATTCCTTGGTTGATTTGAATTTAAAGGCAAACCTTCATTTAATGACACCTAACTACAAAGAGAGAATAAACGATTAGTTTCTGTGATACCGAATTTCTATTTTATTTGGCAGTGACATCTTTTTTTGATTAAAAATTACCAGGACCATTTAAAAAAATAAAAGAATGGAAAGATTCTTTGTGGTAGATTCTGAATATGTTACTAACGAACATTATGATTTTATGTAAAGAAATGTTTTGGGAGGAAAGTATATGAGTGAGCGTAGAATATAGTCTACACAGAAGACAACATTAATTTATTAATTTTTAGCAGTATTCATAAACAATAGACCATGTTTATTTGTATGAACGTGCAACAATTCAATTGCATTGCTATAGCAAATATAAAATCCAGCCGTATCATTTTAATCTATTAATTATACATGATGGAAATATACATTACTTAGGATCAATTAATTCCCTCAGATATTGATAACATTTGTTAAAATTTGTTATCTTCATTAGAATTTATAGATTTTATGTAACACAAAGTGGAGATTTCCGAATGAAAATGAAGCTTCGTAGAATCCATAATATGTAAATGCTCAATGCGTTTTAAAATCTATTAAATGGTTATGAAGATTATCGACGAATCTGTCGAAAACATAGCTCTCTTTTTTCTCTGTATTTTGATATCAACCAAGGTCGTTACTTAATTGGGTTTTGTATTACATTCTGAGAAAATAAATTTAAAATTTGAATAAATATATAATGTGATAACTAAATCATGGCAAGTTGAAATTATCTTTCAAAATCTGAAATAGGGAGTTCATATATTATCATAAGTACGTATTTCATTTCAATTTTTTTGTTTAATATATTTTTTAATGTAGTACAAAGATGTGTTAGGGTCTGATTCGATATTTTGGCGGTAATATACATATAATTGTTACAACATTTAAATTAATTTGTCAACAAAATTCTGTATTGATTTCAGAGATAATAAAGATTTAATTTAAAATACTCTTAATACTAAAATGTTTTTTCCTTATTAAGCCTCTTTTTAAACATAGATTAAAAGAATAAAATATGCCGTTATTATTTGTAAAATAAAATTTTTAAATGTGAAATGGAATTGTAAAATAGGACGTGTCGGAGTCCACATTTGCAAATGTTTAATTTTCATGCGCTATAGCGCATGAAGGTACATATATGTACAGCCTCAAGTGGAACAATGTTGATTGAAATTTCCTTAGCATGTGTTGGAACAGGCCGTATTCAATTATGATTCAGGGATTAAAGTAAGAATTATGTTAATACCTGTTAAAAATTGTGAAAGGATCTTTAGTACAATTTAACCGGAGATGTAAGGATAACAGCTCCCCGGGGACGAACTGAACTCAAAGCTACGTCTACAATAACGCTTAAAGATGAATTCTTCTAAACTGAGGATGCATAATAAGTTTATGTTGATATCGTAGAACAAGTTAGTAAAAGCGAGTTCAGTTGAATTAAAAATTATCAGATAAGACTGAACTGAATGAGGCAGATTTTAAATTAAAGCTTTATTTAAACATTAAACGTATTCACTAGGTTATATTGTAAGCAGTTAATAATTCGATGCATAAATATATTTTTCCATATCGATTAATAAGCCAGCATCTAGAGATAATCACAACAATATTTTTTTCAGTTATGGTTGAATTCTCAGTTGACATGATTTTTCTGCCGATGGTTTTGAGCATGAAACATAGGCTTGGTGTGAATTACAACTCGCTTACATTTTAAATTGAAGGCCTTATTAAAAACACGTAGAATTTAAACAATTAATTTCGTCTTGCTTGTATCTTGGAAATAAAAAACCGTATAAGTTAAATACACAAATTCAACATATCAAAACAGTCATTTTAACACTATTGAAGCGAAATTAGTATGATGAGAATTTTTCTCAAGGGTATTTTAAGAATATATTTATAGAAGGTTTATTCTTTGTTAACATTCAAAATATTCCTTAATATGCAATCTTAAAATGTTTGATGAATATATCTCTCAATCTATGCTATGTCTGAAATGATAAGCATACCAGATCTTTATATGCCATGTTTGGAAAAGGGACGAAGTGAGTCTCCATAAAATCGTATTTTGATTTAGTCCTTAAACGTTTAAATGTATTATTTCATTTAATAGAATATCAAGTTTGAATATCAAGTTTTTTATTTCATTTAATAGAATATCACGTGGTTCCCTGAGCATATCTGGAATCAAGTGTTTTATCCTTAAACAGTAAAGTAAGGAGTCAAAGGTTTCGTTAGCATAAAACATACAGGATTTTGAGCAGATCTAGATTTTCCATACCATTATCAAATTATTTATGAAGTTTAATGTCCCGGGAAAAGACTGCTGGGTGCATTTAGGGCGCATATTTTGGCATTTTATTGGGTCCTCTTCCTAAAGTGCCTCTCTGCCATTTTATCATGATTCACATTTGTTATGATTCACATTTCACAAAGATGTAATTTTAAGTAGCATTTTATGTCAGGTAGAAGTTTTAATCCAGATAACTGAATTATAGTTTATCGCAATAATCCTTATCACATGTAATTTAATATTCTAAAGTATTTCATATACTGTTAAGACTTTCTATGGGAAGGGAATTGTTATATTTAGACACTAAAGAAAAATAATTAGGTGAAAAAAAAAATGATATTCCATTGAGCTCCAAGGGCCTACTTTTTCCCAGTAATTTTTTTTCTACGCTTCAACATCACAGTTTCAATAAAATTTCCCCGATCAATAATGCCCCCTTTCCTGATTTCTATGGGACACTAGGCAATTTTTTGGATCTGGTAAAGTGCATTTTCTCCTGTAAACAGAAAAAACAACTTCAGACTACATAATTATGGATAATTTGTGAAGTTTTCAAATACCTCCTCCTTTTCCCCATAACTTTTCTACACTTCCATTGATCATTCGAAAAATATGCAGAGACTTTGAAAGAATTTTGAAGGAGCAATGAATATTAGTGATAGCCTTTTAAATACCTCTAAAAAAGGAAAAATGATAACTAGTTTTCCTACGAATGTAAAAAAAATAATCTATTGGTCTTAACCTAGTTGCCATTTTCGTGTTACGGTTGTGGATTTAGGAAGCAGTCATTTACGATCTTCCAGAAATTCTTGAATAATTTGCACTTATGACGTTATGCATCGTGTTATGGTAATGACCGAATGAAATATGAGTTTTGGCCACGAATCGCATGTACTCTGAACATTTAGCATTTGTTGAGGGCCTGATTGGAGAAAGGACGTCTTTATAACTATTACTTAGAGGTCTATAAATGTTAGATGATAGTCACATTTATGACTGATTAAGTGGCCAAAATTTCTTCTCTTTGAAAAGGCATGATGTCTGTGCTCTCTGTTAATTTCCTTACAATATTTCATATTTTATAATTATCTCTAGTAGAGTAACTAGTTTATATATGTGTTATAGTAATAAACAATTTAAGGCATCCTGCAGTATTATTGTAAGGATAAAATGAAGTGTGTTAGCTTCGAAGAGTTATAAAGATTGGAATAATTTAATACAAGCTTCCTAAACAAAAATCCCCATGCTTTGGTTTAATTCTTGAAAATTTATGTTCATATCACTAAAAATTTATTAAGTTATAAAATTTTCTTCTAATTTTAAGTACTTAGTCAAGAAAACATATCATTCTAAAAATGTCAGTTTTTGGAATTTATGAAATATGAAAAATTGTATTAAAACAAAATTAAACAAATACATTATTTATTCATATCATCTCACAGCATACACATCTTCAATATTTTTTCTTCCTTCAGCAGGTTTATTTTCATGGCTTACATAATTACAAAACAATGCGTTTTAAGAGGTTACTTAAATTACAATGTATTCAGCAGTTTGCTATTTGAGATTGAAAAGATCAAATAGTTTATTAAAATTCTTATTTTTCTAGATAACACGAATGTGTGAACTTTATTTATAATATAATGTTTGCATGATACATTAAACAATTAGAAAGAAAAACATTTTAGTTTGAATATCACTTAAATAAATATATAATCTAAAATTATTACTCCTTTTTATTCATAGTGACATTGCCGATTCGAATAACAATCAAACTTCATTGATGGAATGTTTACATTTACTCTTAGAAATATTTGTATTTGACATTAGTCCTTTAAACTTAAAAGCCACATTTTCTATTTACACGACACAATACTTTTTCTTCTATCATTTTATTCACAATTCTCTTTGTCTGTGTTCCCTAGTAGGAAATAAATCCAACGGGCCTAACTGAGCTTACACAAAATCGAGTAGTTTTCCCTTCAAATGAAAAATGTCAAAGGTTCTGTTAGCATTAAATATTTTGAACATATCTAGAAAATTTCGAATCCGACTCAAAATATTTGTTCAATTTATTACCACTGAAAATCAAGGTAAGAGCTTTAATATTTTATAACTTGTGTTAAATATGACGGGAAAGCGAAATATTTGAATGAAAGGGGATATAACTGAACTTGAACTTTTGAGAATTACATGATGTCCTAACTTTAGCACTAATAATAATATTTTAATTTTTTATTTCCTTTATGCTTTTGTGATTTGTTTAAATTAAAAGGTTATCTATATTTTACAAATAATCTCTCTCAGAGGAACTCAGACAGTCCTTTTTTTTCATGTAACATACAGTTCTCTGCGTTTGCCATCTCTAATGAGTGCCCATTTTCTGTCGCTTTGCACGCATGGTGTTATTTTTTTCATTGTCTTATTTTCAGTTTGTATTGTTTTCCATTTTTCCATTGGAGTTGATTCATACCCAGCATAAAATGCTAAGGAGAAATAACAACAGAAAAGCTTGTCGCACTGGATTCTCGTTTGCCAATTTGGAGTGGCGAGAGTCTGATGAGCAAGAATCAGATCCATAAGTATATAGCACACAGTGTTCGTTGATTAACGATCCTGACATTCGATCCATGTGTCGTTGTAAAAACTGGCTTGCCGTTGGGCCACAGTCCCGAATCACATGTTCATGCTTACAAACAGTAAAATCTTTCAAAGCACTGGAAAAGAATCAAGAAAATCTCTTACATTAAGTACTTTACACACACACACACACACACACACACACACACACACACATATATATATATATATATATATATATATATATATATACATATTCAATTGTAAAGGCTACCGAATGATCGATTAACAATAATTGATCATTGTATTTGCATAAATACAAAGAAGCTACAAAAAATGCTAAATTCATCATAAACCATTACTATAATTACCTCGTAGCCAGATTGCGGGAGACACTGGTTTGTTTGGAGCTGTTTATGCGAGTTGCCTTCAGTGGCTCATAGCTAGATTGCTTTTAAGCCTAAGCGAGTTTTTGCCACTCTTGCATAAAGAGTTTGTTGTGTTAGTAATAGTGGATTACCGTGCAGCATCACTGGTCTGTCTTATTATGTATACTGTGAGTTCATGAACTTTATTTACTTGTATAGTGTTTATAACATTTTGTACCAGTCTTTACTCATTATTGTTTTTACACTGCACGTTATATGTGTCAAGGGGATAATAAACTTTGTTATTTATCGAGTGCAAAAAGTGTCATTTCTACTTTATTAGAGGGTGACTTCGATATACAGTGGCTCCCAAAAGTGTTCGTACACTTACGAATTTCAATGAAATAGGGGTATATCCATTAATTAAAATGAATATTTCAGAATGGGTATTTAATAATAAAATCTATAATCTATTCTTAACAAAACTACATGAAATATTTGAAAACATAGTAAAACTTTATTTTTAACAAACCAGTAATCAAAACGTAACAAAAACTTTATCTCACAAAAGTCATCGTACACTGAAATATTTTCGGATAAATTCATAATTAAAATTATAGTCTGGCGCTTTATTTTTATTTTTGAACTGTGATGGCATTTAAAATATCGTTTGGCTTTAATTTTTGCTTGCCTACTCCGTAATATTCTATTTATTATTTAAAAATGGCTCATAAGCGTAAACAAACAACAAACAGCATTCGAAAATTAATTATTTTTCATCATAGTAGTGGTAAATCAGTTTGGAATATTGCTAAATTACTTAATTTATCCCATTCTACTGTGCAGTATGTGATAAAACGCTTTAAAGAAGAAAATTGGATCGAAAACAAGGTAAGAAAAGGCCGTCCGGCAAAGTTAACAAAACGTGATCAGAGATTTATAATTAGAAAATTTGTGAAAAATTCACGTTTAAATGCTGTAAAAGTTTCTGCAGAATTCAGTGAAACATTTTCTACTTCAATTTCACCTGAAATTTTTTGACGAGTTCTCAGAACAGCTGGATTACATGGGCCATAGAAAATTTTTTGTGAGTGAGAAAAACAGAAAGTTTAGGCTTCCCTTCGCACTATCAATGATAAATAAGCCCCAAACCTATTGGAATAATGTCTTATTTGCCGATGAACATTTTTGGTGCTGATGGGCGTATAGTTGTATGGAGAAGAAAAAAATGAGGAACAGCTCAAAATTTGGGAATTGGAAACAACTTTGTTTTTTATCAAGATAACGATCCTAAGCACACGGCTCTCAACGTTCTCATCTGGTGTCTCTATAATTGTCCACAAGTTTTGAAAACACCACCTCAATCACCAGATTTAAACCCAATAGAACATACTTGAAGAGAACTAGAGGTTCGTGTACGAAAACACGACATTAACATGAAAAGCGAACTAAAAACAATTATGATGGAAGAATGGATGAACATTGATGCAAAAATTACAAACGAACTAAAGCAATCTATTCCCAGGCGTTTAAAAGCTGTTGTGGATGCTAAAGGATATCCTACTAAATATTAATTTAACGAAAAATTAGAATATTTACTAATACGTAGAGATTTTTTACAAGTGTACGATGACTTTTGTGAGATAAAGTTTTTGTTACTTTTGGATTATTGGTTTCTTAAAAATAAAGTTTTACTATGTTTTCAAAATATTTCATGTAGTTTTGTTAAGAATAGAGTATAGATCTTATTATTAAATACCCATTCTGAAATATTCATTTTAATCAATGGATAGACCCCTATTTCATTGAAAATCGTAAGTCTACGAACACTTTTGGGAGCCACTGTACATATATCCTAGAAAGGGTAGAAGTCAGATATCTCTATACAATGTACAATTACATACACTATAGCAGGGGAGGGCAATTGTTTTGGGCCGGGGGCCACTTTGTGTAAGCGGAGGTTAGCGGAGAGCCGCACCTTTTAAAATTATTGCATTTATTAGTTAATTTTGCATTTTATAAAAGTATAAATTGTATCATAAAAATCAATTAATATACATTAAATAAAATATTGGCAGTTTTTCTGGCTGTCTTGGCGTTTTTGGCTATCTTTGGCAGTTTCTCGGGCTATCCGGATTTTTCTGGGCGGCTTGATGGGCCACAAAATAATCTGTAGCGAGCCGCCATTTGCCCACCCCTGCACTATGTATAGTATAAGCAGAAATATCCGGACACCGCCAAAAAAACATTTAATTTTGAATATTATTTAAATAAATGTCTAATATAAAATTATTACTTAGATTTATACATAGCGACATAGCCGATTCAAATAACGATGAAACTTCATTGATTGAATTTTTACATTTGCTCTTAGAAATATTGGCTTTTGTCATTAGCCCCTTTAACTTAAAAGCCCCATTTTCTATTTACAAACCGGAATAATTTTCTTCTATCATTTTATCCACAATTCAAGTGTGCGTTATCTCCCTCATACGACGCGGTAAGTGGTCAAGTTATAAAATCCAACATATCAACGATGCACATTTTCTTTGCTGTCCCAATGAGCAAACCAAAAGCGCCGAATTCGAATACAACATGATTGTGGTCACTACAACAAATACGGTAGTCAATTTCTAAGCTTGTGAATGTTTCAAGTAATAACTTTTAGCGATGCCATCGTGAAGTGAAAACAACTTAGAACCACCGTACTCGTATGGTATTTTTTTATAACTTAAAATAGAACTTACCTTGAAGGAAAGAGCCGAATGTGCAGACAAAAAATGTTATTATAACTATCCAATAGGATGGAGAAAAGGCATACAGTGGTTGTCCAAACACACTTTTGATTGTAATGTGTACACACACGTTCATATATATATATATATATATATATATATATATATATATATACTAGAATGTAATCCGTCATTTTGACGTCATAATACTAATAATGACGTCATAATGGAAAAAGTATATGAAAGTTAAAAAATATCCCGAATTATCTAACAATATTGCATTTAATCCACACCTTGTAAAAGCAAACCCTTTCATTATGTTTTATTTATTTAGTTTTTCATGCTATTGGAGTAGTAGACTGCCATCCAGTTTTTTACAGCTCACTACGCTATATGAATACTTCTGCTACTTGATTCATTCACATTCAAGTTTGTTTACTTTCAGAATTCATCGCAAAAGTAAACAGATTTTTAAAAATTGTTAAATATACAGCTAAAAACATCCAATTTTTTTTAGTTCTGAATGTTTTATAAAAAAATAGGCTGAACAAACGTGATTTGATGGAGAAGATATTAGTTTTTAGGTAAGAAAAAATTCTGATCCACATCTGAAATTGAAATTAAGCCTAACCGGCTGTTTGTTTACTGAGGGCTTGAATTGAAAGATGAGTACAGCCCGGAAGTGTTATACAGAGACAAGGGCTTATATAATATATACAGTGAAACTTCTCTATACCAGTCATGGTTCCGAAAAAAAGTGACCGTTTTGAAGGGTGGTTTTCTATATGGTGGCCAGTAATGATTCCGAAATAAAGATGGGCGTTTTGTGGGCTGGCCGGCTAGAGACATTTGACCGTATATATGTGT
Source organism: Dolomedes plantarius (assembly GCA_907164885.2). Lineage (NCBI taxonomy): Eukaryota > Metazoa > Arthropoda > Arachnida > Araneae > Dolomedidae > Dolomedes > Dolomedes plantarius. Next base: position 178,706,322 of record OU015494.1, read on the forward strand.
GTGTGTGTGGAAACAATACTCATTGCATCTATTTTAAGTAAAATTAACTACATATATTTAGTAATTCACTACATATATGTAGTGAGGTGTTAAAGTTCAACCATATGAATATTAAATTATTTTTAGAAATTATTTTACTTATTCATGTAGTACTCTGGGAAAAATGATTTAAATTGATACAATATATCGTCATTACAACATTTAAGTATTATATAAGGGCCATAAAATATTAAAGACACCAAATTTATAGTCCTGGCAAGTATCATATAAAATGACATTGCCCGTTAATGAAATATATCATCAAAATTAAATTTTGTGAATGATTTATGGGAAATGTATACTGTTAATGCTATTTCGTATTTGAAAAGCCATTTTAAAAAAGTAGCTCCCTTAAGGATTGAAAATTGTTAATAGAACAGACTGCTGTTGTTTCATTAATCATCTTATAGCGACTTGTATTAAGATAAGATTCATCGATCTTAGTCAGGTATTGTGCTTTATACTATTAGATCAAAACTGTCTGGGCTGCAGATATTCAGTGAAACTATGCTTACTCATATTAAATTTTGTAAATTTTTCATTTTTCAAGAACTCTCCAAATTTATGTAATTAATAAATAGAAATATACTGCTGTATTAAAAACATTTAAATGCATTTGTGTAAGATATATTTGTGTAAAAGAATGATTCTCGTCTTTATGGTAGATATGTTTAACACTTGATAGTCTAGCGCTAAGACGAAAGGAATAAGATTTCATTTCGAGAGAGGAATAATTGACAATGTGATAAAACAGTATGCAAAAAATTAAAATGATTTATATTTTTGTGCCTAAATTTATCTGTAAAGTAAAAATCCATTTATAATCATTAAAATTCATTGGGACTGATTTCCATTATGATGAAATATTTAGACTGATAAGGCCCTATAAACCTGTAAATTTTAACTGAAATTTTCCTGAAAAGTGGCTGACAGATACAACTTTTTCGTAAATTTATTGTGAAAAAAAAATTGAGTTAAGATAAGCGCAAGCCTTATTTTACGTATAAAACAACGTAATAAATATAAAAGACACCGAGAGCATAAATTGGTACTTATTGTATTTTGTTTGAATATTTCTTGAAGATTTCATGCGGATGAGGGAATTAGGAGCTAAATGAAGTATTGATTATTTAAAACAGAAAAGCTTTAAATAAGCTCAAGATCAATTTTTTATTGCTATAAAGAGACAAATTTCGCTCGAAAATAAAACAAAATATCGTTAGATCTAATTTTCCTTTTTAGCTTAAAATTCAATGGATGCAGAGTGCGTGGGTGTACCAACTACTTTAAAAAATACTTTCTTTAATAACTATAATTTGTCTATCCATATTAATGAAAAAATCAACGTAAAATGACATCAACAAAAATTGCTCTTATGCCTTCTCATACTGCAAATAGGTTTGAAAAAAAAACGCTTCAGAATTAAGTATAAAAGAAATGACAGAAATTTATTTTTAATTTAGATTATTTAAAAAGCAGTGTGCCATCAAAATTAGATTATAACCACCCTCAAGAAATACTAAATAACAGTCCCAATTTAAAGCTATAGGAAAATGTAAACAAACGATAACGAATTTCCAAACTAATGTAACAAATAAAGTCTTAAGTGAATATGTTTCTGTTAAAATCTCATAAAGATTTTTTTTTCTACTTGCCAAACCGAAATTTTTAAGACATACACCACTCTATGAAAAACACGATTAAAACAAATGGAAAATGAGCGTAATACCGAAATGAAATTGCTTTTCCCGTAAAGATTTCATTTTCTCGCCAGAATTCTTTTTTCAAATTCAATGCTCAACCTAGTGTTATTTAATACAGAAAAAAAAGGAAGCGCGTAAGACGGGGAAAATATAGTTTAATTAAAAAACTGTCTCCTTGGTTTTCCAAATGACTTTTGAATTCTACCCACTGCAAAATTAAACAGTAATTATTTTCTCTGGCTGCATTCGATTTTAGTTTTTCCTTTGAAACTCTTAAAAAGAAGGCGTTAAAAATGAGCCGTACCAGCAAACAGACTTTAGTCCCGTATCTTTATCTTCCTCCTTCAGTTCTTGAGACAATTTGGCCATCTTTCTGTATTTAGGTGCGCATTTGTTTGAATCGGTTGAGATGTTCTTGAAGCACGGAGCGTAGCGTAAGTAATCTGGAAACAGAAACAAATTGATTTCGAATGCGGAGTGTCACAGAAGCTCATGATATATCATTGCATGACATTAATAAATAATAATGAAATTCCTGAAAAAGAAAAGGGAATATTGCTGGAAATAGTACGAGTGAAGCGGTTATCTGGAAGCTTATGAAATAAAACATAAAATAAATCTCTCTCCCAGTTTTCTTTCTTTTAGTAAGACGTAAAGACAAATGAAAAGGATTCACGTTTCTTCAAACCCATGGTTCCCATGAGAGTAATTTCTGAGAAAGGGAAATTAAAGGAGAACAAGTAAATTGTTCATTATTTTACACTTTTACAATACTTACAAGGGAACAGAGAAATGCACATAGCAATTATGTCGTAAAACACCATGTGCATGTGAAATGCAGGCGACAAATGGTAACTTCTTGTGCCTCCATGACTATTTTTTAAAGTTTTAATCTTATAGGTGTAAACAATTTATTTAAGTGTCATTTCAGGTTATAAATTTGATTGTGGGAGAAAAGTTAGGCGAGAGAAGTCAAGAAGCAAGATTTTGTCAATATGGGGCAAAGTATTCAAAAAGGCTATGATTTATTTAATCTTCACTAGATTATTTAAATTTATTCAGTCCAGCGTTTATCTCTTTCATGTGTTTGTTTTATCTTCGAAAGAAAAGACAGTTCAATTTGAAATAAATATATTTAAGAATTACAAACGAAAAAACCCCCCTTGTTTAAGAAGCGAATTTTTTTTGTGTTAGTAACAAACAGCGATTTTTAGTAGAATATTTCTATTTTATTATACCTATTAATGAATAAAATCTTCTATAATTAAAAAAAATATCACTGGAAGGTAAGAGGGTCTTTCAAAAGTTAAGTGTAAAGGAATAAATTTGCCCGAGTTGACATAGTTCAAAAGCCATTAACTTCTACCTCACAGAAAAATTCTTTGATATGATGACTAATTCATGTACATTTCTGGATTTCTCTAATTTCTACCTCGAAATTCCTTCAAAGAAAATGAGGAAAGCTCGGTTAAGTGTTGATGGAAAAGAAAGAACTTAAGCGAGTGTCATTTAAGTTGAGTAACACCCGCAGCTGAGTGTTTGTGATCTTAGCAGAGTTAGCATCTGTTTGGGATGTATTACGTTATTATATTTTTTTTCAAAACAGATTTTCTTTAATTCACTTAAAAGTGGCCTTTTTCGGCAACATTTAAATAAAAATAAGTTTTAAACAGATTTCAACTTATTGCTTTTAAACTGGAAACAAAAAGAAAACTAAGGTATGAGGTAATTAGTTTTGCAAGCACAAATCGACCAGCAGAAAAGTGGATGAAAGGAGACGAGACTGGGCCTGCTGACAATGCGAAGACGCCCTATGTTTACAAAGCTTGCCAGAAGCCACATCAGGAGCCAAGGGTTAATGCTGAGGTTAGCTTAGGTGAGAAAGAATTTAACCCTTACGTCGACTCATCTGTTTTTATACTGTTTCCCAACTCATCGGTATCACAGACCGCCACGCTATAAAATTAGGATATTTTCCTAATTTTATAAGTTTTTCGCAGTTATAAGTCATCAATGCAAAACTACTGCCACCTATCATTCTTGAAAATGGTAAATAAAAAATAGATTATTCAACAAAAACTTCAGAATCCGATTCCTCAATCTGTGATAGTGCGAGAGAGACAAAATGTCTGGTTCGTTGTGAAACAGGAGGATTTCTTCCAGCCATGCTAGCTACAACAATAAAACAAAGATCTTGGAAATAGAATGCATGCAGACTGACAGATAATTAGTAGGGGCTTATCGGTCATACAAACTGGCAAAAACTTACATCAGTTCAAGGCTCATCGGTCCAAAAGACCGACTATGTTTTACAAAGATTAAATTTATCGACAAAATACGAGCGGGCGAAAATCTCAGATGTGTTGTACTTGAATGTCAGGAACCATGAAGCTACAGAAGGAGGGGAAGCTCAGTGTTAAAAATGTGTCTCATATTTCGTCGCCGCCAATAGATGGCGCTCGCGCAGAGTATGGGGTTTTGACACGGAAACCATTTTTCGTACTTTTCAAGAGAAAACATGTTGTTCTTTTAAGTGCGTATTTAATATGAATACATTTGTTCAACTTAACAATATATATATATATATATATATATATATATATATATATATATATATATATATATATATATATATGTGTATATATATAAATATGTATATATATATATATATATATATAGATAAATATAAATATATATATATATATATATATATATATATAAATAAATATATATATATATATATATATATATATATATATATATATATATATATATATATATATATATATATATATATATATATATATATATATATAGCTTCATGTCAGGAACTCACTGAACCTGAAGAACTCACAAACCCTCAACAGTCTAATCACCCTTACCCTTACCCCCCCTCTTCGGAATAGGTGCAATAGCGGTCTCCTAGACCGATGAGCCGACGTAAGGGTTAATATTTGAATCATTGAATTTTTGATGACAGAGGTTTAATTTTTATCTCTTTTACTGTGTCACGTGTTCGATTTGCTAGTTTTGGTGCAACTGATGAGCTTTAAAAATCTACCAAAGTATGAAAATATCTTACATATTTTACTTTCCATGCACTGTATAATAGCGAAAACGGGAGGTGTAAGAAAGATTTATTTAAAAAACCGTTTAAATGACGAGTAATGAAGGAAAGTAGCCAGTAACGAGTAATGAATGGAGGACAATTTACATTCAATTCGGATTTCTCTGACTCTAATGCTGGTTTGGCAATGATTTCTTCTTTTAGCCAAATGATCTGAAGAGATGGAGAGCCCTAATTCTCTGGAATAAGCTTAGTTTTTAGTTTCTGGAGAAAATAGGAGGAAAAGGAAAAAAAATCTATTTCAAGAGAAAATCAAAAACCCAAAATTTTCTAAATCAGAGAATTGAATCTAGATTTCCACCCACAACTTATTAGAGTTAAATGTCTCTATCATTCACTCATGATTGAGAAAATACAAATACATAAAATTTTTGTGTTTAAAGAATCTTTAACAAATGCAAATTTTAAGACAGGTACTGATTTTCTGGATAAAATTAAGTGACCCAAGGTATTTTTAAATGCATAGCTTCAGTATATTTTGTATTCAAATTTTAAGGAATTCTGTAGCATGCAGTTGTTGGAGACTTTTTTCACTGAAATTTAGTTCTTAGTTAAATTTAATCTACAGAGGCTCACTCTCTGCATGTCTTTGAAGATACTTTTTCAGGCTGAATTTTGTGAAATGTCAGATGAAAGACACATTAAAGCAACAGTGGTTTTCATTTGACGAAAGTTTTTCTGTTACTGTTCTAGTTTTCATGACAATCGCTTTTTGCTTGGCTGCTTAGTTGGACAGAAGCCAAGCCATTAAGTTAAAGGTTGTAAAAAGCCAGGTTTTGATATATTATTGATTTATCCGAAATGGGTTCATGGAAAACTTGTGATTTAGGTGACATTTGTTCAGTTACTTCAACTACAAGTTAAATTCTTTATTAATTTTGAGGACATAAATATAAAGAAATATTCGACATTTTTGTTTTCGAAAATCCATATATTGAGGAAGACAACTATATTTTAACACATTGGTCTTATAATCCTCATGATATAAAATAAGTACCGATGTCATAAATATAGCTATATCACATATTTTTTACAGAGATAATATTGTTAATTGTGCATGAAATTTATTTACAAAAAAATCAATTCTTTAGCTTAATCCTTATACATTGACCGATACATATTAATTTGATGTTATTTTTTATAAGCATATTGCTAAAAAATTGCTGATTTAATAACTGAAGCGTTTAATTTTAAATGATAAATATGATATTTCAAAAGATATTCGTTCGAATAATGAATGAATCTTTCATGAGAACTTCTGCCTGAAAACTCAAAAATAGAAATTTCTATTTCTATGACGTTTTTATATAATTTTGATGGATGTCATAGTTCTCACCAAAGTAAACTGTCTTCGAGACTGTCTGAGTTGTTTCTTGAAATTGATATCAACAGAAAAGTTTTTTTTTTTTTGGGGGGGGGGAGGGGATCATTATCTTGCAAGTCATTTGTAGTAATTGAGTTAAAATGATCAAATTTATGAAAAACTAACGAAATCCATAGCAGAAGTTGGTTGTACGAGGGGTTTAAGATTTCTTTTTACAGTATTCAGGATTGGGACAAAAGATCGGATAGTACTATTCAATTGTGATAAATTTCAGTATTTCCTTATTTACGATTCTGTCGGAGTAGATAAAGGAAAACAACCTATAAAGCGGAGGATTTCTGAGAATCTTAGATTTTCGTTTTAAGGTTTTAGGTTATATTATTGTTTAAAGTAACTCCACACGAATAATTCTTGAATCTATTTACTACATGTTTTTAATTTCTAAACGCACACACAAAAACTCATTTATATGCTAATAGCAAAATTCTAATAGGTCTGTTTTTACTTCTTTGAATTACTACCATTTATAGCATGTGTGTAAAATCTTAAAACCGTTCACTAGGAATTGAAAAAAAGATAGTCTAATTTACTATGGAATATAAAAGATATTAATTGGGCCGTTGTAACCATCATAGTTAAACCGGGAAAAGAAATGGTCTGAGTAATTATTTCGCATTTGCAAATAAACTGTTTATCCGTAAATACGCACGGCAAGATATAAAATGTACTCCTTAAAAATATAAATAAATTTTTGAAAAAACTATAGAACCTGCAGCGGAATGCATGACAGTTTATTTTACAATTTCGTTAAAAAAGCAAAAATGACAACTTTTCACTGGCTGTTTATGGAAGCTGGTTTTCGTTTTGCCTTCCTTTATGGTCACTTTTGTCAAATTAAAAAAAATTGCAAAATATCTGTTACCGCCAGACTTAGCCCATGGAAACAGTTTTGCATCACATTTCTTCTCAAGCTGATAAAAGAGTAATACAAAAATCTAACGACGGTCTGAAACTGTTTAATAAACACATTATTTTAATTTCAGTGCACAGGCAAAAATTTTTGTTGACAGTAAGACCCAAGACAGTATCCATAACACAGTTTAATGCAATGTGTATGATGTCAGATTTTATAGGTTTTATAGGACTCACTCGAAAGAGACCCCTAATATTCTGAAATAACTCTCGCTAGGACAAAGCAATCTGAAAGAAGAAACAACGTACCACGTGCTCCTTAGTAAATGGACACCTCATCACATGGTTCTCGGATGAGGCGTGGTTCCATTTTTCAAGTTATGTTAACTTGCAAAACATCCGTATATGGGCCGCTGAAAATCCCTTTGTCACTCCCCAAAGAACACTCCATGATCAAAAAGTTGCTGTGTGCTGAGCGATGTCTCGGTTGCGCATCATAGGTCTCAATTTTTTTCGACACCATCCTGATCACTGATGTGTACATGACCATTTTTGAACAGTTCGTGAATCAACTGGATGATCGTGAGTAAACGGAAGGTTACTTCCAGCAAAATGTAACAACGTGCCACAAATCGGCAAGGAACGTGATGGGAATTGAGTTCTTCTGCAACAGGGTAATTTCAAAAGGGCTTTGACCACCATGGTTACCTGACACCACCAGATTTCTTCCTTTCAGAAAAGTGTATCGGAACAAGCCTCACACTGGGAAAGATGTGAAGGAAATTGTCCAACGTGAAATTGCTGCTATGCTCCCGGATAGCCTTGCCAATTCTATCAGGAACATGGAGCGCCGCTTCGATATGTGTCTGGCAAAAAACGAAGATCACTTCCAGCATCGCATGTAATACAATCGATTACACATACGCCAAAGTTTGTAAGTATTTTTTTTTTGTTCAGATTGCTTCATCCTAACTAGAGTTATTACAGAATATTCGAGGCCTCTCTCGAGTGAATCACCCTATGGTTTTCTGGTGAACCCTTGACAATGCACATAAAGGGAAAATAGCAGGTTTCATAGAAGTGATCTGATTATAAAAATTAATTTAACTATTTAAGTCGTTTACAAATTTAATTTTGATTTCGAATCTAAGGGATAGACGTTTGAATAAACTTATCTTTTTCAACTACATAAAAGTTCAATTTCTAATACTGACTAGGAATTAACTTTTTAAATTTATTAATGCATTTTACATGAAGGGTAATTTTTTCAGTAAACGTCATCAAGTTTTTTTTTATTTACAGATTTTGAGTTAAGTCAGCATTTAAAATGTTTGACGTAAAACATTTGATATTTTTGGAACGTCCGTTAAAAATGCCTCTCTGTTCATTAAAAACTCATAAAAAGGAATATTATCAGAAGAATTATTTTTAAAGATAATAAAAATCATTCTGGCATTTTCCGCTGATCATTAACAGCTCATTAAGCATATGCAGACTGCACCTTTATGATAAATTTAGCGAATGATTGTAAGTTGGCAATGAAAAGTAAAATGACGTAAGTGAACATAGTTGCGTTTCCTAGATTGTGTATTAGTTTTTCTGGTCACTCGAAATTTGAGATACATTTTTGTCATTATTTTCATTTGATTCCAGAGAAAAGAAAAGAAGAGAGGTTAGAATATCCTACGAAACTCTTTCAATTTCAAAGTAAATGGGTGGGGTAAATCATTGAAATTAACACTTGCCGGGATAGTGTAGTTGGTTGAATCCCAGCTGACATGTTAGGAGGTGGATTTGATTCCGGATCCGGGCAGATTGTCATTGTAGAGGTGCTAAATTGTTAGAACAAGCAGTAATAGCCCGTTGAAAGCAGGAAAAATACTTACCTCAATAATAAAAAAAGAATCATAGCGTAATCAAACAAAGACATCCTGATGCGCCAGCTTCAGGAAGAAAGAGAGAGGAGAGCATGTGAATTCATTGGAAATGAATGGCTCTTCCTTACATCGCCAGGATAATTTATTTAGTTCAATACCGATCTCGAGGTTTGGAGATATAGGTTTGATCCCGGTCGTGTAGATGTATCAAAATAAGTAGTATCAATATATTAAGTCTTCAGGGTTATGTCAGATTAATGAAAAATTATACAGGAATCAAGAGGGATTTTTAATGGTAATGCATAATCTAAATCACTTAATCAGGAGGACTTAGGGCCTGTTCACATAGGAGTCCGTTGCGTTGCGTTAAGGAAAAGATGACGTTGAGACGAAAATAAACCAATCATATGCCTCCAAACGATTAGCAATAAAATTTTTAACGCCTATGATTGGTTTATTTTTGTCTCAACGTCATCTTTTCCTTAACGCTACGCAACGGACTCCTATGTGAACAGGCCCTTAGGTCGTTCCACTAGTTTTTGTCAATATACTAAGGAATATATAGAAGGAATATAGAAGGAATGGTTTCATTCGCTAAATTTATCATAAAATTATATGTCAGTACTAACATAGATGATACAATAATTTTCAATTTAATTGACAGGTTTATTTACTGCCATTTTAAGTTATTTTAAAACACCCAATATACAGTCTAGTCTAGGATTATTCTATTCTCATACTTTGGTACCGATAATTGATTTTCATTGTGTGGATGTTATCTCTGATTTTCTTGTCAATAAATTCCTTTCCAAACCATAATATTGCTGTATAGAGTCTCTACGCTGACGTAAAATTATATTTTGCATAATTTCTTTCATTTAAAAGCATATACATGCTAAAAGATATGCGTCGGCAAGAAAATTTTGATTAATAAAGAGTTTAAAATTTTCTTTTAAGCAGCCTTAAGTTCATTTTGAAAGAAACTATTAACAACTGCTGTCAACAAAATTTAATTAATGGTGAAAGATTGCTAGTGCTTTCTAGTGTAATTACGCAATACATATTGTGTGTCAATTTTCTCACTCCCGAATCTTATATTTAAACAGTGTTAATGTGAGTGTAGGAAAATTAATCGCTAGAAAATCATTAAAATGAACAGGAACATGTCTGTGAACAAAGTTAAATGTAATTAATTCTTTACTTACACACTCTTTTAACTCGTTTCTGAAATTTCATTTGCCTAATAACTGCTTTTTGAAGATTAATTTCATTAAATGTGTTGTTGAATAAGCAAATCAATGAATCATCCGTAGTAAAATTGTCAACTACGAGAGAAATTGGTTTTGAAATATCTTTAGAAATTTAAGATATTTGACATTGTGTTAAACTGATGAAATATTCAATCAATCATATTGTACTAACCAAAAAATATATAGAGAATATTTTATCCCATATTTAGAAGTAATGAAAAGCTTTTTTTATCATTATAAGACTCTTGTGTTCTTTCAGCAGTCAATCGATTAATCTTTTGAAATCAAGTATGTATTATCATTGGTTCCACTAATATAACAATTTTGAACAAATTCATATAATATGTCTATTTTTTAATAATTCTGTTATATTTTTAAAACAACTCAACATTCTTCGCTCTACAAAAATGGTGAAATTGAGATAAATGCATTTAACCTGTGAGGGAAAAGAAAGATATTCGTAATATTTCTTAATATGTTACCTACCCGTGCGTAGAAAATGAAATTTCGTATAAGAAATTTATTCTAAGTTAACAAGTCATGAATTACTTCACGAATGCCTATCAAATATGCTACTAATTTAGCTATTAAAATAAATTATGATATATAAAAAATTACTATCTGAAAAATAATTTTTTGGTAGCTTAAATTATATGTAATTAGTTCTTAACTTATACATTGTTTTACTCATTTTTATATTTACACTTACTCTTTGAAGATTAAGTCTCTTAATCTGTAGTTGAATGAGCAAAGAAGAGGGAATAATGCGACATAAAGTTGACAACGTTGAGACATATTGCTTTAAGCAATTTTATTTAATTTTGAAGACATTTGATTCTTTATTATACCGATGAAAAGGTTCGATCGTTTATGTTATTTGTTATACATAATGTATGAAGTGAATATTTTAGCGCATATTTATACAATTAACTAAGAACTGAATTAAAAAACTTTTTGTAATCGCAAAATATATGCCTATTATTTGTCAATAGATTAACATTTTTAAACCAAATATCTATAATCATTGGGTACACTAATAATCCGTAATCTACTTGAAATTGTTGGAAAATAAAAAAACGTTGTTAGTCTAAAAATATGCAAAAAAGAGCCTTTAATTAAGGTGTTAGATATGTTCACTTCGTAAAATTTGTATATACGTAGTATGTAAATAAAAGTTTTAATAAAAATTTTTTGTAGGGATCTCTTACGACAGTAAACAAAAACAAAATTATTGAAAATATCTGCATATTTGAAACATAATCAACATGCTGCCATACCACTAGAAATATGGCATAAACTGAAGCGTAACTTTTACCTTGTTGTAGTTCTCCTTCTATGCATAAATCTTCTATGCATAGTATGTAAATAAAAGTTTTAATAAAAAATTTTTGTAGGGTTCTCTTACGACAGTAAACAAAAACAAAATTATTGAAAATATCTGCATATTTGAAACATAATCAACATGCTGCCATACCACTAGAAATATGGCATAAACTGAAGCGTAACTTTTACCTTGTTGTAGTTCTCCTTCTATGCATAAATCTTCTATGCATAGTATGGAAATAAAAGTTTTAATAAAAAAATTTTGTAGGGTTCTCTTACGACAGTAAGCAAAAACAAAATTATTGAAAATATCTGCATATTTGAAACATAATCAACATGCTGTCCATACCACTAGAAATATAGCATAAACTGAAGCGTAACTTTTACCTTGTTGTAGTTCTCCTTCTATGCATAAATCTTCAATGACTTGTCTGGATTCCGAGACGACGGAATCGTAGACCCTTTGCTGAGCAGTGTTGAAGCAACGTGAACTATGTTCATCGATGCATTTTACACCTTGTTGCAGTTTTCTAAATATGACACAAATAAAATGCATTCAAACCGTTACAACTTTCCCCAATGCATATAAACTTTACGCAATAATTATAAAGGAATAATCAAAATTTTAAAGAGCTTTTTAAGATTTAAGAATTAAAGTTTAAGGGTTTTTTAAAGAGCTTTTTAAGAAGGGCGAGGGCCAAATATGTTTTGAAATAAATGTCGTAATTTTTAAAATCACCATTAAGAGCGTGGCTTAGATCATGATTTATAAAAGGAACACGTTTCTGTTGCGTTATATACTTACTAGAAGGTAACCCGTCATTTTGACGTCATAATACTAATAATGACGTCATAATGGAACAAGTATATGAAAGTTAAAAAATATTCCGAATTATCTAACAATATTGCATTTAATCCACACCTTGTAAAAGCAAACTCTTTCATTATTTTTTATTTATTTAGTTTTTCATACGATTGGAGTAGTAGACTGCCATCCAACCCGTCATTTTGACGTCATAATACTAATAATGACGCCATAATGGAAAAAAGTATATGAAAGATAAAACATATCCCGAATTATCTAACAATATTGCATTTAATCCACACCTTGTAAAAGCAAACCCTTTCATTATTTTTTATTTATTTAGTTTTGCATGCGATTGGAGTAGTAGACTGCCATCCAGTTTTTTACAGCTCACTACGCGATATGAATACTTGAGCTACTTGATTCATTCACATTCAAGTTTGTTTGCTTTTAGACTTCATCGCAAAAGTAAACAGATTTTTAAAAACTGTTAAATATACAGCTAAAAGCATCCAATTTTTTTAGTTCTGAATGTTTTATAGAAAAATAGGCTGAACAAACGTGATTTGATGGAGAAGATATTAGTTTTTAGGTAAGAAAAAATTCTGATCCACATCTGAAATTGAAATTAAGCCTAACCGGCTGTTTGTTTACTGAGGGCTTCAATTGAAAGATGAGTACAGCCCGGAAGTGTTATACAGAGACAACGGCTATTATATATATAATTTGTAAGAAGAGTTTATTTCTTGTTCCTCTCTTTTTTTAATAACGTATTCTAATATGCATGAAAAGAAAGCATGAACGAACATAATATAGTGGACGCTATGAAACGTTGTTGATGAAGCCAGAAATAATAATATCTAACTTTTCGGTTATACTGTTTTATTACATTTGAAAAAATCGACATTAATATCGAAACACATTTGCTCCTAAAAATATTTAATTGGCATATATGAAGCTGACATTTAAGCTAGGATAACGAAAAATTATAAAAATATTTCTTTATAAATAAAAGTGTGTCTAAAACAAAGAAAAAAATTCTTGCCGGTAGCGAACCTTATTCTGATTAAAATGTCTGTAAAATATATTTAATCTCTTGACTACAATAATATTTTGAAGGTAAAAAAGTCTCTATTTCGAAGTCCCTCTATACTGGCAGGTTATCTTGATTTTCTTAGATTTTCTGGGTTGCCTGTAACGATTTCGATTATTAAGTGTTTATTAGTGCTAGTTCAGGTTTCCATTTAAATTATGTTTGATTAGATGCGATTTTACAGGGCTAAAAGGGACAAGTACTTCTCTGAAACTGGATTGCACCCTCTACTTTAAGACAGAATATTTCTTTTTAAGGGGCTTGTGGCGGCCCTGTGGCACAGCGCGCTGGTTTTCGGTGCAGAGGCTGCTAGGATCGAAATTTGGTTAGATGCGATTTTACAGGGCTAAAAGGGACAAGCACTTCTCTAAAACTGGGTTGAACCCTCTACTTTAAGACAGAATATTTTCTTTTAAGGGGCTTGTGGCGGCCTTGTGGCACAGCGCGCTGGTTTTCGGTGCAGAGGGTGCTAGGATCGAAATTTGGTTAGATGCGATTTTACAGGGCTAAAAGGGACAAGCACTTCTCTAAAACTGGGTTGAACCCTCTACTTTAAGACAGAATATTTTCTTTTAAGGGGCTTGTGGCGGCCTTGTGGCACAGCGCGCTGGTTTTCGGGGCAGAAGGTGCTAGGATCGAATCCCAGTGTCGCGCCATGAAAAATGCCTCCGTTTTTGTCGTCTCTTCATAGGGGGTAATGCTGTCCGCCTACATGGTGTCCCCATAATAAAATGGAAAGTAAACTGCGGCGAAGTTTGACGACAAAGTGCCTCCGCTTCAAAAAAAAAAAAAAAAAAAACTTCCTTTTAAGCTTTTATCATTGCCGTAGGATTCTATTGCCCTTTCTGTGTATTATGTACAGTTAGCACTATGAAGTCAGAAATTGGGAGTTGTCTTTTACTTCTCTTCAAATAAACATACTTAGTTCATGAATGTCTCACTAATTCATACAGCTTTCATGGGCAACAATATAGTAAGAATTAGGGATATCAGTATGGACATTAGTTGCAACATTTGAGAAAATGCTGCATATGAAAAACAGTATTTTTCTCGGAGAAAACGGATCCCTAGTAAAAAATTGAGGAACATTTTCTCTTTTCCCCGAGGAGGAAAATAAGAAAAAAGGAAAGCTAGGCTGAGTTTAATAATGACTAACTGAATTTATTTAACATTATTTTCAACTGAAACATTTCGGGGATGGGAAAATTTACGCATTACTATAAAAAACGTATCACACAGAAGCGCTTAAAGAAAGCTCATTTGTGTTTTACGAACGTAGGTTCACAGTGATAAAACGGAGAAGGTTAATGTATATCTTATGTGCATCTAAAATAAATTTAATCAGTGAGCATCTTTTTTCTTTAAACAACTCTTGTTAAATAATTCCTTAAGAGTTTTTCCGGTCACTTTAGCCGTCGTGTCGCAAAAGATGATCTTAGTGTTCTTAACCAACCAAGCAATCAACCTTTTGAGTTTCAAGAAATAGAGAATTTCCAGTTACAACTTTAGGAATTTTGTTCTTCTCAGATGAAGAGAAATGCGCGAGTAAAAAAATACACTGCAAATATCAGCGCCAATAAAAACAATTCTTACGTAAAAAGTATGATTTTCTATTTTTATGACATAGCTAACGGAACTTTTACTCTGAAAATTTTTATTTTTACATTCCTACTAAAATTGGGAGATAGATTTTATAACTCAAATAAACAGTATCACTACTGGACATATGCTGAGAAATTTAGAAAATTATTTTGTTTTGAAACCTTTTACCAGACGAATATTTTCCCCTTGTTATTTCGAAAATGTCGATCTCGTAGCGATCAAATAATTTTTGTTTTACAGTAAGATTACATTTAACCTTTCTATTCTTTCTTACTTCCTCGACTGAAATGTTTGTTCTTAAAATTCAATTTAAGAACATTCCTAATTAGAAAGGTCATAAAACGTTGAACTTTCTAAGAACGGAGTAAGTAATTTCGATAGTGTAAGTACAGATAAATTCCGATCGAAAAAGAAGCCAAGGTAAATATTACAAAGTACTTCTTTAACTTGATAATAGAAGAGTTATTGCATATTGCAGTCATCTTATGAAAACTTAAATGACTGCATCATGTTTGGTTTCATTCTTTAACATTATTTTACACTGATAGTTTAAAATACGTATAAATAAAAGGAAAAAAATTATGGAAACTCTGGTGAAAAGCTTTTAAATTGCTATTATTATCAGTTGATACTATTTAGAGGAATTTTAAATCTTGTACTATATCAATTAAGAGGGTTACCATGTATTTTGATTCATAATATGTATATTAGATATTTTTTTAGAGAAATGATAATATCACATTTATTATTAAGGATAAATCGAGCTACAGTCTGTTCAATTCATTGGGGTAGTTTATTTGGTGGGGTAATTTATACCCTAAACAAATCTATTTAGAAATTTCGGCTTAACAGTTTACACTGGCAGTGCTATTAAGTTGAGTAACTTTAGGCAGGTGTTATTCAGGGTGATAGGATGTGATTAACAACATAACTACCACATTCATAAAGATCCATTGTCAGCAAGCACCGATTAATGAGCCAGCTATTCATAAAACTACTAAAATTCTGCGTTATTTTGTGAGTAGGTCTTTTTATAAGCTCAACAGAACAGACCTAACAGTACTCTGCTAGTGCCTATTTCTGAAGAAACTGCTGACTGCTTCATACATCCCTCAGTCCTGTGTTGATTCCTCTTACTCCGTCTTCAAGTCATCCTATATCCGTGGCGTTGCGAATTAGCACAAAATCTGAGAATGTGAATACAAGTTGAAAAGTTTTATGAATAATAATTGGAGGCAGTCATTGCAGATCTCTCGATAAAAAATGTTAAAATATAGGGACTTATCTTTTAGAATTAATCAAAACACTACAATGTTAGCGGTATTATTCATAAAATCCTTAAAGGTTGGCTTTTTAATTGTTCCATCTAGAAGTGTATGAAAATATAAAATTCAGTAGAGGAACTTTTAAAACACAGGGAACAATTTTCCATTTCTCTCTAGGTAGAGGTAAAAAAAATTGTGTTTACACATAGAGTATCTTTTCCTATCATTAAGCATCAGTCTGAAGCATAACATAAAAACCATATTATTGCATTGGTGTAGTCAAAGGAGATAAAATAAAAGGAGCTAGTGCTGTAAAATTAAGATACTAAATTTAATCCATTAAACAACCGTGCAATGATATGGTACTACTTTATTCAAATTTTCTTAACTGTACTCCTGCCATTCAATTTGAGTATGCAAGTTATTGAAAATTCAAGTACAATGGAAAAAAAACTGAAACAGTTCACAAACTTGTATTTACAGTACCGTAAAACGGTCGAACTTTTCCCCAAGATTTGCTGATTTTTTCGAAAATTGCTATATCTGCTGAAGCTGTAGTTCAGAATCAACTTACCTGGCGTACATCACATTTTAGACATCTTCTTGAATATTTTCATGTTTTATTCAAATCCACATCTCAATTATACAATTATTTATTTAAATTCAAACTTTGGAGCAATGTTACCTGGGGTTTTTCAAACTTTGCACCACACTTTAAAAACCTTTTTAAATGCATTGGAAATCGAAAAAATAGCAATGATTACCACATGAGAAGAAAAAGTTGAGTGTTTTGTCCATACGGGGTTATATCACGTGATATGACACGTGACATGAGCCCGTTGGCGCCCGAACTGTGTCAGCTGATGGGAAGGTTGAGTTGTTTGTTGTCAAACCAAAACCAAGGCTCTGTAGCGTACTGGAAAGATGAGGTTATTTTTCCAAAGAACCCACAAGCGCTTGGAACACAGCTGCGTGTTTTCAAGGAATGTGTTGTTCGGTTGCAAGCCACTAAAGCTGTCAGCCGATAATCTGCCGGCATCTGCCGCCCCCTCCACCCCTTCTGAAAATCCAGACATTGAGGGGAGACGATGTATAAAATCCGAGCGGGATAGACGTGTTTTGCTAGGCTCCTGTGTTGTTGGGCCGAGAATGGGCCCTGGAGCGTGTATTTGTGAATCTGCACGTAAATTAAGTAATTACGTCGGAAGTGTTTAATGTTTAATTCTTTTGTTAATAAATTGTTAAGTTTTGTTTTAAAAATTTGGCCTTCGTTTGTTAATTAGAACTCTGTCTTTCTTGGTATGGATCAATAGTTGTGAAATTTCTTCAAAATGCCTCAGAGAGATAATGCCTTACTACTTGTGACGCCACAGCTCTCATACTTCCATTCTTCGCTTATGACGTCACTGAAGTTTTTACATTTTTGGAGCAAAGTTACCCCCTTGTTGGCAAAGTTTGACGGTTTTACGGTATTTAAAATAAATCTCATTTTATATTAAAATACCTGCAGACAAGTTGCAGATCATGCTTGGTGGTCGCAAGAGCCAAATCGTCACTTTTTGCCACTGACTGTAGGACAACTAAGCACTTTTCTAATTCATTGGGTGCACAACTTTCGGTACCTATAATAACTAAAGAAAAAGCACATTAGGAACATTTGTGATGAGAAAAAAATGTAATTTATATCGAACGTAATTACTAAAATATTGATTAAAAAGTATAAGGGGAAAATATTATTCATCTGACATTCAAACATTCACCAAAATAGCAATTAAAAAAGGCTTTAATGTAAAACACTAGAGTCAAGACAATTCAGAGATCGGATTGCATTGAGAAAATTTTGTCACGTGTCCAGCATTGAATTTAAAAACTTCTTTCGCGTATTGTTTCAAAGCTGTGTTGTGTTACTTTTCCCCCCAAAAAAGACTCATTTTCTGAAGTTCTCTAAAAGGATCATGTCATGACTAAGTTGTGAAGACATTAACATCCCCGTCTCGAAAGCCGATGATTCCAAGTTCATCCGCCAGGTAAGACAGGTATTTCCAGAGCGAAAGATAAAATATCATTGAGAATGTAAAAAAAAACCAGAAACGTCAAACCGTTACCCGAACAAAAACACTAGTGATACTGCTAGATGTCAAGGGTCTAGTCGAAATTTTGATGTACTTTATATCTACCTGACCACTTCGATCTTTGGGTATCGGCAGTTTTTGAGATTCATTCACTAAGCTTTTTGAGGACGGGAATTACCTTTCATGAATATAAACTCTAAACCCGTTTATATTTTCCCTTTTTTTAAAATTTAGATTATTTAATTTAGTTCTATGGAAAAACAATACCATAACAGGTTTAGACTAATACTACATTAGTTTATGAAACATCTAAAGCGGTTTTGTATATTTGTCTCTTAATAAGCTAAAAGTATCAGTAAAAGAGATGCCAACGCTTATTTGTAGACCTATGATTTCATACTCAGATGACGAAATTATTATTATTATTAATATTTTTAGGTTTGGACTATAAATCCTTTCTATAAATTAGAAATAGAAAATAAATCATAATAACAATGTAGCCTTGTGCCAGAATATTCCGACAAATTTGCTTTATAGAGTCTTCAATCTTTTTAGCTCTTTTTTCTTCTGTGACTTAACACCTTTTTTATAATTGATCTTCAAAGTGTAGCACTATAAAACTGATAAATGACCAAATTTTGCTAGGAAATTTTTCGTAATCAAATTAGGTTATGTCGTTTAAAAAGTTTAATATTTATAATATTAACAGAAACTTCAACGCTTTTATAGAGAGTATTTCTCCACACACGTTTAGAGTACTTGAATTAGTTGGGAATAAACTAATAATTAATGCACACGCTCTCACAGTGAGTATATTAAATCTTTATTTACATTTCGGATAAATTGAAAGGAAGAGATGCATCAACTCCAACATTGCTACATCATTTCCGAATATACAAGCATATTCCGAATATTCGTAACATATTCTTTTCAATGAAGGGCTATGCACAGCCTTTCGTTCTATTCGTCATCATTCTTACATTTTAAGTTTATTATTTTTAGATATGAATGTGACAGAAAAATATTTCATAGCGATAACACAAATTATGTTACCAGTTTTATGTGAAAAAGGTTATAAGATTCTGATTTTTAAATTAAATATAGCTGTCTGACACACACTCACACACACACACACACACACATATATATACATATATATATATATATATATATATATATATATATATATATATATATATATATATATATATATATATATATATATATATATATATGACGTTTTATTAACATGATAAATGAACTGAATTTTGTAATATAGATAAGAAGCGATGACAGAAACAAGTTTACCCTCAAATTCTTATACGACAGTAAAAGGATTTCGAGGTAAGATATGAGTAAAATGATTTCATTTGTGTATGCTATTGAACGGGAAATGTTATGACTAGGGTGTACATTGATTGTTTCGCTTCACATAAGTTAATGGTTGCAGGTGGAAAGAAAGAAATTAAGTTTCTAGGTAAATATTTATTTATTGTCTAAACACAACCACTGTGCCATGATTATTTTGGCTTTTTATTGGTTGTATGTATATACAAATGCACATGTTATCAGAAAAAAACTAATACTCATAATTTTTTTTAAATGCTCCCTTCATCAAAATCCTTTTAATGAGAGCATGATTTTCTCTTTTTACAGTTAGGCCGTCTGCACACGGAGCAACTCAAAAGAAACTGATAACTGACTCCAGTCACAAACCAGTCTGTGATGAGTCGTAACCTATGTAATTGAATGGAGCCACGGACACGGTGCAACTGGTTACAAACTCGTCGGACGAGTTTGTATGTGCGTGGCTCCATTCAATTACATAGGTTACGACTCATCATGGACTGGTTTGTGACTGGAGTCAGTTATCAGTTTCTTTTGAGTTGCTCCGTGTGCAGACGGCCTTACTGTTCTAAAAATGAATCCTCTTCCTATGCCTTTGGTTTGTAAGTCGAACCATAGCCAAGCTGAGTTTAAAGTTATTAGCAGTATATTTCTCTTCTTTTCTTCTAAACGGTGCCTTTAGCACTATATTTGTACTAATATGGACTGAGCTCGAAATCTTAATGTTATGCTGTCGGCATTTTTAAAATTGCAAATATGCTTGTCTAGATTTTTACCATTCTTCATGCCAGTACTGAGTACGTAGCCGGTATGATACCCGAAAAGCGACGTAAGATGACGAAGAAGCATTGTTTATTCTTTTATATTAATAAATTTCTGTCTTTAGAAATTGCAGGGCTTTTTCATTAGTTTATCATGGCATATATATGTAGGTAAATAATTTCTCAGCATATTTCGTATACAAGCGCTTGTTTCTCCCTATAGCTTATTCCTACAATATCCTCCAATGTTCCTTTAATATTCTTCCTAAAAATAATTAAATTCACGGGGACTAAATGTTGAAACCAAGTGCTATTGTTCTGCGTTTTAATTCTGAACTGAAGTAATCTGTCTCTCTAACAGTTTACTTCAGTTCAGAACCATGCTTCATGTACTGAGTACAGGGAACTCTTACAGTTCTTTTTTCTACAGATAGCTACTAAATCTGTACTTACAATATTTAAGGAATATTGTCCGCGTGATTTGTAATCGAAATAAACTAAATCCAAATCTTAATGTATGGTTATACGTTTAAATCCCTGTAAAAATATCCTTATTCCTTTATATTTAACATAAGCAATTTAATATCTGAATTCCTTGTAAATTAATACATAATGAAAAAAACAGATATTTGTGTAATGCCCAAATGTGGTTGACAAGGCTCCCAGGAAGAAGAAATTTCGTAAGGACATTACCAGGAAGCCCAATTGTGTTGACACTAAAGTCTTAATGATCCCAACTGAGTTTAAATGTATTATTATCTGAAAGAATAATACCACTTAAAGAGCCGTTTGTAACCGTTTTTGTCTGATTGTTTTAGCACCTTATTTAAGTTTTTTCATTCCCAAGGAGTTTCTGCGACCATGTTACTCACTTCTTTGCATCAAAATGTAGGAACGAAAACCTTTTTAAGAATAGTAACTTTCAATTTGCCAAATGGAAAGAACATATAGTGTTACACTTGGGAAAAATAATTAAGTTTTCATGTCTTTCCTTATACAAATGTTTTCTAACTTTTTGAAATTTTTTCCATTAAATTGAAAAAAATCGTCAGTGTAATTTAATTTCATAAAAAAATGACTTGATTTAAAACCATTTTGTATTTTTTATAAAAACCTTGAACTGATATGTTGTACTCTAACAAAAGAAGTTTATTCCAGAATTTCTTATCGCTTTGGACAGCATTTCATGGTATTCAGAAAATTTTGCATGCGCAAAAATTTTGTACGTACCTTTCTAGAATGTCTGCTGAGAAATATTTTACAATTAATAATTTTTCAGATGTAAATAGAAATTAATTTTCTCAATTATGTACATTTTGAAATAATTTTATTTCAAAACAATGAAAATAAGTTAGATTAAAATTTAATTTTTTTTGTTTTTAAATAGAGTTTTATGTATTACCTCTGAGAATTTTGCCTGACATCTCAATAAAATAATTTTGAGTATAAGATATTTTTTCAAACCATTTGCTACAATTCAATGTTTTTCTTCGCTAACTTTTTCAATAATACTATATAATTAATGAAAAAGTTGACGTCAAACACAGGAGTGATAAATTTTCTTGCTAAATATTACAGATTTATCTAGAATTAAATGCCACCATTTAAAGTATAACTGTGAAGGGTAATGTATACTAAATTTCTAGTACTCTGTGATATGAACTGGACTTTTCTCTGCTCTCGAAAATAGCCTGTGAGCAAAAGTTTTTAACATTGGCTGCGGTGTAGAGAATTAGGAAAATGGAAGTTAGTTTTGTAAGTTTTCTCAATTTAACTTACTTCGGCACTGATAAGGCCAGTAGTCAGACTCCAAATACAGTTTTATTTTAAATATGCCAAATCAATATTTTTTTCACATTTTAGTAAATACGATATTGAAACTTTAAATCCACATTTTTTTTTCATAAAGTGAGTTTGTATACTGTAAAAGTTTTTTCATATGTAGTGCATTTAAATATATGAACTTACATTATGGTACAACATATGAAATTTTGGAGCTCTGCATTGCGCAGATAGGGAAAAATAAATACAATATATCTCCCCACTAACAGCAAAATATATCGTTGTTTTATGTTTCTTTCCGAGGGCTATTTGAAATTATATGTTTTGTTATTTATATTTGTTTATAATTCTATGTAACTCATATATGCATTGTAAATTCTGACACTTTATGTAACTCATACAGTGTCTCACAAAAGTTATTGGACGTTTAAACATAAAGAATGGTGAATTCCCATTATTTTCATTATAAAGAATTTTTCTAATAAATTCATTATTACGAAATTTTTATGAAATAAATTATGAAGTAAGCCTGATAGAATCCTTAAATAATGTCGATACTATTAATAAAAATTCACTAATCAAACTTTATTTTCACTGGTTATCTTTATTTGGTTGTCATGTTAGAATTCCGTTTCAACTTAAATATGTGAACATAGCTAATTTTTCTACACAGCCAGAAAATGAAGTAAAGCGATAAAAATGAGAGAATAATAACAATTCATAAAATTAAAAACAACTTTCCCTGTCGAGTATTTTAATATTCTTTTCAAGATGCCAAATACAAAAAGCTTTTTTCATTTCAAAATAATGACTCCTTTTATGAGGGAGGAACCTCTTATATTGTCATTTAATGAATCAAAATGACTGCACATTAGAGAATGTCTTCACTTTAATGCTTTACGAATCAAGAAAAGGAGAATTTTAGCCCAATGTGTCACTGAGGCGATAATTTAGTCATTATAACGTATACTCGACCTCATTTTCAAAGCCATTAATTTCATGCTTGGAGAAAAAATTTGATCTTCCGAGAGTCAAAACCATAACCTACTGTTTTTTCCCCAGAAGCGCTGACCTCGACACCATCAAACCGTGTCCTCATTTTTATATATTTAAAAAAAAAAAATCTCGTATCATCCTCCGCCTGAGAGAAATGGGGAAGCCGACCAACGATGGACATCGCTAGTTTTCGTTATAGCTCCAGTATGACGATGACCATTCTGCCATACACTCACACACCAAGATACTTTCCTTCACTTAAAAACAACTGGGGTGACAAAATAATAGAGCTGGAACATCCCGTTCTCTAGATAGGTGTTCTAACCAATACCTGTCATTTTCTGATTTTATTTTATGTTTTCAACAAATCCCTCAGATTATCTAGCCTGAGAAGGAAAAAGGGTCATTGACTCTGAACGAAAATGCTTAACCCGTCGATGAGGCATTTCCTCAACTCGTTGATACACATATTTATTTTCATCTTAAAAGTGGCATGGGGTGCAGCAATAGCAAGTTCTGGTTCCTGGGTTGAAGTGCTAACCCTTACAAGTCTTGTTGTTGTTGTTGCTGCTGCTGTTGTTTCTAATCCCTCCTCATCTAGCGGAGCTAGACCACGTCCATGAGCCCATAAATCCTCAGGAGGTCCATTAATAGGTGAGAATCGGTAATAAAGTCCTTCTTAGATACATTTAAGCAAGTTAGGATGTGGCCAGGGTGGCCTGTTCAGTATTACACTTTTTACAAGTGGGAAAAGTTTTGTTTTGCCGATCAAATACGTATTAGTCACCTCAAGTGTCCACTGGAAAACCTAGAGATTGCAGTCTGCTCATCTCTATCATCCTTGAATATAAGAGCGCTATCAGACAGATACCAAAGTACCAGTCATCGATCGGGGGAGATTTCCAAGTACTCTGGAAAAAAGATTTCCTTACGGAAAAGAATTCTCTGGGTAAGTAAGAGCTGAAGTAGTTAATGGGCGTTCAGCAGTATCCTCCTTTGCTATGGTATCAGCCATCTCATTGCCAAATAGGCCCACACGAGAGGGGATCCATTGCAAATAAATATCATGGTTCCCAGAGAGGTGACCTAGATACTGCAAGATGGATAAACCCACTACAAGTCCTAGCCATGGTATGATACTTTTGAAATAACCCAACTGAGTGTAAAATACTCTAGCTCGTCTTAAAGTTTTCTGATGAACAGTAAAGAAAGTGTTTGATTAGAATTCAGAATAATAAATTTCTCATTTGATGAGATAAAATATACACAATATTAAATGTCTAACAGATAAAAAAATATATATCAAGATACGCATAATTAAAAGCAGAAAGTAATATTTTGAGATACTTCCTGTTAAACTAGATCAATCATACTCTTGTGAATACGAAATGTATGCTTCCAAAAAGTCAGTCACTTTTGAAATTATCGTTTATAAAGAAGATTTTGATTTTAAAAGTCATAAAGCAATGAACTGGATCATTGTAAGAGTAATATTTGATAATCTAAAAACACGAGTGTTTTAAAATTAATATCCATATCTATGTGCAAACAGCTGAGATTATGTGGTTTCCAATTATTTATGTAGATGAACGAAACTCAAATTTAATTAAGTTTTTCCGCAAATGAAATTTTCAAAAGTAAACTTTGCTTTAGAGAATTTAATTTATTAATGAAATTGTGTTTTCCAAATGAAGTAAGATGTTATATAAAAGCATGACTTAACATACAGATTTCATACTGCCACATTTAACAAAGGAATAAAGAATCTAGATTATATGTGAACTATTCTGTTTGATAAAGCTGAATCAATGTCTATTTTGCTAATTTATTTTGAAATCTGCTAACTACGCTTGTTCTCTTATTTGGAGGACACTATTTTATTTCAGTACTTTAGGAAAATCGTTATGGTGAAGAAAAAGTTTTAAATCCATAGTTTGAATTGAGGTAGCTTTATATTCTTAGTAAAATAAAGTAGCTGAAATAAATTTATGTTGTAAAATGTAAAATATAAATTACGGTGAATGTTATAAAACCACTGTAGAACACATAAAACAAAGTTTTTGAATCAAATTAAGTTACTAGAAAAGAATATGGGCTCGAGATAGCCTTTAGGTAGCGCGCTGGCTTTCGGAGTCGAGGATTCTTGGATCGAATGACGCGCGTCTTGCTCGACGAGCGCCATTAATTATCTTCATGTCTAGACCGGATATGGGGACGTTAAATCCGTAGACCTGAAAGTTCCTCTATGAGGTCAGAGAGGGTGAGAGAGGGTGCAATCCCCCCAGATTTTACCCCTGGGGTTGGTCGGTCAAAATTGAGATAGCAACTATCTAAGACCGACTTTGGCCCTTGTGGTGCTATATAAACGGAGCCGTCTACTTCAGCCCGAAGCCTATTTGGACCTGGTCTGGAAATTCCAGCCATGGGGTATTAGTAAAAACAACGGAAAAGGATATTCAATATTGTAATTTTACTAACGCCATTTTATTATCTCGAACAAAAATATGATACATTCTATGTCTTTCACGTGTTCTGTTCATCCATTTACACCCAGAGTTCTTCAAAACATTTAACAATCCCCCCATTATTCCCTTTTGATTTTTTGAATTCCGTTATCTCTGTTGAGAACTGAACTACACTCAGCTACGAAGGCAATTTATACAGGGTTGAAATAATTTTCAGCCAAAGAAATAAATACTCAAATTTTAAAAAAAAAATTCGAATAATTCGAAAAGTTTCACGGTATAATAAACAGATAAAATTAGAGGGGACGTTCATGTAGGGAAGTAGAACAACCATAAAATTTAGATCTTCGGAGCTGTAAGAGATTTATTTTTTATCAGTTCGAATCATCATAAAAATGCAGTTTGACTAATTTATAAGACAACGTACCAATGTAAATATCTCTTTAATTGTATTAGAAAAAACAACGAAAAAGGATATTCAATATTGTAATTTTACTAACGCCATTTTATTATCTCGAACAAAAATATGATACATTCTATGACTTTTGCGTGTTCTATTCATCCATTTGCACCCAGAGTTCTTCAAAACATTTAACAATTCCCCCATTATTCCCTTTTGATTTTTTGAATTCCGTTATCTCTGTTGAGAATTGGACTACACTCAGCTACGAAGGCAATTTATACAGGGTTGAAATAATTTTCAGCCAAAGAAATAAATACGCAAATTTTAAAAAAAAATTCGAATAATTCGAAAAGTTTCACGGTATAATAAACAGATAAAATTAGAGGGGCCGTTTATGTAGGGAAGTAGAACAACCATAAAATTTAGATCTTCGGAACTGCAAGAGATTTGTTTTTTATCTGTTCGAATCATCATAAAAATGCAGTTTGACTAATTTATAAGACAATGTACCAATATCTAAATAATATACCAATAATATATCTAAATAATACAATAATATATCTAATAATACCAATATCTAAATAATATACCAATATATATCTAAAAAATATACCAATATCTAAATAATATCAACGTAAATATCTCTTTAATTGTATTTGGAACAGTTAAAAAGGACAACAAATAATCATTTACAATAAAAATACTCAATTAGTTTCTTGAAAGAACAAGCGGAATGTCTCCAGTTTATAGAAGTGGAAAGATACATGTATTTACGCAGACAGGATATATGAAATGAATGAATTAGTAGTATTTAAATATCTAGCGTCACAAACCCTAATTCTTTAGCTTATAAAAATGTTCATGATTAAACACATATTTTTAGGCAATCTTCTCTCTCCTTAAGGCAGCTGTGAATTAACCCTATTGGATTCGCTTACTTCAATGTTAACCTATGGAGAAAATTGGTCTACTATTTACAACTGCATAAATGCTGATAATCAAATAAAAATGGTACTTTCAGATAGCCTGAACTTTTCTGCACCTTGCAACAGGATTCATTTTATAAATTTCGTTCACCAAAGGAATTTAGGAGAGTTTAAAACACACTATACCAGATTCCCCCCCCCCCCGAATAATTAAATTTTAAAATATTATTTGCAATTTTTTTTTTAAGGGGACTCACGACCCTTAAGTCGAGGAAATAAAGCATATTTTCATACTTTTTGACTCTTTGTAACTACTATTTCAATTTACTCCTAATTTTTCCCAATTTTATGTATATGATAAATTGATATATTTATTTTAATATACAAATTTTCAACTCTCAAAATAATTTTAAATAATTTTTTTAATGCTTTAGATATACCTTGTTTTTTAAGGATTTTTATTGTATACTGGCTTGCGCGCAGAACTATGAAATTAATTTTACGCTTAAATGTATAATTCCTGTTTTATATTTAAAATAAATAGTTCAAAGTACAATTGAACATAAAACATTCAACATTAAAATATTAAAAAAATTTTTTTTTTGAAAACTGCTCAAAATATACTAAAAATTTCCTTAAATTTTTGCATTAATTTACCTCTGAAAAAATAACAAAATGTGCAGTGATTGCAATAATTCTAGTTCAGACGCAATAAAATAACATGATTATGCAGTGATAAAAATTTCAAGGAATTATGTTTCATAGTTTTTGAGATGTCAGTTGCGGAATGATGCAAAATTGCATTTTGAGAAAAATGAGTTTAAAATTTTCTTACCATAAACTTGATCAGTAATTAAATATTTAGAATATCAATATCTCCGGAACTAAGAGGGATATTTTCATGCGGTTTTTATTATTTTGTTCATAAATGATAAGGCTTTAACATATATGTTTTTCAAACAATCGAATGGTTTAAAGATTTAAGGGTAGTTAGTCCCCTTAAACGAAAAATGCCCCAAGGTGTAAAATTTCTTTCTCTATTACAGAGTACAATTTAAAAAAAAATCTTTCAATCCAAGTCGGTAATCCTTGGACAATTTTTCTCCATAGGTTAACATTGAAGTGAGCAAATACAATAGGGTTAGTACATAGCAGCCTTTCCTTCTGGACCTTATACATATGCTTCACAATGTAATTAATTTCTCTGTTTATTTTTTTAATGTATAAAAGCAACAAATATACAAGTTAATTACTTTATTGTGAACTAGTTTCGATGACACACAATTCTCATTTAAAACCTTTATCATAAATACTGTGTCCTTTATGCAAGCATGCTACTCGTTATCACGTAGTTTGAACGCGTTTTTAAAAGTACCGTAAAGGTCGTCATCAGAAAGTTTTTATAGTGTAGCATCTTCTTGTAGCCTCTTATCCTGTCCCGGAAAAAAATACTTTTGTGACAGCTGAGGATTTGGAATCCCGTACTTTGATATTGACTTGAAAGATAGAAATTTTAATTTAATGTTATTGAAACAGTAGGTTAAACGCTTTCAAAAACTGAGTTTTCTTTTATTGATTTGTGAGAAAAAATAGACGGCGAAATATTTTTGAGAGCAGTTTTATGAATTTAAAAAAATATATTTTTTCTTCTATTTCAATTTTTATTTACAATTTTAATTATTTCATTTTCCAGATTATAGAAAGATACTCGATAACGAGACAACAAATAAAGATTTTGCAAGAAAACAAACCTTTCTGATACAAAAACGCATTCCGTATAAAAGAGCAATACAAATTCTAGAATATATGTATATGCTGAATATCAGAGACCCTTATCTATTTTAAGCATTTTTCATTGCTCAAATCATGCTTGAAATTCTGAAGTCAATATTTATTATTTCGGGGAAAATACAATTATCTCAAAGAAGAAAATAAGCTTTTGGTTTTTATACTCGAGAAATGCCATCTTTGATTTCTTATTTAAAGAAATAAGACATTTAGTTCTTAGAATAAAAATTTTCACTGACACTTAAAACAGTAAATTTGTGAAATTATTTATTATGCACTAAGAGTGTAATTTTTCAAAGGAAATAAAAACATTTCTTGGCTTTTCTGAAAATTTTTATATATGGAAAAATTTCATATATATGGAGGATTTTAGACGCAAATTTAAATTTAGACGCAAAGTTTTAAACGCAAATTTTTATCTTTCCCTTTATTAGACTGTTCAATGAATTACGAGTAATATTTTAAGGTACAAATTCTTTCTCTCTTTCGCATAAACTGTCCACATTTTAGAATGATTAATTAGTCTGCATTTCCTTTTTTAATAAAGCTATTAACTGAATTTCACCGATATATGATAAAGAGATTATCCTGTTTAGATTGTTACAATTGATGAAGAAAATGAATACTTAGTACGATTTTTTTTTTATTTAAGAGAGATAAAACGTAAGTTTGCATCATTTTAAAATTTTATCGCCTGTATAAAGTAAATGCAATTCTAATTTGAAGAAAGAAGTTTTTTACAAGCGCACATGTTCCACTCTCTTTACTTTTTACAAAATTCAAAATAAATTCAGTCTCTTACTTATGACGCTTTTGAAAAATCTCAAAACAAGATTTACGTGAAAAACTAATTTCTTTCCCACGTAATCTTTAATTAATGGTCATGTTTGAGGTTTCTTTTGTGAAAAATAAGGACCAATACTAGATAAAAAATGTAATTAACAACCTTTTAATATTTCTTTTTCATCTCAAAAATACACAAAAAGATTAATTATGATTGAAAACAAAGCAAATTCATTATTAAAAAGAAATTATCTCATACACAACTTCATTCGTGTAGGAATATTTTTGTGTGTTGTAAGCATTTTGCAAATTTAGGATTATTTTTTTTTGTTTGATTACAAGTATAGTGTCTCAGTGCTTAGTCCCATATAATCTTTGCATTGTATGCATTTCCATAAATGAATAATTTATGCTATCACTAAGCATGAAAATTTCCAGGAAGAGACAATTTTAGAGAGAAGCGGTGGGAGATACCTTAGAGCAGTGGTAGCCTACCTTTTCCATACCATGTGTCAATATGTTTCACATACTAGTTCATATGCACCATGCACTTTTCTACCTTCTTACGCTCGTGGTTGGGGTTGGAAAATAGGGATAGAATCTGCTTCGCCTAGGATTCATTCATTAACATTTTAAAATGATTTAATAATTGTATGTAAAACATTACAACGCATAAATATTATTTACCATTAATGATTCTGTTTAGATTTCGCTAGTCTCTCAATGTTTGATGTCCAATTTGTTATTGAGATCAGCAGAGACATTTGAATCAGTCATTCGTGACCTCGTTTGGCTTTTGACAATTTCAAGGCGGAAAATGATTGTTCACTTCTGTATATCGTTCCGAAACGACATATATAATTTTTTGGAAATTTTCTTATTTCTGGGAAATGTTCACAGGATAATAAACACCAGAAATTAATTATTTGAGAAGGATTTTGTACTGAATAAAGCTCATCAAATTTCATTTTCAATAATGAATTTGTTTTTGAATCCGCAAGTTCCATTTGTATGTTACTGGGCAACTTCATTATGATCTGTTCACTCAGTGAAAATGGGTTTATGAATGCGAGCATGTACAGTTTTCTTCTTTAACCAAATCATGAAAACAACTTTCAAATGACCCTTTCAAAACTTGATTTTTCAGTATATTTGGTCAAATTGCTATTACTCGCAGTACATTCACTTTACTCTTTCATGTGTGGAAATTGACTGAAATCCTGATTTTCTAACTGAGAGATGAAGAGTTTTAATTCCATTTGAAATGGATTGAGGCTATTTACTAAGCTAGGAAATAATTTGCTCTTGTAGTTTAGAATTTAGATCATTGAGATGGCTTGTAACATCAACTAAAAATGTCAAATCAAATAGCTAGTTGTTATCAAATAGGGTTCTTCATCAGGTAGTTCATTTTCCTGGTCTAAAAAATTATAAACAGCATTTTTTAATTTCCAAAATCTACTCAAAACCTGTCCTCTAGAAAGTCAGTGCACCTCACAACGAAGGACAAGTTCAACATATTCCAAATCTAACAATCAACAATATTCTATGAATGATCATCAGTTTAATGCTCTTGCTCTAATTTTATTCATACATTTCCCAACCATTAACATAACATGCTGCATATTTAAATTTTTTCCACACAGTGCCCCTTGGTATATAATGCATTGATATTTTAGTACAGGACGATTTAAAAAAAATCAGGGAAAGCTGTAGTGCCATTGGCTTTACCTGTCATTGACGGCGCTCTGTCAGTACACACACTGATGAGTTTACTATAATCTAATTTGAAATTTCCTAGGCATGATTTTAATTTTTCAAATATATCTCATCCTCTTGTTTTACCATGCAATGACTCCATACTGGCAAGTTCTTCAAAGACATTAAAATTATCAGCAATTCCTCTTATAAAAATGCTTAACTTGGCTACATCACATATGTCTGTTGATTCCTCCAAAGGTAAAGAAAAGAAAGTACCAGAAAGGACATGTTGCTGACCGGTTGCTGAGATACATCACAAGAGAGTTTCTCGATACGTCTCCTAACTGTCTGTCTTGATATAGCAATTTTGTTTGCTTTCATTTTTCTTTATTACCTATGATAGCGTGCAAATATATGGAGACAAGGCTTGACAATTTCTTCTCCGTCAGAAAAAGCTTTCTAAGCTTTCTTTTTTTCGTCAGTGCTAAGTCAATTTCATAGGATGCTTGTATTATCTCCAAGTCTTCACCACTTACTATAGCAAATATATTGTTTCTTCATCTGATTTCTTCCTTTTTATTAGTCACACATTCCTTTCATAACTCAGATCCAAGGACCAGCTTCATTTTTCCTTTTATGCTAGTCTGATGCTGTGTTTTATGGTGTCTATTCAGATCATATCTTCTATTATATGAAAGAGTAATTCCACAAACAATTCAAAATGGTTTGCCTGATGGACTTGCTATAAATAACAACTCATTTTCCCACTGTTCATTAAATTCACTCTTACTATCACTTTCTGCGCTTCTTTTGCACTGTGAAGGATAACAGGAATATAAACAAAGCATAGAGAAGTACAGAACTCTAAAAGTCTAAATGTTGAAAAAGAAAAAACACGTCCCACCGTACGTACGTCGTAGAACACATATCAATTGTAAACAAAATTAACTATTTGCTCTAGAGCCCTGTTGCCAAATGTACACACATGAAGTTTGTGCCACGGACTAGAATTGAACTGAGAGAACTCTGGAGTTGAATAGATGGATTTAGCTATGGCGCAATCTTCTAAAGAATAAGTAGGCGCAAAGATGCAATGCACCATTTGTAATCAGCCAATGCGCCACGTTTGGCGCATGCGCCACGGGTTGGCCACCACTGTCTTAGAGTATTCTTCAATGGTCTATGAAGTGGACACTTGGCCAAGTAACAAAGATGCTACTTTTACCTGTAAATTAAGGATGAGTTCATGCCCTTATTTTTAACTCATTTTTCCCTAATTTGCTCTACGTAGAGTTAAGGGTAATTTGTTTTTAATGCTAAGTAAATTTTGGCCTAGCTTCCCCCATTAAAGTTTTCTATACTTGATGACTTCCTATTTATCATATTCCTGCCTTTAACTGATCTTCTTCCTAAACAGAACCTTATGTTTTGGTTACAAACCGGTTATTTCATTTTCTTCTTTTCCTGTCCATGTTGCTGACGCCATATAGTTGTCTACCAAAATGAGAAGGATAAAGAGTAAACCAGAATCTGCAAATTTTAGAAAACAAGGGCTTCTGACAAAACTGAGGCGGTACTGGATGAGAGTGAAATCAAGCATGTTTGGAAATTACGAAAATGCTGCTATAGCCATATACATACTCGAAGTATCTTCCGTGCCGAGACCAGCTACGACGAGTGCCACTAGCGACACTGTGCGAAATGTCAAACAAGACCAAAAAGAGAGACTATTAGTTAACCATGGTATAGACAGATACTAATTAGACAGAAGAGAGTATTCGAGTATTTGTTGTGACTTCTCATAGATAGAAAAGGCGTTCAATATTGGAATCCTCGACTGCTTTATTTACAACTCGTTTTCTCGTATCAGTTTTATTTACTTCTTTTTTACTCATGCCTCTAAACACTGGTATTGCGAGTCAGAAAGTAATTGGATTAAGTTATTTCAAATTTATTTCACAAATCCTAAGTGATATTACTTCAGAATCTAGTTAGTAAGACTAAGCTTTAGTACTTTTAGAACAAATTATGAGACTGTTTAGAACTGCTTTTTAATTATTAGACCTACCTTCCAAAAAACGATTTAAATCAATTAATTTTGTTCCTTACATCTACTGAACTACAAAAAGTGTTTCTCGGTAAGAATGATCAGTGACATGGCATTGCAGTTTTGTGGTTAAATTATCGACTCAGTCTGCTGAAGGAGGATTCGATTCCTCCCCCAAGTAATAATTCTTAGAAAAATATGAATTCAGTTTGAGAGAAGAGTTTCATTATACAACTGTATCATAAACAGGTCATGCTCTTGGTGATGTTTCTCTTCGTTAATTTTTTAAGGAAAAGCTCGGTACATCCTTTGTGAGATATTTATAAACATGAATAGAATGAGAGAGAGAATAAGGATGTTTAGCACGAGAGCCAAAATATGCAATCCAGTAGTTCTTAAAGACACAGTCAATCATACACCGAAGGGCCCCCCAAATAAACTGGCCCCCAGATTAACGAAGTCCACGCCTGGATCGTAGAACGACAGAAACACGACGGGTATGGACTCCACGAGCTTTCTGAGGAAATCTGTAGACAATAAACACCATACTTTTTCAAAAGCGGTCCACAATTTTGCATTATTCCTAGATGGTGGACCTCTGCTGGACCTCTGCTTTGAATGGAATATTGCATGACATCTCAAATATGTTCAAGAACGTTAAGATATGATGGACAAGGGGGCCATTTTCTCATCTAAAGCACAGATGAGTGTTCCTCAAACCATAATTTCACTGCTGTGATTTGTGTAGTGGTACATTGTCTTTTTGGAAGACGACAAACCCATCAGAGTGAAAGCATGACATGAATGGCCGTAACACATCTGAAAGGAACTTACATTGACCTTCGCCGGTCAGAGAAGTTGTAAATATATGAGGAAG
This sequence comes from Dolomedes plantarius, assembly GCA_907164885.2. Lineage (NCBI taxonomy): Eukaryota > Metazoa > Arthropoda > Arachnida > Araneae > Dolomedidae > Dolomedes > Dolomedes plantarius. The sequence goes on from OU015494.1 coordinate 178,740,590, forward strand.
CCTAATTCGTGAAAGCCAAACACACCCCATGCCATTACTGATACACCACCAGCCTGTACAATCCCTTATTGACATGCTGTATTCATTGATTTATAGTGTGTTTTCCCCACGTGGACGCTTCCACATGCCCGAATCAGTTGGAAACGAGATTCGTCGGTCCAGGGTACTAGTATCCAGTCTTTCATTGTTGAGTAGCGATGTCCCTGAGTCCATACGAGGAGCAGATCTCTGTGTTGTAAGGAAAGCAGCAGCTTTCGGGTTGGTCGTTAGCTTTTAAATTCTATATCAGACAGTAAACGTTGTAGAGCTCACGCCAACGTTAGTAGAGTCCCAAAAATTCAGTTGTATTGTTATTTGGACCAATGATACTCCCTTCGCTTGAAATAATTCTCGATAGAAGACGGCGGTCAAGGTCATTCACAGTCTTTCGAAGGCCACACTGTTTCCGTAGGTACAATGTTTTACCGGAATTCTTCCATTCGAGGTATATCCTTAAAATGATCGAACGCGAAAATCTAATATTTTTCTATTTCTTCGAAATGTTATGACGCATCTCACGAACACCAACTATCATACCTCATTGAAATTTGCTTCAATCATGATCACCTGCCGTGCTTACTGCACATTCAAACCTTTAAGCTTCTAAAAATGTCTGTCGCTGTATATATACACTACTTCCATTGGCCGAAGCCATTTAAGAAAATATGTATGATGCAATGTTTTTCGAAAGGGACCATCTATTCCAGTTATTCTGGAACTTCGGTATACATTGACAATTCGCTCAAGATATGTGGCTTCAAGAGCAATAACTGTTTATTGTATAACTTCTTTACATTTGATGTTACATCTGAATCGATTAAGGACTGAACAAAACTCGTATTAATAATACTTTTTACCTAGAATTAATACCGAGATGTGGTAAATTCAGTTCAATGTAAATGTTCTATCCTTACAAAAAATATTAATTACATAAGGAAATGACTTCATTGACGGAAATTAGAGTTTAGATGCGGTAATTGCTATTCTGGTAACATAAACACGTTCCTAAACTATTTAACATTATTATTGATAAAAAGACGTGAAGTGGAAGTCACATTTCAAATATTTCTGCTACATTAAATCAGATCAGAAAATATTTTGTATATTAAAGAGCAGTATATACATATTAGCCTTCTAAAATTGCAAAAGATTGTAATGTTAAATAAAACTACTTACAAATATTCCTAGTTCCAATATATTTTAAACACATTTCCCCCCGTTCCCTCGTTTAGAAAACCTTATCAATAATGTATATCTGTGTGTGAGATTCATTACATGCATTGACATCAATTTAAATAAATATTATTCTTAAAAAAAAGGTTTCAACATTTGCAAAGATTACTTTAAATGCAGATCTATATATTCTCGAATAAAAGTACTAAAATTTTGCCTAAAACAAACTGTAAATGTATTACTTTTCCATAAACTCAATAATAAAGTCACGCGATCTGTTCAAAAAGGGTAAAAACGTTGTTTGGAAAGAATTGTCTGCATTGATTGCCCCGATAACAAATACCCCGAAAATCACTGAAAATCTCTTTTCCTAACTTGATTTTATTCATAATAAATAAACGAAACTATTCTATTCATTTGTTGATTGTTAAGAATATTGAAAAGCGTTTCTATTCCGTGAGCTATAGGTAAAGCTTCAAATATAAAATTTATCGTCATCAGGTTTACTTTAGAAAATAATGAACTTTCTTTCAAAAATCTTTATTTGATACAGTTTTTCCCGATTTTATTATTTCAAAAATTTCCCCGTAAAGCTAAAGAAGTCTTGAATTATTAGAACATCGTACGAGACTCTAAGTCTCCAAACTTGCAGTTGGACGTGTTGCTTGATGGCACTCCCTGTAGGAGAGCCATGAAACAACGTTATTACAGCAGTAGTACTGACTACCATCGTAGTCATAATTTATAATCTAGGCGTTAACTTCATTGCGCGTAAAGTGTACTTCTCATAGAGTAATACTAATTATTTTCTCAGTTATTTAAATACGTTTCGACTATATCTTTAATGTTGAGATCAGATTGAACAGGAGATTTCATAAAATATAAAGACAATTCAAAACAGAATTTTGCTAAAAATATTGTAAAAAAGTGAATTCATCTGATTGGTGCCCTACATTAGAGGTATGATGAGCCTGCAGGCAAAGCTATCAGTAATTAACAATTAAAATCGGCATTAATTTTCCTACATTTTGTTATTTAGGCTCATCTGTAATAGTTTTCCTTTTATCACATATAATAGAATGTTTTTGTATGTCATGATAGTAGTCTTCTGTTAACTGATGCCTTGTGAGGAGTTTTGTCTATCTTTAGCAGAGCATATTTTCTTTGAATCAGTTATTATTTCGTCGTTTAAAGACTACGAAATCGTTTGAAAGAAAGCTACGAATATAAAGACTACGATCATCTTTTCACTTTTTATATACTTTCACTATTTGCTCGTTATTTATATTCACAGAAGAATTCAAACAAGAGAATGTATTCCCTCTATGCCTATATTCCAGAACCGTCTCTTTAACATCTATAAAATCAGCTTCTTTCTTCCTGTAACTTCTTTGGTCGCAATATTTTTCTTTTCTTTCAACTTAGTAACGAATTTAAGGCACGTGTCACGCAACAGGAAAAGCATACTTATTCCAATGAACAAAGCATACCTTCTGGTTAAAGGAAATATAAATATAGCAAAAACTATATTTTTCTCACGAGTCTTTAACTATTGCTCGTTATTCTTTACCACCTTGCTCTAATTGTGTATCTACAAGTAAAATTTCAAAGACAGCACTTTTGTGTTGACTAGCATAAACAGAGCATTCTTGTTAAAGAGGGAAATGAAATTATGTAATATGAGTAATAACACATAACAATTAATCGAAATATCTATTTCATGTGATATTTATGATAGCAAGTAATTGCAGAACAGCACTAAAAAGAATTATCCTCTGTGCAGCCACATGAAATCAAAAATGTTTGCTTGAAAGAAAATTTGATTATTAAACTCAAAAAGTTATTTTCATTTAGTGAGGATTTTAACTAGCTTTTTACCGAATGGTAATATAAAAACCTTATGACTGCACTGAAAAAAATCGAAAAATTGAGAGAAAAAACCCATTAGGGTTTTTTGTGTGTAGGACTAAATCAGTGCTACAGTGGCATGGCACAAGAGAGCAACAAAAAACTTTCTTTCATAACAAATTCCTATGAAGTTGATAAATAGATCTGTTTGTTTAGCGATTGTGTTGCAAACTGTGACTGTATTGCTTCAAAAATCAAACCAATTTATGAATCCCTCAAGGTTATGCTAATTTTTTTTTATCACTCAAGAGATTGAACAGAAGATACTACACGACAACCCCGATTCAAAAGAAATATTTGAAATGACTTATTATATATTCTAGATAAAATCGTAAAAGCAGTGCAAAAAAAGTTGCAGAAAGTAAGCTTTGATTACCCCAAAACAAGAGGCCATAATAAAAGTAGAAACACGGCATACAGTGACGCTAATATTCGGAGCTGCAAATAATATTAAATTTCCGCTTAAAAGTACAGACATGACCAGCAAGGTAAAAAAGAGAAAATAACGAAAGATGTTAAAATGTGTACTTGCAGATGTAACTGATTCATGATATTATTTTTTTAGGATGAAGCTAAAAATATAAATGTTATGTGTACACTTTTCAAAGTAACAAGTACACTGCTCAAAAAAATTAGGGGAGCAAGCAAAGAAGTTAAGAAAACCGTGCGAAACAGCCACGTATTGGCATAAAATGGATAGTACACGCGTATCAATGCGCAATACAGAAAAAAAGACGTCAAAAATTTTTAATTAAGCTTTAATTCTTTGAAAATATGGAAAAAACATGAAAAGATGATTTAGGGTAACAATTTGGTTACACGTAAACGATAAAAAAAAGTATTGTTTGGAAATGATGCAAGATTTTTAATATTGCGTGTAGTCTCCTCGAACAGCTAAGACTGCTGCACACCTGTTTTCCATGGATGCGATGATGTTATCGATAAGACTTTGGGGAATACTGTTCCACTCCTCAAGAAGTGCAATCTCCAAGTCTCGGAGAGTAAAAGGAGGCCTTGGTCTCGCAGCAATGCGTCGTCCGAGCATGTCCCAAACATACTCGATTGGATTCAGGTCATTCCATACTCTGTATTGTTTCAGCTTCAAGCATGTTCTCCACAAGACGAGATGTATGCGTTCTGGCATTATCATGCTGGAAAACAAAGGAATCTCCAATGGCTGCAGCGTAAGGTATGACATGAGGTCTCGGTATCTCGTCTGAATACCTTCGGGACGTCAAAGTACCATTCCCAATGATATGCAGGTCCGTACGTCCACCTATGCTGATTCCACCCCATACCATAAAACCAGCTCGTCTGTATTGTGACCTTTCACGAACGAATGTGGGGTTATTTCGAGTACCCTTTTCCCTCCATACCAAAACACGTCGGGTGTCCGACTGAATCGGGACTCGTCTGTAAACAGCACTTGGCTGCAATCATGTTGCTCCCAATCTCGATGTTCAGCAACCCATCTTCTTCGGGCCGCACGGTGGCGTGAGGTCAACGGAATGCAGACCATTGGCCTACGTGCATAGAGCCCTCCCTGATGAAGCCTATTACGTACTGTTTGGCTGGACACCCTTCGTCCTGTTGCCAAGAGCAACTGTCTTTGCAGCTGAGTAGCATTGTCTGTTCTGTTTCGAAAAGCTGTTAACAGTATATACCGGTCATCAGTTGCTGTAGTGGCGCGTGGCCGACCTTGCCCTGGTCGACGTCTAACATTCCCTGTTTCTTGGAATGGATTCCACAGCCTTGCAACGACACTTCTGGGGAATCCAACAGCGTCCGCGACACTACTTTGTGTTTGCCCGGATTCAAGTCTTCCTATAATACGCCATGCCATGGATTCCGGTAAATCACGTTGTTGAGACATTTTAAAGTCACCTTTTCTCAAAAAGAATAACTGAGCAATCGAATTTCACAGTTAAGGCAGTGAAACAGACGTTTCTGCAACATCCCGATTTCCGCCCTTATGTTCTTTTTCTGGTTTTTGACGTCATGAACTTTGATTTGCATATGAAGTTTTCTTCTTCTGTTTCCTGCTAGGCTTTAAATTATGGATGATTTATTTTATGTTACTTATCGGTGTAAGTATTTGCGTAATTTCGTTAAAACCATGTGCTCCCCTAATTGTTTTGAGCAGTGTAGATTTTCCTTGTCAGTTTCTGTCCAATAATATGACTGAAGAAGAACTGGAACTCCCAAATACACTATAATGACAAAATTCATCGGGAGATCAGAGGAAACACAAAAATAGCATTTACTGAGATATACTTGTATTGTGTCAGCCCGTCTTTGACTGAAGAAGATGAATTTAGGTCTTCAATGTATGCTTTTGACAAAATTTTTGAAACAGCGATTTCAACAAGCTTTCCTTTTGTGAGCAGTGCCTCTACCAGCAGTTGCTTTGTAGTAAGACTATGTTCCAAATTTCATCTTCGGGTCTCCGATTCATCCCATAGGTTCTATGTGGAATTGAGATCGAGTTTTTGTGCATGATAGTCATAAATGATATTCCTTTAGCTTCAAACCTCTGCGTAAGAATATTGAATTACCTTACTTGTACAACGGGACTCATCTTTATAGTATTGCCACAGGGTTAGTAGGGAATAATAGTCAAAGATATGAAGGTAGACTTCTTGGTTAACAAATCAGTCCATCTCAATAAACAGGCAGGATCCATTCCCTATTTAACGGCCTCATACAAAAACTTTGTCATATCAAACCTGAGAGAGGAAAATGTACACTCCGTAAAATTCTACTACCTTGGTTATTTACGAAATCACATATGTGACTCGTACATAGTGCCTAAATTCGTCTGCCCATAGGACTCCTTTCCATTGTTCTAATCTTCGAATCGGGTGCATGGACCGTACACCATGGACTGCTTGTCGACTGTCATTGTGCAAGGACAAGTGGGATGTCCGCTGCACCATGACAATCGACGAGCAGTATTTAGAGGTATAACGCGAAGCTTCGACCCCCAGGACCTTGGAAATCCGTAAAAGGAAATTATCTGTGACTGGTGTGTATGCATACAGAGTTCCTAGAATTTTCACTCACCTGTACACTTAGTATGCGGAGCAGTACTGTATCAATGAGATATAACATTTCTTCTTAGACGTCCCATAACAATGATTATTTGTGGTCTTTTTGTATGTTTGATGGTTGAGAGACACCATTATTCCTCCAACAATGCACTTGATGCCAAACCGTTGACTAGGGTATGTTTCAATACTCTACCCGTCACAGATTATCAAGCCACTAATGTTTCATTCGAGAATCCCACTTTTTTAAACACACAGAAAAGTCATTCCGCCATAGCATTTTCAGTCAAACTCACATTATAAAATGAAACAGGAAAGCATAGCTTAAGGTCTGCTTTCATTTGATTCACGAGTGCTTTGTGCTGTTTATGCATCGCATTTGATTCTGAAAAGTTGTCTGAAGGGATGTTTGTCAGTGTAATGCTTAGCTGCTATTGTTTAGAATTAGCTTTGAAACCCGAGAGGAATAAATCTGGATGAATCCGAATAATGTAGTTTTAGCATTCGTATTTCATGCATTTTTCGCTCTGGAAAATATGGAAAATAAATTAATCTTTAAAGCTAGGTATTTCTTATTAACGCAAAAAACGCAGATAAATATGAAAATCATAGACATTGAACGATATTGTTAGATTTTATCTATAAACGTGTCGTCTCTTTTAAGTTAGTCGGATATTACATTTGAAAAAATATTTTATATTACTCTTACTCAAATACTCAAAATTAGATGAGAATAGCCGTTTTATTAATTTGAATTATTTTTAAATATAATATCGATTTAAAACGGGTATGAAAGGATAATGATACCGATTCCTGGCTAAGATGCATTATTTATAAAAAAGAAGTAAATAAATCTATGTTTATGTAAATATTTTCACCGTTTTAACCAACTTGATAAGTGCTTTCTTTAAACCGTATTTTACATTAAAAGTAACATCTCCCATGATACACTACGATTAAATATACCAACCTTTTTAAACGCATTTTAAAGACCTTCTCTCCATTTTTCTGCTCTCTTCAAAAACTGAAATTCCCAGAAAAGTCGTCCGATTTTCTTTACTTTAATTTGCTTATTTCTTCCAAAGAAAGAAATACTGCGGCTTGTGTGTGCATGAAACTAACCTTGATATCACACCTTAAAATTGCATTTAGAGAAACACAGGGGAAAAATAATTAGAGATTCAAATGACTTTAAATTCTTTTCTAGCCTTTAAATTTTCTCAGGTAAGGGACGTTGGGGTTTTTACAAAAAAGAAGAAAATAATCTCTTTTGAAACTTTGGTCTGAAAATTTATTCACTTTGTTGTGAGGTAAAATCTCTGTGAAGCTATTATTTAAAGAAAAGTGGGGAATTATATTAAACTGTAGCCCATTAGGAATAGGGTGTTTAATCAGGATTACTTTGTTAGAAAAATAGTGCTTTGATCTAAATTTAGAAAGCTTTATTTCAAAATAACAAACTGAGTGTGACTTTTTGGAATAAAGTGAGAAACGTGTTTTTTTTTACATAATATATTACAGATATTATTTATTTAAGCACATAATTTTGTTATTTTTTCTTTTGATTAAATCCCTGCAATAATAAAAAAATAGCTAATATATATATATATATTTATATATATATATATATACTTACTGAAAACCAACTTGCCCGTATTTCTTCTTTTTTTTAAATATTTACTTTCAGTTATATTCTACAGCAAATAAACTATATGTTTTATTAAACTTTTAAACTGAGACATTATGCTTCGCAAATCGTAGATCTAATATCTTATGAGCATTCAACGTATGACATGGATTTGAAAGAAAATATTGAATCGGTTAAAACCAAAGTATATACAATAATTTTTGTGGCTTATCATTTAATTATAATTTAGCAGCATACTTGAAATTTCTATTTGAACACTTGCGCTTCATAAATCCCTATGCGTAATTACAAATTTTATATTTCTCTGTCTGGCTTTAATTCCGCAATTTCTTTTGAAATTTTCTTTAAAGATTATCTCTTTCGGGATGATTCTACTATAGTATAGTTAATATAGTAGAGGAGAAGGTGGGATTATGGACCCTGCATTTATTATGGACCCCCTTAATATCTGCCCTATGCGCAGGTGCAGCCGCTAATTATAGCTGTGATCTAGAGCCCCTAGGTGGCTGTAATGGATAGTCAAGGTCACTAACCCCAGTTCACTCGCGAATGATGTCCTGGGGCCAATTGTTTGTTTTTCAAGTTTTCAAACTTTTTCTGAGGAAAGTAAAAGTGAATATTTTACATATCTACTGCTATATTTTGTAAAAACTGATTCCTGTGCCTTATTCTACACGACATGAAGTTCCTTTTGAGCTAGTTCGAAATTAAATTCGATGTAATTCATAATGTGAAAAATGAGTTTGTTTCCAAGATGGCGTTGGTTGAAATATGGACCCCATGGGTGCTGGTATTATGGACCCGGGTCCATATTACTAACAACCGGTTTCGATAATGTAATAATAATGTTTCCGTGAGAAAATGCAATTCCACAGTTGATTTCATTGTGATACATTTTATTTTCATGTTTTGTAATCCTTCTCGGTTATTCTGGAAGCTAAGAATGCAAGTTGAGAAGAAATCTCCCGCTAGCAAGTACGCTGTAGTGCGCAGAAGAAGTTGGGATAGGGTAAAGATGGTTGGGGCTATCCAGAAGCTAAGATGCGGAGAAATGGGACTAAAGGAGGCTGCCAGAGTGTTTGGTGTATCAAGAATAACTTTGAGATTATTGGCTTCACAAGTGGATAAGCCAGCAGCAGATTTGGATATACAAAAACTAGGGTTTGGTTTTGGTTTGGAGCGCTACGGTCAACTTTTGTTATACAAAGGCTAATTAGACCGAGACCTATAATTTAAAGCTGATTCCGAACGGCTACATACATCCATGCCATCAGTGGGACTCGAACTTACAGGATCTGAACCAAATGCCAGTGCCCCAGCCATTCGGTCATCAACAAGGCACAAAAACTAGGGTGGAAGCCTGTTTTACCAGATTACACTGAAAAAGAGTTAGGGGCCTATTTGCTAAAGATGGAGTCAGTATTTCACGGTCTCACTCGACAAGATGTGAGGAAATTGGCGTTCCAATTGGCTGAACGCAATAATATCTCCCACACTTTCATAAATAAAGCAGCAGGGAAAGACTGGCTAAACCGAATCCACATGCGTCAGATAAATGTCGATCAGAAAACCTACAGGGACGTCATATGCACATGCAGAAGGATTCACGCGTGAGCAGGTGGCTGGGTTATTTTTATTTGCTGGAAGGCTTGTGTTCAGGGAATCATTTCCAGAATCTTCACTGTAGATGAGACTGGTTTAAGTGTGGTTCAGTCAAAAGTTTCCCAAGTCATCGGGTTGAAGAGAATACGTTAGGTGGGAGCTCTGACTACAGCTGAACGTGGTTCTCTGGTAACTGTGGTTTGCTGCATGAGTGCTGGGGGAACATATTTTCCACCAATGATGATATTTCCTCGTAAATTCTTAACGGATTAGCTTATGAATGGAGCCCCATCCAGAGCAATTGGAAGAGCTCATCCCTCTGGGTGGATACTAGCCCAAATGTTTACAGAGATGGCCCAGACCAGCAAGAAGCATCGTGCTTCTTCTGTGAAGGTGCATTCAAAGATGACACATGAGGAGAACTTTCGTTGTGGGATGAGTCGACACTGGACTCATTCTGTGTGCACCGGAGCCGAAGATGAGTTTTATATTTGCGACTTTTGTCGAAAAATTGAAGTTTTTTTATATAGATAATGTTTGATGATCCAGCTGTTTAATAATATATTATCTTTCTTTCACTTTTTCATTTGAAAACTTTTCTCTTTTTGTTTCCAGCTGTTTAATAGGTAGATTAATGATTTTTTTGGTAAAAAAGGTGGGGGTCCATATTACCCTCCACTTTGGGTCACCTGCAAGTTTCGACTTTTTTCACTTATGTGATTGTATGCATCTTAAAATTTGATTTAATGGCAAATCCACTTAAGGATATTTAGATGATGAGTTATGGAAGATGTTGGAGCCCGAAAATATAAAAATCGGTCTTTAGTATGACCACAGTGATCCAAAAACAAAAGGGGGGTCCATAATCCCACCTTCTCCTCTACAGTTCGAGGAACATTTCTTTTTCTATATGTTATTTTTTTGGATAATGTCCAATCGTCTTCCGGATTAGCAAGAAAAAAAAAATTGTCTATTTCGTTGTTATGCACGTGACGCAAAATTAAAAGAAAAGAAACCACGTGATCAACATTTAATAAATTGAATTCTAAAAATTAATCTTTAAAAATTCACCAAAAATCAGAAAATAGAGGTAAATATTCGAAAAAGATTTCATTTTAAAGGAATTTTTATGATCTTTCTCGGGATATAAATTTTATAACCCTCGGATTATATTTTAAATGCAAACTTTAAAGAATATTACAAAAACAGCTTAAAAATTTAATTTTAAAAAATCTAAGAAAAAATTTTCAAAAATATCTCTAGTGCCCCCCTACACTATAAGAAGAATCGCCATGCAAAATTTCAGCCCTTTATGTCCAGCGGTTTTGTCTGTGCGGTATATGTCAGTCAGTCAGTTACGGAATTGTTTTATAGTATGAAAATTTCATGCTTATTTTATATATTAGAGCAAAAAAATGCATTTCTTAAATTACAAATTTTACATTTTTCTGTCTGACTTTAATCCCACAATTTTTTTCGAAATTTTCTTTGAAGATTATTTCTTTCTCCATGATTCAACATTTCCTGCCTAGATTAGAGCTCAAAAGGGTATAAAACATTATAGCAATAATTTCTGCAAAGTGAATATTTTTCTCGCTTTCTCTAATACATAAAATAAGAATGAAATTTTCATGCTTGTTATCCTGTGCTTAACGAGGAGTAAAAATGTGTAAACAAACAGATATCGAGTAATCGATGAAGACAAAGATTTTGGAAGATATATCCATTAAACACATTTACAAAAGTAATAAGATATATGCCTTGTTCTGAATGTTCCAGTTTAGTAAGAAAAGTATTAGAGTATTCAGTATTATTCCGATCAAACATGAACTAAATTTTACGAACGGATGTTAATGACTCAGATAAGTAGGCAAAATATTGTGTTTTACATAGTTACAGCACATAACATATTTACATTTCTGTATAAAAGCTTTTATTTAAATGCATAAAGTTCGACTGGGAAGAACACAAAATACCTTGAAAGTAAAATTTATGGTTCTTTTATAGAATATTATTATTAAAGTTTAAGAGTTATTCTCAACTCATAAGGTGTATAAATTTAGCCATCATCAGTATCATATTCAATATATTGCCTTTTTAATAATCAGCAGGCCTATTTACTGTTCTAATTCAAAGAAAGGAGAAATACTCAAAATAATTCCGATATCAAACACTGTCGTCACAAATTTGATTATGTATGCAAAAATATTCCTATCTGTATTCGTAAAAGAACTTCGTTTACGTCTTGGCACTAGAATACAAATAAGTATTTTCCGAATTTTGAAATTCCAGTTTTCTATGATGTTTATTTTTAGCTCAATGGCATGAAAACTCAGCCATTAAGACAGATGGAAATTTGAAAATGGAAGTTTGAGTAATTTTTTATTTTAGTTTCATTAAAAGTTACAGGAAAAAGTAAATTGTTGTCGAAAGAAGAAATTTAAATATTTGTGATTTTGATACGAAAAGTTTAGATTTAAAAAAAATGCTGAAAAGGAGTAGAAAATTCCTTTTAAAAGCATTATAAGAAAATGATTGACTTTTCAGAAAACCTCAAAATTGTTATGCGCTAAACATAGTTACACTAAGCGATGGTTCTACCGAAATAAGTAAGATAATTATGCCATGAAAAAGAAATATATCTGAAATTGAATATAAATTGGGCGTGTACACAGTTTAGCAAATTTTTTTTAAATAGAACACCTGGTTCATGGTTTCGAAGTTCCTGAGTTCCGAAATCATATTCTCCGAACCTTTGACTTTAGCGAGCAAATTAACCCACCGGACATTAAACCAAGTTCAAATATACATAATTTGTCACGAGAAGAATTTTCCGCCATGAAATTACTTGTGGATAGGTTTTACGCCATTTTTTATCTTTTTAAGTCTAAGGTTTTAAGATCCTTGACAGTTCTTCTTTGGTAACACCATAATTCTAATGATGTTTTACAAACCTTTTTCTGAAGTTTGCGAGAAAACGCTCTTCCTTACGGAAAATATAGAGAGAATGGCTCTAAATGTTTTATTAAAAGCATCAGCGTCTAAAATTGCTGCGATGCGTTTGACCAGTAATTAAAGGGAAAGCCAGGATCTAACAGAAGAAAGCGGCTAATATTAATTGTCGAAAATATCAGTGAAATATGGAAAATATTGCGTCTTATTAACATACTATTCACATTCTGCCGTCTACTAAAATTCAGTTTTTATTATCGTGACTCTATGAGAAACTTAGACATCTCTAAAATATTTTTCACAAATTTATTTTTTCTATTTTCGATCACGAATTTGCGCAAATAAGTTAGCTTGTAAAGCATTGAAAGTCATGGCCAATCTTTAAAAGCTTTGGTTTTGTCTGGAGTTACACCTTTATATGGTCCAGATAAAATACTTCTTTGCTAAATAATTGGCATTTTTAGGGCTTAAGTTTAAACTGGCATCCTTTAATTTCTGGATTACTGTCGAATATTTCTCTCCAAATATGCACCTAAAACGGCTGACAATGATAATGTAGTCTAAATAAACTATGTAGGCTTTACATAAAATTCCACACAAAACTTCAGCGTTGAAGGAACATTACACAATCTAAAGGGCATAGTTTGAAACTGTCAAAGTCCTTATCTTGTGGTGAAAACCATCATCTCTCTGTCACTTGGATGCATTATCATTTTCAATCAGCCTCATTTGAAATCTGAAGTTGAGTTATATGATTAAATTTCTCTAAGATCTACTCAAAAATGCGTAGATCTACAGTTCTTCATTAACGCTATAAGCCCGAGTACCTGAATATGTTAGGTAAAATCCGCTCTATTTTGTCCATTTAATCCGTTATTTTTGTCAGTGTCCTGTGTATGTAACCTTTAGAAAGTGGAAAACATTTTGGAAGTTATTCAGTTGGTAAATGAACTTTAGTATCAATGCAGCACTTCCATATAAGGATTTGTCCTCGAGAGTATTTCCCAGGTGCCATATAATAGTTAAAACCTGCCACTCGTATCTCCTTCAGCCCGCCAAAATTAAGCATAATATCTTTAGATTTTTACAATTTCTTCAGGTGTGTACTCTGTATCTTTTCATTAAAAGGTTCACTACTGGCAAAGTAATATCAATTTCGGGATACTTGTCCTTAACTTGTTATTTGTTAGCCTCAGTTAACACTCGCTGAAACTCTTACTCAGTTCTTTCCCATATCGACAGCTAAAGTTCGTTTTTGTTGTTCGTGATGGGATAATCTTCTACAGCAGTACCGATTCTTTGTAGACGATTTCATAAGACTAGTTATTAAACATTCAAATCAGGTAGGAAAAGCTGTGTTCTACCAAGGCACATCAAAATACAATAGAAGAGTCTTAGTCGATTTCACCCCAAAATAGATTAAAAAGTTCCATTTTAATTTCGAAGGTCTTTTTTTTCAGGGACAATCAGTAACAATTCATACACTCCATAAGACATGGAAGCTAAAAGACGCACAGTGTTTCTAATTTTATAACAGTGAAGGGTGGGAGATAATAAACCAAGAAAAAGAAACAAAGAGTAAATAAAAGCCCACCACGAAAAAAATAACCATGATTATACAATAAATAGATAATTAAGTAATTAAATACTGAAGCAATATACATATATACAGCAGAACTGTGGTCTATCCCAAAAGTGTCTGTGTTACGAGTTATAAATGAATTTTCAAAATAGATCAGCTCAGAAATCGAACCAGGAATTCAGAGAATGTATACCTTAAAAAATAAACTTGTAGTCTGAATTCCTAGAGTAGAAGGCATTAAAATACTTTAAAATTTCATTTTCTTAAAAACGAGCTATATGCTTTCTTATCCAAAAGAAAATAGTATTTTAGTCTGCCACTGTACATTTACCAATAAAATCTGTCGCATCTGAAAAGCCCGAAGCATCCGAGATGCCTCCTTCCCGATATATATATTTTTATTTTGACTGTTTTTCTATTTCAATTATTTTGTCTTTCAAACGAACCCGATAGTAACTGAAATATTTTTAATTTTTTCCTATCTTCTCTTGTTATGAGCCCCATATCGGCTTTCCTTTTGTCTTTCATCTCTTGTTAAGTTTTTATTTTGAAGACCTAATACTAATTTCTTCATATGGGGTTTCCACTTTTAACCTTATTATTTTTTCCTTTGTAGCATCCATTTTGACATGTATTTCTGCCTACCAGGATTTCACTTTGACCGTCATTTTTCTTCTTATCTCATTTTCATTATTCACCTCATTTGTTTAAATTTCGGATCCTGTTAATTTATATCTTGTCCTGTAACAAGCATGTAATTAGTAATACTCTTCTGACACCAAAAGATTCAACGAGCGTAAGGAGACATGTCTTCAGTTATAATGAAACCCAGGATCTTAGTGCAAGATGATTTTAGTGAATAGTTTAACTACAGACTGCTCATTTCGAAAGAATCAACGAGAACAAAAACTATAAGGGCCTGTTCACATAGGAGTCCGGTAGCGGAAGCATAAAAGGAAAGATGGAGCTGAGACGGAAATGAACTAATCATAGGCATTAAAAATTTCGTTGCTAATCGTTTGGAGGTTTGCCATTGGTTAAATACACTGCTGGCCACTGTAAATGCAACACCCTGAAGGAAACATGCAAATAACATGAAATTTACAACATGCATTAGCGGAGGTGAGATATGCAAATGATTAGAATTTCAGCGCAGACGCACATCACGCGCGCCTGTGGCGCCACTTCAAAGCGCTATTTAAGGCTTGGAGATTTCGACGATTTCAAGTTCGGCAATTGTGTTTTTCTTGTGGTTTTTTCAAAAAAACGATCAATTATGCCTCGTCGAAAACAGCGATCATCTTTTGATCAAGTATCAGAGTTCGACAGATGAAGGATAGTGGCCTACCGAGATTGTGGATTATCTTTCAGGGAAATCGGTAGCCGTGTTGGACGAAACCAAACAACTGTAATGCGGATATGTGATCGTTGGATGCAGGAGTGTACGACGGACCGGCGTGTTCGATCGCATCCACCTCAGCGCACCACTTCACGTGATGACAGACAAATTGTGCGCATGGCAGTGACGGATCGCTCAGTCACATCACGAACCATAGCACAGCACATGTAGTCTGTAACGCATCATCCAGTGTCTGCGCGTACCATTCGACGCCGTTTACAGCAGAGTGGTCTGTCCGCAAGACGTCCATTGCTTTGTCTACCCTTGACGCAGAACCACAGACGTCTCCGCCGCCAATGGTGCGATGACAGAAGGATGTGGACGGCAGAATGGAATGAAATTGTCTTTACTGACGAGTCACGCTTCTGTCTGCAACACCACGATGGTCGCATTCGAGTCTGGAGACACCGTGAAGAGAGGATGCTGAACAGCTGCGTTATGTACCGCCACACTGGTCCTGCACCGGGTATTATGGTATAGGGCGGTATTGGATATCACTCTCGCACACCTCTAGTACGCATTGCCGGTACTTTAAACAGACAGCGCTACATCTCCGAGGTGTTGGAGCCAGTTGTCCTTCCTTACCTTCATGGCTTGCCCACAGCCATATTTCAACAGGATAATGCGCGACCACACGTGGCACGCATTATTCAACGGTTCTTCGTCAATCGCCAGATTGAATTGCTTCCCTGGCCGCCTCGCTCTCCGGATCTTTCACCGATAGAAAACATGTGGTCCATGGTTGCTCTACGATTGACCCAGATTCCATCCCCAGCGGCCACAGCAGATCAACTTTGGCAACGTGTGGAAGCTGCTTGGTCTGCTGTACCCCAAAAACTCATCCAAAGTCTCTTTGAATCAATGCCGAGGCGTGTGGCAGCGGTGATCTCCAACAATGGCGGCTACTCTGGTTACTGATTTTGGCAGGAACCACACTTCACAGAAGTCTATAAATTTAATCATTTGATACTTGGTCAACATGTTATCTACAAAATAAATTTTGTTGTGGTATCTCTTGTCTTTCTTGGTGTTGCAATTTGGGCGGCCAGCAGTGTATATTTCAATGCTTTAAAGCTTCCGCTGCCAGACTCCTGTGTGAACAGGCCCTAACTCAACAGGAGTAGCATCTTATTTGTGTCGGGTCAAGCTGTATTGGTTAATTTCTTTATAAAGATACTCATACACGTAGAGGAAATCCTTGAGGTTTTGACAGTCAAAACCTTGAGGATTTCCCCCTCGTGTGTGGGGAAGCCTTGAAACCGGTGGCGGACTGCACAGTCCCGATTGAAATGTGTGCGCATGTGAGGTTCAGTTAAGAAAATCCGGCAGATTTTTTCCTTGACGGTTTCCTCCACGTGTATGATCACCTTAAGCGACAACTAAAACGTCTTCCGTTTTAAGAAAATTCTGGTTTGTCTGCAAATTTAGAGGATAAATTACCATGTGTCGAACGAAGTACCTCATCTCTCGTAGCTGTGAGAACAATATTCTGAAAATCCTGCCTCCTAAAACCTTTTTGCTGCGACACAAGCATTCACTGAATTCGGAACATTAATAACGTAGTTCTTCTGAATGACTTCATCCCTAGTTATAAAGTATTTTTTCATTCCTACAGAAATACCCCGTATTTTGTAGGAATGGAAAATGTAGGTAATCTAGCAAAACTAGAAAAAAATTCTGTATTTTCAGTTGGTATCCTAAGCATTATACTGTGATACTTTGAAATGATTATTAAGCAACTTTAAAAAAAATATGTACAAAAATCAATAATGTATAAAATATATTTCAAATATTATATTTAATGTCTCTAACTCTACAAAGGAACTCTAAACAATGAACAAGTAAATTGTATGGTTGTATTATTCTGGGGATCTTACTCTATGTTTTGGAAAATGAGGAACACATTCAGAATAATGCTGATGTGATATCAAACAATGTTACAGAAGTATGTCGCTTCTAATAGAGTTATAAACTGGTGTATTCTTACATCCCTAGTATAAAAATATCTCTATGAATTTAACATTTTTATGCAAATTTGCGCACAATTGCTCTGTAAATGAAATCGAGATAATGCGTTCTCACAGATTCAATCTTCTGTGTTCAGACTTAATGGAATTACTCTTGTTGCGACAAAAGCTATTATTCAATATCTATTACAATATCTAGAGCTCATTTCGTAACGTTTTACGTCACTTCAATAGAATATGGCTCGAAAATACATTTCTATCTGCATGGTGACATGCTTATTGTTATTCAGTTCCAAAAGCCCGAGGAAGATACATATGATTCCGAAAATCATCATCCAATCACTCATACTAGCTGGGATTTCTTATCTATATATATATATATATATATATATATATATATATATATATATATATATATATATATATATATATATATAACAGTTCCATAACTGACTGACATATAACGCACAGACTAAACTGCTGGACCTAAAGGGCAGAAATTTTGCATGACGATTCTTCTTATAAAGTAGAGGTGCACTAACAAAGATTTTTGAAAAATTCTTCTTAGATTTTTTAAAATTCAATTTTTAATCTGTTTTTGTAACATTCTTTAAAGTTTGCATTATGTATATAATAGCCGTTGTCTCTGTATAACACTTCCGGGCTGTACTCATCTTTCAATTGAAGCCCTCAGTAAACAAACAGCCGGTTAGGCTTAATTTCAATTTCAGATGTGGATCAGAATTTTTTCTTACCTAAAAACTAATAGCTTCTCCATCAAATCACGTTTGTTCAGCCTATTTTTCTATAAAACATTCAGAACTAAAAAAAATTGGATGCTTTTAGCTGTATATTTAACAGTTTTTAAAAATCTATTTGCTTTTGTGATGAATTCTGAAAGTAAACAAACTTGAATGTGAATGAATTAAGTAGCTCAAGTATTCATATCGCGTAGTGATCTGTAAAAAACTGGATGGCAGTCTACTACTCCAATCGCATGAAAAACTAACTAAATAAAAAATAATGAAAGGGTTTGCATTTACAAGGTGTGGATTAAATGCAATATTGTTAGATAATTCGGGATATTTTTTAACTTTCATATACTTTTTCCATTATGACGTCATTATTAGTATTATGACGTCAAAATGACGGATTGGATGGCAGTCTACTACTCCAATTGCATGAAAAACTAAATAAATAAAAAATAATCAAAGGGTTTGCTTTTACAAGGTGAGGATTAAATGCAATATTGTTAGATAATTCGGGATATTTTTTAACTGTCATATACTTTTTCCCTTATGACGTCATTATTTGTATTATGACGTCAAGATGACGGGTTACCTTCTAGTTTAAAATAATAATCTGAGGGTTATAAAATTTATATCAAGAAAAAGATCATAAAATTTCTTTTAAAATGAAATCTTTTTCGAATCTTTACCTCCATTTACTGATTTTTAATGAATTTTTAAAGATTAATTTTTAGAATTTAATTTATTAAATGCTGATCACGTGGTTTCTTTTCTTTGTGATACTTTAAATTAATTTTGCGTCGCGTGCATATCAACGAAATAAATTGACAAAAAATATTAAAATAAGGTAAAAGAAAGTTTAACCTTGAGACTAATTGAGATGGAAGTTTTTTAAGAATTGAATTCAAATTAGTATGTTTTATGGATATTAAACATACAAATTAATTGCATACATTAACCGTTGTATTTAATTTGAATATTTTCTTCTACATTATTTTGTCTATTAAAATATCCGTTGCGATTTATTTTATAAATATTTTCTTTTGGTATTAATTGCATACACAAACGGTTGTATTTAACTTGAATGCACTCCGTAGCGAAGTACGGGTGTTCAGCTAGTATAGTATATTCATGGTTATCTTTGCCTATTTTGAGGTTAAAGGAATCTGGAAAACATGAAAAGTTTGATCAATTTGTATCTTAGTGCGTTAGCATGCTAAACGTTTTCAGTGAAAATATCCATTACTCTACAATAAAATTAGAATAAAAAATCAGCCATAAACTTGTCATCAAATATAAATGAATGGACAGGCAAAAATTTCATAAAAAACTAGGTAAAAGGTATTTGAATTTAAAAAAAGGCATTTAAAATTCTTAAAATAAAACAACTGATTTTTTGAGGTTTGCTTATGACGTACTTTTATGTGCTGGATACTATAATATAGGAACTTTTCGTTTAAGGTTCATTATAACTTAAAACAGCGATTTTTACTTATAAACTGATTGTTTAATTGCACTGTATCCAATTAAAGGTCCCTCTGTGTTTGATGTAGTTCCATTGTGACTCTTAAAATGAACGTTATAAAGACCATTCGAAAAGTAAAAATTAACATCGTTTATAAGATTGAGATCTAGTAAAATGAAAAAGGTTGAAAAACTAATATTCATCGTATTAAAAAACTTCAGTTGTTCAAATAAATATATTCCGCTTATAACAAAAGGTTTTATAAGAGTTTACAGATAAATTTACAAAATATAACCCGGCCGGTATGTACAGAAACCTTTAATTAATAAAATGAATGCATGTCATGCATTCCTTAAAAAATGCGTAAGAAATGAAGAGAAGTAGCGTATAAGTTATATTAATCAGAAATTTTCAATAACAATAAAAATTTGCTGAAAATAAATCATGATAAATTGTGAAATCTCAAATATTTTGCATTTCATATATATTCCACAAAAACCAAATAATCTGTGATTATCTTCAAAACAAATTATTTTTAAAAGCCTTTTGTGCATGAAAACTTTCACATGCATTTATAAATGTCATATCATTTTTTAACATTTTGTTTTTTAAACAGTAATACCATCGAATTATTTTGTTTAAAAAATGAACTTCATTGCACAGATATTGGTTTCACAATATGGGGATAAATTTTCATGAAAATGTTGACAAAAGTAAAAGTTCTGAAGACATTTTCTGTAAATGGCAGACTTTGTTAATAGAAGGTCCTTATTTGGAAATGTTACTGTTGTTAAAAAGTGAAATTCTGGGTGACACATATTTGTAGCACTTCTGTTTAGAACTTAAATTTGTTTTAATATCAGGTACAAATCTATATGCATGGATCTACCATCATGTAAATAAATTACGTGATATTAATATTTTCTACAACTTGAATATTTAATTTAGTAAAGTCTGTTACGTTGAAAAATATCAACATGGTAAGGCAAAAGGTATAGTACAACAGCACCAACTAGTTAATCATTTAGTTTATCTAAACATATGTAAGTCCTAAATGAGATAGTGAGACTATATGATAAGTATTTTTAATCAAGGAATACTACACTAGAACTAAACTGAAGAATGATCCTTAGTTCCAAAATAATACTCTACAAACAGACGGTTGACTGGAAAGCAAGAGATCATATGAAATATGCATTTGGTTTCCGTTCAACCTATTTACAACTCGCAACAATCTGTGAAAGTTCATTCTTAAAAAACATGTTTCCGATAAATTTCTAGGCTGAAAGTGTAAATTATCATGCTTCAAAGAAAAAAGAAAAAAAATCCGGCTTCATTGGAAAATTACTGTATTAGGATTTATTAATCTATTAGAAGAGACATTTATCTCCTATGCAAAGTTCCAAAATAACTACGAGGTAAAACATTTTACTATACTCTTACGGCAGTATAGCATCCATAATGAAAGGGTAAAGTCATCTAGCCAGATTTCTCTCATGCGGTATTCTCAAAGACATCAAATACAGCATTACATGGTTCCCTGGTTGATATTTAGAGAAAATCCAATAACTATGGAACTATTTGTTTATCTAAAAATTCGTTTCATACCAATTTAAAAATTAGAAATCTAATCACCATTCTTTTTTTTTAGCCCAATGACTTAATTGGGTGAAATAAATATACAGATATTTGATCAATACTTCACCAATAGCTTGGATCTAAAATTAACACACAACAGATGCTATAGGCATTACATTGATTTATCATTTCATACGCTGCTAATAGAATGTATTAATCAGTGCAGTTACTGCAGTATTGGCATCTAGAAAAGGTAGAATTGCTTTTGCTAATTCCCGCGAAATGAAGTAGAATACTTCCCTTTTTTTAGATGTATAAAGACGCAAAATATGACAGAAATATATTTCGGTTCAGCATTCCACCTTCTATTGTATAATTTCTCTACCCAATAGGTCACATTATATTACTTTAGATCAGAATTTACTTATTTGTGTGTTACGTATGGTAAAAAATTTAAACACTTTTTATGATATAAAACTTATAGCATGAAGAATTGTTTACGGTTTGTGCCAGCCTAATATGATATTTTCTACGTAATGAAAGTTTTTAACTATATACATTTTGAACTACTTTCAAAAGAGTATTTTTTTTATTTCTGAGATATAAACTCAGATAGCACTTATCCCCGATGATACAATAAAATGTATTTATAATTACAGGAACAATTTAAGCGTGGAAATCTGACTTAAGATTTGCCTCTTATTTATATCTTGATAAATGATAGGAAGTTTAAAAACGTTAACGCTTGGTAATCTATCGGTTCTAATACTGAGCAAGATAACACCAATAAAGGTTTATCCTACTAACTTTAACTCAACTGACAATTAGAATTTCTAAGCTCTTTTCTTATCTAAATGGTCTTTATATCCTTATGTATTTTAAGTTATTCATACCGTAAATCTTTATTAATGGCTATTTTCTCAATATATAGAGCATTTCAATTGACTGATAGCGAAATAAATATGCCCAGAAAACTCTTTCTGTCGGCTGACTGCACCCGTGTGAAAAAGGAGCATTTTTGTATAGTTTTCCATTTTCTAAAAGACGAAAAATTATGAAGTATCATGTAGAATTAACTAGAAAAGGAATTTGCAAGGAGTAGTTTCGGTAGACCCTTTATAAGCAGTTATAAACGAATTATATGGTTTACAAAGCGCAGTCGTAGTTCGCCTAATATATCCCACAAAACGACATTTATAATACACTCTCAAATTAGTCAAACTAAAATTAGTGCTTATGTACAGTGAATCAATTTAAAAATGAAACATGTTAAAATCCAAAAATAATGAAGAAAAAGTTACTAAATTTTTGTAAGACTTGGTAAGAATAGCCTTTAATAGGATTATAGACAAGGAATACATATTTAAAGGGAGAGAATGTTTTGATTGCTGCCGATAAATATAATTATACAGTAGATAACACTTGGCAATAGAAAGTACCGATTATGGAAAAACAGAGATGTCATAAATTGTCAACTTCAAAACATCTTCAACAGCAGCCAAACGTGCTCTTCCAATACAGTATTTCAGCTTAATCTATTTTAGTGATTCCTGTTGGTTCTAGGGATTTCTATTTAACTAAAAAAAATTTTAAATAATGAGGATTTATTCTTAGCAATATTCAGATGAAAAAAGGGAGGAAGATCAGTTATCTCTGAATATATTAACATAATTCAAATTTTGGGAAGGAAAGTATGAAACAAGCGATTTTTTTCTATCAGATTTCATGTATGATTAAAGTTTCAAATACCGAGAACTTTATTTGTTTTGAAAAACGGCAACACTGAAGAAAACAATTTATATAAAAATGTCCTCACTAGATATAATGTCCGTTTGAAATGGCGTCAGTCAGTCTTCTTATGTCGTCTAGTGGCAGATTTGATTAAACGTTTTCCTGTTGTTGATCCAGCTCGATTAAAAGGTTTGATGGTTGCTTATATTGGTTTAACTTGTCACACGGATTCTCTGTTAGAGAAAGGTCAAGGGGCATAGTATGTCTGTTAGGAATGGCAGCATATTAGAAACCAGGGGAATGCGCTGCCACGTTAGCCTGCTTATAAATGTCGCTTGGTAGTTTTGGCCTTATCGGTAGCATGACAGTTGGAACAATTTTATTGATATATCGCTGACTGGTTTGACTGCTATTTAGTGATACCACGAAAGGTCGAATACTGTAGAATAGCTCTCCCAAACTTTATCTTGAAGGTATTCCCAGTGGGATTCCCAAAAACAAAAATTGGACTACCTCTTCGCTGGCCCTTTTCCAAAGACGATTGTTGTTATCTGCTGAGCGAAGAAAAAAATAGAGGAAAATTATGTGATACTAGTCAGATGTTTGCAGGATTGACAGGATACTCGAGGAACTTCCAATAACGACATCCCTCTGTGGTAAACGGCTGATGATTCAGGAGTCTGCCTCTACTGATTGTCTGGCAGTGATTTGTCTTGAAACAATATCGGACAGGGCTCAACGAATTTGTTGGTGTTGTTACTGCTGCTCGACCCATTCATGTTGTCGCTTTCCTGGAACTTCTTGGAACATTTGGGGTGGGAAACTTCCTGAAAATACTGGTATCAACGACATACTGTAGGAACATCGCTTTTACACAGTTAAAGCGTAATAAAAATTATTCATATTATTCGTCATATACTGCTGAATTTGTTCAGTTGATCAACACTGTATCTTCGATATCGTTAAGTTATCCTTATCTGTGCTTGAGCAAACTGTGTCTGTCGCCACAGTTGTTTCTGTAAGGATTGGTTTGGAGCGCTACGATCAATTTTTACTACACGAGGGTTAATTAGACCAGAACCTATTGCTCAAAGCCGATTCCTAACGACTACAAATGTCCATGCCAAGAGTGGGATTCGAACCCACAGACTCTGGTACCGAATGCCAGCGTCCTAGCTGTTCGGCCATTGTCCAGCTGTTTCTGTAAGATCATGCGTTTCTTGTCTTCATATGAGTCGGCGTCTCTTAAATGCGTTAACTAGGGGAGGATTGCTCATTGGTGTTGGATTTCTAATCATTCGTGTGTATCGACATAAATAATTTACCTGCCGACTTTCGCCAACAGAGTATTATGCAATAGAGGGACTTCATTTTTTTGGTAACACAGTACAACCACATTAATGTAGAATAGTGCTATGTTGAATGTTATAAATGATATCTTTATGTTAATTTTACTGTTGTACAGAAGGTAAGCTTTATTAACTTGAATTTGAGTTTCATTTCCCAATTATTTTGGTATTTTGTTCAATTAAACATCTACAGCTCATTGTTTAACAACACTATGTTCTTCTTAAATGTATAATTTTCTTTAAAATTTCGGGGAATAATAGACATGTCAAAGAAAATGTCTTTAAGGGTTAAAAAATAATGGAATGTTTTTGATAAAAAAAAAATTAATAGAATTTAAACCCTATTTCATTCACACAGGATCTGTAGTCGTATTTAACTTTTTGCAGGTAGGAAATATTTGCAGCCCTTTTCAAATTTAAAATAAAACAACTCAGAGCACGTATGTATCTGCTATGTGTAAGTTTATTAAAATTGACT
Organism: Dolomedes plantarius; assembly: GCA_907164885.2. Lineage (NCBI taxonomy): Eukaryota > Metazoa > Arthropoda > Arachnida > Araneae > Dolomedidae > Dolomedes > Dolomedes plantarius. The sequence goes on from OU015494.1 coordinate 178,765,257, forward strand.
ACGCATGTGAAAACAACATATATTAAGACTTAATATTCTTAATTATTGTCTTGAGAGTTTCAAGGAAAGATACCTATTATCAGTTCTGATGATTTGCTTGAAATTATTTTTTGTCTTCTTAAAATAATTCTTAATTGCAGTGACAGTTGCAATTATAATACTGCTTGGGATTATATTCATGTTAAGTTAGATCTCGAATTACGTATTCACCTCAATCGTAGTTTATGTGTCCATTAGAGAGTTCTACAGTGCTGTTCGCGTTTAATAACGGTTCTCGGGGGAGTTGCATATTGGGACTGTTGGACATGGATGGAACTAATGCATCATATTAACCATTCACATAAAGTTAGTTTCGTAGTATCGTTTGGATGGCAAACAGTGTCTAAGAATTATTTTATGCACATAAAAGTAACTTTTTTTAGATGCGTTGCTTTTTATATTGAATTTAATTTTGACTATTGTATATTAATAAAATTTTAATTCTTGCTGTTTTTTTTAAAAATTCTACTCTTTTGTAAATCATTGATTAGTTATTTAAAGCTCTTAGATTTCCATTACTGAAAACCATCACTAAAAACTAGCATTACAAGTGTGAAAATACCTTTCAATTAAATACTTGCATGATATTTTTAGAATGAGAACACGAAGAACTTAAGAATACATCCATCACAACGGCTGTTAACAAGCATATTTGCAAACTGCATATTAACCCAGTCTAGAAGTATAACAGATATCGATTGGCCTTTCGAGGATTACAAACACATAGAGATTTACGGTCTGACGAAACGTAGACCTTTCACTGTTCACTAAAAAATAGCTGAACCTCTAGACTGAAGAAAAAATCATTTCTTTTGTTATCAGTAAAACAGGAGAATACATACATTATATATTTTTGTTTGTTTGTTTGTATTTTTGCTATCAGTGCAGGACTCAACATTTCCTCATGCTATGGGGATAAATTTATGCCAATACCTCAGATAAAATGCATATTTAAGTTATCAATATTAATACTCAATTATGTTTGCATGTTCCAGTCCATTTTCTACTACCCTTTTAATAATTCACTGAATAATCTCTATGAAAAGATACGAATAAAATTATAAATACAGTTTTTATATGTAACTCAGGCATAACTCTTTTTTAAGATTTGCCTACATCTAAGTATAGGAGTATGAACATAAAATATAAATCACGAGAGAAAAACATAACAATTGTTTGAGCAGATGAAAGTTTTTGAGAGTCAGAATAGTAAAAGAAAGATAAAATTCAGGAAAGTTTACACATTATAATTTTTTTAAAGAAGTGACCCAGTTAAATAAAACCATCTTATTACAAACTTCTGTGGAGAAACCTCTTAAAGCGAAAGACCATTGATTTGTTTAACTAGTTATAGTTTTTTTTTAAAGACATGAATATCAAGTGTTTGTCGAATTCCCTTTTATGAAAGTCAGGACAGGAAACAAATCCTTTGTCATATGTTTGTATGGTTGGTTGATTAACTTTTGGACCACTGCAGTAATCTTTTACTGTGTGAATTAAGTTTAGAGTTCATATATGTTGCCTCTTTATCGTCTTAAGGTTTGCTCTAAAAAGTATAAAATTAGTACAGAAGGCTCAGATTTCTGTTATAAGGGCAATTAAAGTTTTTGGGCACTGAAATTTCAGACTAAATGTTTAGTTTTCGAGCTATAGATAGACAAGAAACACGAAGTAAGGAAGGTCAGAACATTCAAGTAGACAGTGGACAGATGAATGGAGGACAAATGGTATTTAAAAAAACAACAGAAAATAGGATTTTAAATCGCATTGATAGAAGTTTCTTTTTAAATTTGTAGTTAAATTTAAACGCTCAGATATTTGTTAATGCACATACAAAGCTAATTCAAAATACACAAGTAGCAAAGATAGAAACAAGAACAGCATATTTTCATGCAATTATTAAAAGAAACAGTTAATATTTACGAATATGGTAACTAACTATTAATAACTAACAGTTTTTTAGAAAAAAAACATTGAGTTTCTTTCGCATTAAATTCAAATAGTGTATCTATCCAATTTTACAAGTCAATTTAAAGAGCTGTATAATTATTAATAAATTTGTATATTTATCATCTAAGGGCACAGAGAAATTCTCTTGAAAGTAAATCAGTATTTACAACTTATAATAATTAAAAAAGAAGAAAAATCTACATAAAGATGTTTTTAGAGTATTTGATAATTCATCGTCAGAATCGTACAGGAAATTATATAAAAGAATTATTTGATTGAAATGAAAATATCACCCAATTCTATAGATGCTATGTTTTCTAACGAAAGTTATGCAAAATATACTTTGTTTTAAACGGTTTAATAAAGAACCTTTTGGGCATAAATCCCCTGTATTATTTTTAATGTTTTCCGAAATACCCATCTCAAACACTTACGTACACAATATAAGCTAGAAAAATGATCGAAACTACATTATCCAATGTCGTTTCTAATGATATGCAAAAGAGATTTGCTTCGTACACTTTTGTGGGACAACAGATGCTATGGACATACGATTGATTAAACATTCAGTAGAATAGGTGATATGATTTATATTAATAGTGATGAAAGTCATGTAGCAAGAATAGGGTCATTTTTCCCTTTGCACGTTATTCTAGGATGAGTTTGTTATTTATTGTTTATCGGAAGATACTAGAGTTTGATATAAAACATGTATGTACTGATAAAATATTTGATCCGGTTTTTGTATCACTATGCAGCGTAAAATGTGATAAAACTATTTTTAGAAATTATATCAAGGATACCTGCCGGAAAGCACTTGGTTATTTGCTATAAAATTCATGAATCTGTTTTCAATTTAGTAACAACTATAATAATATTTCATAAATTTAATAAAATTTACAAAGGAACACACACACACATATATATATATAATAGAAAAAACTTCGAAATATGTTTCACTTATATTCATTAAAACAAAAAAAGTGAAAGAGATGCATTTTTTATATAAATATTTGCATTGTCAAATTGCAAATCACAGTAAATCCAATGTAGGAGGAAAAATATATTAAAGTTAAAATTGAAAACCTACACATATAAACAAACATGCTTATGTTTACAGCACTTAAAGTGGGAAAATAAACTCTTTCCTGTTAAAGCTAGCAATACCTCGCAAGTGTGATCTCTTTATTCGTCACATTTCTGATCATTTGACAGAAAGACATTTCTTTTAAAAATATTTAATTTTAATTTGTGTTTTCCTTCTCTCGCACATACATATTAATACATATTGACACTTTTTCTTATATGATATTATGTTGCTAATTAGTATCCATTCATTTGTAAATGAGCGTAATAATCGTTGATGTGAATGACAGTATCAGAAGTATAATAAGAACTATTAAACTAATAAAAATAAAAATAGAACTAGAACTATTAAACGAAGTTATAAATTATTTATAAATAGCATTGCAAGATTTTTCCTGCAGTGTAAAAAACCAAGGAAAGGAAATGACCTTTCCAAATCTATGTTTCGTCTGCTTCGCCTGATTTGTCCACTTGTCAAAAAAAATTATTGATTTTATACATATAATCAGCATAAGTTTGTTTTAGAAAACATGAGTTGCTCAACTAGATTTACACTGCTGGCCATTAAAATTGCAACACCATGAAGGAGCTATGATACAAACGTCAAATTCGCATGAAAAGACGAAGATACTAAGATATGAAAATGATTAGCATGTGTCGAAATTCGATAGAGGCAGGATCGTGACCTATCGAAAGTGCGGTTTATTGTTCCATAATTTTGCTACTCGCATTGGTCGGAATCCAACGACTGTCATCTGAATATGGAATCGATGGGTTCAAAAGGGTCATACTGAACGCCATGCAAGATCTCAATGGCCTCCCGCCACTAACGCCCGAGAGGACAGACATGTTGTCATGTCGAACTTGCAGGATCGTACAGCCACATCAAGAACCTTGAGTCAGGATATGGGCTTGTTTGCAGCACGACAAGTACCCGCACGGATAGGGCGACGATGTATGGAGCAGCACGGACTGTTTGCACGGCGACCATTATTGCGGCTTCCCTTGACATTGCAGCATAGAGACGCGCGGCGACAGTGGTGCGCCCAACGACAAAACTGGATACAGGATTGGCACCACGTCGTCTTTTCTGACTAGTCCCTGTTCTGCGGGCAGAATCATGATTGACGTATCCGTGTCTGGAGGCACTGAGAAGGACGCAAGTGGCCTGCTTGCATTCAATATCGTCATACGGGCCCTGCACCTGGTGTAATGGTATGGACATCCATTGGGTACACGACACGAATACCTCTTGCTCGCGTCGTCGGTAATCTGAACAGCCAGCGTTACATTTCTCAGATCTGAATGCCGGTGGCTGTGCTCTATCTTCTAGGCCTCGGAGAAGTCATCTTTCAACAAGATAACGAAAGACCGCATGTTGCCCGTCGTGTCCTGACCACCTCGACACAGAGGGTTTTCGACTGTTGCGCTGGCCAGCACTCTCTCCAGATCTCTCCTCCATTGAAAACATCTGGTCATGAGTTACTGAGAGACTGGACAACCACCGCTCTCCAGCCACTACAATTCAGGAAGTGTGGCATAGACTTGAAGCAGCATGGAATGACTTGCTCGTATCTGTCATCCAAGCCCTGTTCAACTCGATGCCTATCCGGGTTAGAGCTGTTTTAGCTGCCAGAGGCGGCAGCTATGTGTACTAATTTCGGACCTTGCATACCCTCAAATACCATACAAATTTAATCATGTTTTCTTCCTACTATATTGTATACGTACAATAAGTAAAGTTTTGTTATTTGCTTTCTTCCCTGGTGTTGTAATTTTAATGGCCAGCAGTGTACTATTACTGAGTATAAGGTCCCTTTCTAGTTGAATAAAATATCGTTTCTTGGCAGAGGTGATTCTATACTCCCCCGTGGTTGAGCCCCTGTAAAACATCCTAGGGGTTATTTACTAGCTTTAATGCTCTCTGAACAGCCAAGTATAGAATTAAATTAAAGAGGAAGCGTTCTAAACAAAAAACATCACTTATAGGATGCAGCAAATTTTGTGTGGTATAAAGTTTGAAGACGACCAAAATCGATTGCAGACATAAAGAAAACACTTGCATATATCCTGGGCTGACGCAGCACACATACTCGTCCATTTTCAGAAAAAAATATGAACAAGGGCACATCGCCCAGTGCAACATCCCAAACGTTTTTGTATAGTTGCCTGTTATATTTAGACTTTTGATATGACCTGTTTACTGGAGAGATCAAAGGCCTGTTAAAGACAGTAATACTGTGTACAATCAAATTGGTAGTGTCTAGTTTAGATACAATAATTCTCATTCAGACGTTGCTCGGATGAGTTCCTATGATAACCTAGGATAAAAAACAGCAAATAACTATCCATGTGGCATATACGTCTTATAGTTTCAGACAGAACATCTCGGACTCATATTATTACATACCCGCACAGCGCAAATGCTTTTTGTTCTACAAACAATTTATAGGGTCAGAATATTTTTAATAATTTAATTAAAATGCATATAAGCGTGCCAATCTTTCTCTCTCTCCCACACATATATTTATATATACGTATATATATATATATATATATAGTGGTTGCAATCCATTACGTTCTATTTAAAATTCCCTAAGAACATACTTATGGATCTCTCACTACGTCAAGTGAAGAGTAAATAATTACAGCACATAATACAGAGAAAACCTAAATCTCGGAAGGCACAAATGGGTAATTATTTGTGTAATTACCGAGTATTTTTAGGGGAAATTGTGTTAGAAGTTACTTAGTCAAAGACAGATCTAGATTACCTTCGAAATAATTACAGATAGATGCAATAATTTCAGGACTTTTAGTATGAGAAAGACATTGCAAGAAACAGCATTGCTATTCGCATTTATTTTTTAATGTCGATTTTGTAACTGAGAACAAGTATTAAATGACAGCTTATCTGTTAATATCTTTGACATGTTTTCATTTACACTTTTAAAGTTGCATGTAAGCCTAGGTTCAAAGCTAAATAAATACTGGAAAATATGAAATTCTTCTAATTTTAATACGTGTAAAAATTTATTTACTATCGATCATGCATTTTTTAGAAAGTTCCCAAAATATTTTAAAGTAGTAATATACATTTTTGGAGGTTGATGGTAGGGTTAAAAACAGAGCACCCTTTTAAAAATATCCAGTTTATGAGTAATTTAATTTTAAAATATTGATAGAAATATTAATATATACAGAGGCTGTTCGCACACCTTTTAGACGATTTTGGTAAGCGGTAATAAAAAATCGTTTGCTGCAAAAGAAATAATTGCAATTGTACTATGTTTTTAAAAGTAAAAATTATCGTCTGCGGCTTGAAAGTTTTGTTTTTATTCAAAATGGCGTTTTTAACAAGCAGTGGTTCGAAGGCTACATTTATGCTCTTTCCGAAGAGAAATATGCATACTCCGTTATCCAAAAACGATGTGAGAGTCATGGTTTTGTAATATCTAAAGCGTCGATAGGTAATATCGTCAACAAGAAAGGAAAAAAGCGTCAAATTGGAGCCTCAAGTGGGACAAAAATTCCAAACAAGTATCCAAGGAAAAAACGGACATCTTCGACAATTGCAAAGGTACGTTGTTTAATGTTAAAAGAAAATCCCCCTTGTCAAAGGACGGTTGCAAAATCATCAAAATGCTAGGTTTCCACTGTAAACAAAATGATAAACGTTGATTTAAATCTTAAGAAAGCGAAAAAAACGCAATGTGCAGCGTCTTCTACCAAATCATATCGCTGAAAGCAGGACACGCTGCAGAATTCTATATGAGAAACACTTATCCAAAGAAAAATGGAAAAAAATTGTCACATTAGATGAATCATGGGTGTATTTATATGATTGCAACAAAAAAAGAGCCATTTATTATCATAAAAGGGGAGAAGAAAAGTACATGGTTCAAAGAATCGAAAGAAAGTTTTTCTAAGGGATTCATGATTGTTGCTGGTTTTTCTTATAATGGCAAGTTAAAAATAAAGAGAGTGCAAAAAAAATGTCAAGATTAACTCCAAATACTATCATGAACATATTTTATCGCCAATTTTTCTGAATGAAATACCATCGCTTTACCCACAGTGTCATCAATCTGTGAGACTCCATCAAGACAAAGCTAGCAGTCACACATCAAAATCCACTGTAAATTTCCTAAAAGAAATGGAACAAAAAACTGGTATCAAGGCCATACCCTTGACTGATATCCCTACTAAATCTCCCGATGTATCACCTATGGATTTTTGTGCTTTCGGACTTTTAAAATCTGCATTATCCAAACGTCGTCCCAAAACCCTTACAGGACTCTGGAAAGCTGTTCAGGAGGAATGGGATAGAATACCTCTTCTGATACTTCAAAAGGCATTATTATCCTGGAAATTGCGGTGTCGAAAGATAGTTCAGAATAAGGGATGTCAAATAGAACATTTAAAACACAATAATTTTATGCAATTTAGTTTTTTGAATACAATATACATCGTCTAAAAAATGTGTGAACAGCCTCTGTAATTGCGTTAAAAATCGTTTATTATGATACATGCGTGTGGTCGATTTTAATTTATTTCATCATTTAATTTTTGACATTAATACCTCTAAAAATTTTTTGTTAATAAATTCTACTATATTTTATTATATCTCAATCCCCACCCTTCTCCCCGATGACTAAATTATAAGAAAAAGAAGTTTTTAATAGGTTCATTAGCCATGTTTTCATCTAAATTTTAAAGAAAGTGGGTATAAGTTTGCTTTATTTGATTTTCTAATCATGGTATGATCTGATATAATTTGCTATGTTATAAAACCATTGAAATTCATTTAAATATTACGATAAGTTTTTCTTAAATATTAACTAGCTAACGATTCGGAGATTATTACAGATAAATTTTTCTTTCCATATTAAGTTCTCTATCCAGTATTTTTTTATAAAAAAGGTCTTTTACGTTTATATTTGTACTTAAGTGAATATGTACCTTTACCGAGGATTTTTCCTTTATAGTGTTACATGGCAGTTTAATCCCTATTAATATGTATTTATGAATTTTCCACAAATTATATCTTAACAGCACGCGTAAACACTCACACAGACCCTGTACAAGTATATTTAAATCTGTGTGTTGTAAAGATGATATTCAAACTGTACATGAATATATGTGCAAATTGTGTACGTTTGTTCTGCATGGTAGTTTTGGTGAGAGACCTTTGTGAATAGATGCAATGATTATGAATCCAAAGTTAAATTAATTCTTGATAATTTAGAAAGACTGCATTTTAAAAGATGAATAATAATGTGATAGTTTCTAATTTTTTGTGTACTTGAATTTAATGTAATATTGGAGTTTCCCCTTCTGATTTTTTTCACTTTAAATGATTAAAAAATTTATACTCAAGTCACCATTTCAAATAAAATATATTGTCCAGTCTCAAAAAGTCTGGAAATTTTCCTCTTTTAATTCCTACAAGGGGTGGAATGTTTTCCACTAATTCTCTTTTGACGGGTAAAGCAATATTTTTTCTTACTTCAGCTATCTGCAAATATTTAATTAAAGATCGTGTTTTTCAGTGTTTAATCCACTGATATTTCTTTCTTTTAGAAACTTTTCATGCTGAAGGAAGTTTTATACACAGAACTGCTGCAAATTAAATTACATATTAAGTTTTGAATCGCGCCCACCATTATGTTTCCTTTAATATCATCTGATATTTTAGTTTTAAATATAATAATTTATTTTAAATATTTAATAAAATTTATGAAACCTTAGTACCAATTATCGAAACATATAGGGAATATAGAGAATATTGATACCAAACATTTTTTACACCCCTTTTCTTCTCTTATGATAGGATTGCCGAAGATATATGATGTCGCGTTTTATTTTTGCATAAATCTCAGATTTAAACTGAAGTGCATTTTCGTTAGTTTCATTTTAGTATCTGTCTCTAATTTTTTTACACAATAAATTGATATTTCTGAATTAAAAACTTTCTTTTTTCAAGTCATCCACAGCCTAAATATCAGTTGCAACTGATGTCAGTCTTCAACTTAGTGACAAATTGCAAAAAATAAGTTGGTAGGAATAAATTTTATTCTCAGTTCAATAAATGATAAATGACTTGATGAGAAGGCATAATGTAAAACAATAAGGATTTGGTTGAAAATGTTTTTTAATTAGTACGCAAAGGCAATATTTAACTGGGATGAAAAATTGCAATGTCTATTACAATATAAAAAATAGGGACCATGTATTGCTCACTAGATATTTACAGAATGCGATTCAATAATTAATGTTTAAACGAAAGTACGTCAAATTATTCTGATGGACCTAAATTTTCAACTGATTTCTGACCGTGAGAATGGCTCATTATGCCTTTATCACCATTTAAATGAATTTATCCAAAATGTTTCTCGAAAATCGATTGCTAGGTATAGATAAAAACACTCCTGACAGGGGTTTACACACCGTATCCATATTCCGAAGTTGAAAAATACGAAGTATATGTATGATCAGTGAAGAGAGTATAAAATGACCAGAACTTGAGAAAATGGGAATGTAAAGAGGAATAACTCTTAAAAGTCACCATAATATGTAAAATAATAACTCACTGAGTGTTAATTTTGAATAATACAAACTCTATCATGAGAGCACAATTTCTGAATGTTTTTGCTTGATAAACTGAATCTTAACTCTTTTTTTTCGCTTCAAACTAGTGTCAGAGAGATTATTTCTATTATTCGTTGTGCTGAGGTCAGGACTAAAATACTTTAAGTAATGTTGAACAGATCCTAGATTTTCCGTGGTTTTCCTACCGTACAAAATAATGCACTCTCATCTCTTTCCATTTTCCCAGTTTCCATTAACATTTTTTCTGTCTCTACATTTCAATCAACGCATACGCTCGGTAAATAGATTTTGAAATATCCGCGAGTAAACCAAAGAGATGATTATTCAACTTTATTTTTGATTTATGTAATTCAAGAACGATTTCATTAGTTTGTCAGTCAGTGGCAAATCTTTTTACATTTGCCCTTTGTTAGATGATCTTCAACACTTCATGCATACTTTCAGCTCACCTTACATAACTTACTTTTGTCAAAAACTTTATTTTTTCCTGTTATTTAATGTCCCTCTGATACAATAAATAAAATTATTATGAAAAAATTCTAGTTACAGATTTTGTGTTAAGAAATGTGTCAGACTTACGGAAATTGAATGTCAAATTTCTATATTTTTATCTTCCGCTAAATGAAAATAAAATTAAAGAAATTATCACCACTTTGCAATTAAAAAAGTCACCACTTTGCTTTTCACTGAATGCTGAATAATAAAATAATATTCATTTTATCATTGCCTTACATTATGTTAGAGACACCAAAGAATTAATAGTAATTTGAAGCGTATTATTTTAAGAAAGCTCTCAATGAAGGTTTAATGGAATTTATAGACACTTACCTTTTTTTGTTCAAACATAATGTTATTAGATCTACAAGCCTTTTAACTTCATTTGAAATTGAACTTATACATGAAAGCTGCGTGAAAAGGGTTATGGTCCTTTTTATTTCCTTTTTTCAATAAAAGGTCTTTTATTAAGTAGACGACATAATACCTCTTTACCACACCAAACAAAAATTGTTATCTGCAATATCAATATTCATCTGATGTCTGTACTAGCTATGTAAAATCATTCTCGTTCAAAATATACAGTTTCAAATGTATATTTCTACATATGATTATCAGATGCATTTTACCGTGAAAATCATACTATGGGGTTTTAGGGGAGAATTGAAATTTAATTCCAATTTAATGAAATGGTTAAACTGAAAAGAAAATTTCTGTAGCGATGCATGTAGTACATAAAATGAGTATGTATGGGCGCATTTGGCTATAACCTAATAGAGATGAAAAGCTTACTTTGTTATTTTCGTAGCAGTTCGCAGCTTTTCCCAGTTATAGATTTTTCAATATTCATAGCATTTCATAGCATTTTCATAGGTTTCCGTTAATTTCCAATGATTTATTTATTTCCAAAGTATCCTCTCAATAAACTAATGTTGGGTATTCTATTTGTAATTTCAATATTTTCATACTTTCCACATTGCAAAATAAATAAATAAATAAATAAAATTTAAAAAAAATTAGTGTCATCTTAGAGGAACTGTATTTCCTTCTATTCGTAAGCGGCAAGTGAAAGAGTTATCAAAATTTCAGATTTTTACACAAACATAAAAATAAAATATTTGTAAGGATTAAAAAGAAATTAAAAAATCATGTTATTCTACTATTCATAAGAATTAAGTTATTAAAATCAATGGAAATCTTCTGTAAGCCCACAAGCCAAATTGTATTTTAATAGGTTTAAAACAATAACTAATTTATAAACACTATATGTAGGTATTAAAATCTCAAATCCTCGTAGAAGAAAATAAACACCACTGTTAGTAAAAATCATCCGGGAATAGGAAGAACCTTGAAATTTCAATGTTAATGACGGTTAAAGGATCTCGATTCAAACTTCGATAGCAAAAACTGCTTTACCCTCAAGAGAAGTGTAAGAGAATTATTATACAGTACAGTAAACCAAGGTTGACAAAGTTCTTGTAAAGGTACCAAGGTAGCTATTTGCCAATCTTGGGTTACTGTGTTAGCGTTCTCATGCTCTTCTCCTGTTGATGAAATCATCTTTTGCTTCCTCAACTTGAATCGAGTTCCCGTTTGCAGTCATTAGTGCTGAATTTTAAGGTTCTTTCTCTTCCCGCAAAACTCCTCAATTTGCTTGTCAGGAAGGTTAGTGTATTAGATTCAATGATTTGTTTATTCAACAACTGTTTAGGTCTAAATATTTTATGATTATAATACACATCAGTTCACGCACAAAGAAAACCATTTCATCCCAAATAGAAATGCAAAATTTGCTTTCAAGGTTTCCTGAATATCCCCCTGCAATACATAATTTCCCTTATCTTATGGTTTCAACATGAATATGATATAAAAAAGCTTGTTAAGATAAAAAAATATACTCCTACAATTCGCGTTATATCTATTTTTTATCTTTCGATGCATGTCTACATATATTTGATTTAGCGTACATGAACATTTAATATGACTTTTAAATCACATTTTTGTCTCAATATTCATATTTCTCTCACGGTTTACGCCTTATACTTAGTAAACACAGAGAAGAGTAGCTTGTTTTTGTTAATAATTAATCTTGCAAATTCTAGATGTTTCCATATTAAAGAAAAAAATTTTGGAAAACAGCTCGGAATTCCTGGTTAGAAATGTTGTATGTATGTATGGCTTTAATTTACGTTGAAGCGTTAATTTACGTTGAAGGAATAAAAATTTAGTCACTACTCAGTTACGATCTGAGGCGGGTTACTTATTGCCTCGGTGTACTTGAAAATAAGGCATAAGTACAAAGTTTTAAACTATTAAGAATTGACCACTCTTCAAAAACGCCTTCGAATCCAGCGTATTAAATTATTATATTTTTTCTATTTTTATAATTTTTCTATTATTTGAAAATCATTCATACTGTTATCTAAATGCTTTATAAAATAATTCTTCTGATATAAAAGAATTTTAAAATAAAAATAATTAAATTTGTAATTTTTAGAAGACTACAAATAATTTTTTTAAGATACCTTCTTTCCCGTTACCTATATTTTCTCTATTCATCCTATCGTTAAGGTTAATATTTTACTCATAAATATATTTTGAAATTTTACTCTTTACAAAAAATAAAGATTTTTTCCTTGGTGTACATTACCGAATTATTAGTTTAATATTTGGAGATGGTTGATGTTCTGATTTATATGTCTCGATGAAAGGTATAGCAAGCTGAATGAAAAAATCATTCACGAGCTAGTAAGTTAAGTGTAATCGGACTATTTGAAAGTTCTAAGTATTTGATAAATTTCGCCCTCAATCGTGCATAATATTTCGTTTTAGTTAATGTTTTTGTAAATAACTTTCAAGATTGTGGCTAGGAATTTTAATAACTTTTTGCAAGAGACGGTCCTATACGGGATACATTTCGATGAGCTTTTACATTGTTTATCTTCAAAAGGAAGTTAATTCCAATGTTAATTAGAAATTATTAATGGGTTGTTATTGTGCTATTAAGCTTCCCGAGTAATTCAAAGGAATTTGAACCCTAGTTTATAGTTAATTTACATACTGCCCTCCATTCGATTTCCATTTATAGCCTAAAATAATTTCAATGCTACAAATATAAAATCTTTTTAACGTATTTCTTTAGGGTAAAAACTTTATATTATGAAAATTATTTAATTTAAAAAGGCTACTTTATTGTTTTAACTGTAACATTATTTTTATACGGTATTCATAAACACAGTGCAGCTTGCTATAGGATTATGAACTTTAGTAAGTGTCATGTATGACACATGTTTGTATATATGTATTTTTTATTCTCATGGTATATTTTTAAGTGTTTTTAAACGATTTCTTTACTATAGGTGTTCTTATTAATAATTGCAAAATTTTATCTCTATACATTTAACAACATAGTTCCATAATTTTTATTTTTATAATTTCATCAACTTTATTTCGGAAAAGTTTAGTCTTTATCATACTAGTTTGCATTCGTAAAAGCTATTGCAATTTATTTATTTATCAGTAAGTTAACTATGAAAATTAATTATAATGATTCCCCAAAGTACTTGGCATTTCAGAAGGATTAATGAATTAATTGAGGAAAGGAATCGTCTTCATGTGATTTATTTTCATAACTGTCTGGTGTATGTGGGTACCTTATATTCCTAACATGAATATGCATACACTTAAGGAATTATAAGCCATATAAAAGTTTATATGAGTATTTGAACATATTTTTAAATATAAAATGCATATACATCCATACAATGCATATTTTGTATACAATGCATATTTTAAATATAAAATGCATATGTATAACAAAAATTGCAAAATTAATGGATTTGAGAAAAACTATTGTCAATAAAGCGTGTCAGTTAATATTTGGAAATAAATTTAGTTCTAAAGATAAGAGGATAATACTGCTCTAAACAATACCAGATAATTTAAATAAAAGAGGATATAGCTGAAAGCCTATTAAAAGATTGAAGAGGAAAGGATCAATCTATCAGCATCGTTTCTTCATCAGTAACATCAACAATATTAAGAGAGGAAAAGGTTTGTTTCTGATTAATCTCATCTAAAAGGTACGTGATTATTCAGAATTTTTTTTTTATTCTTTGATACAGAATTCTTTCAACTAAGTTAATTAAGGGTTTTAGCGTTCTAGGAGGATACGTTTGTTTATATTTTAATGCCTTATTACTATAAATACCAATTAATTAAGCTAATGATATAAGATTCACGGTTTAGAATAAAGAAAGTATTATATATCTCTTCTATGAACGGATATACATGCAAAGGTATATACAGTAACAACGTATTGATATGCGCTTGAACATGCAACTGTAACATATGTTTAAAATGCTTTTTTAAACATGTTTCTTCCAGTGGATTCTGAGTTGCATATAAAAAATTATAAGGATAGATATAAAAAAAAATTAAAACTCAGTCGTTCTGACCAAATACATACATAACGGTAAAAATTGAATACGGTGTTTAAAAAAGAATTATTCTGAAACATAAAAGGAGAAATTTTGTATTCTATTTTATTCAAAAGGGAAAGTATTCTAATGTATAAAAATAATAATATATGTGTTTCATGAATTTCAAGAATATTGAAATCAAATTATGTAACTTTTATATTAATTTGTAAAATTTTAGGTATCTGTACTGGTAACTATATTGTTGGAATTCAATATAAAATCCCATTGCTCGTTTTGTGAAGAGAAACTTGTGTGAAAAGATCTAAGAAAACTTCTTTAAGTATATATCTGAATTTAAAAATCTACAATACTGTTTCTAAAATAAGGTAAAGAAATTTTAACGGATCTTTTATTCATGCAAAAATGGATAAAAAAAGAGTTCAAACTGCAATTTTGGGCAAATAATGAAAGAAAAGTTTAAAGTTTTTTTTTCGACAATTCAAACATCTGTTAAAAAATGTTCAATTACTTTTTCCATAAAAGTGCTATGATTTTTTGTAGTATTTTTCTAAAGTTCTACTCACCTCTTTGAAAGTTAAACTACCTCGTAGAGTTTACTAATAAACTAGAAGTAAGTCATATGAATAATGGTTATAATTTTAGTAATTTTTAGGTTTTAGATAGTCATAATCTAAAAGTTAATAATTTGAGTGAACTGCTAAATGAGGTACGAGTCATTTCAATATTATTTAAGGTTAACTAATATTCATACTTAAAACATTACTTATCCGATATCTCTCATCCCATAAAATCAAAGTATCCATAAATTTCAACTTTTTTTGAGGGGGTTACAAATTATGAGAACAAGAAATGAATTCAATTCTTCGTAACTGTATAATGGAAACGTGTTATACGACATTTGAGGAAAACGTTCGAAAAATTAATATAAACCAGGATTATGTACCTAATGCTGCTTTCTGTTCGGACATTTATTTTCTCTAATAAGTCATTTCTGTTAACAGATATATGCTTCAGAAAATTTCATAAAACTGAAAAAATAGATTTAGTTCAGGTAAAGAATTATAAAACTATGAAGGTAATGAGATTGATTATTATGTGTAATTATCTCCGAGCATGAGTTTCAATACATGGGCATGGTAACTTTATATTATAGAGATAAAAATTTTCCCCGAATCATGTCTAAAGAAATTACATAATCCATTTTGTTGTTATAGGAAAATTTATAGACTCATTGTAAGGAAAAGTGGTTAATATTCATGTATTTCCATGATAAAAGTGCACATTAATATATTTAACGTGACTTAAATATGCATGCTTGCACTCTAAAATATCCTTGATGTTATGACGATGAGCTGCTTTGTTGTGTAGAGGTGTCAATTGACATACAAATTAAAATGTTTGCCTGTATATATCAATTGTCTGTTAAAAACTGCTGGAGGTTAGTAATTCCATGTAAGTTTTGTATGAGAGGACTTTTCATCATATTTTCATGAAGTATTGTTTTACGCAATGCTTATGAATTTTGGATAATTAAGAAGAGAAAAATACATAAACGATTTTCAAAAACTTGCAACTAAAGTCTCGCATATCAAGCGTTTTTTTTAATACCCCATTGAATGCAATGATTACCACATTCATAAAAGAACGCAATAAAGAAAAACGGCAACTTAAATTGTGCGAGAATAGGAACTTCATGCATTTTTAACTTTGTTTTAATGCTTTTTGAAGTGTCCGTTTGTAGTTAGTAATTATCTCCGTTAAAAAAGGTTCATGATTAGAAAAAAAAACGGTTTTTTTGATTAAAAAAAATTCTCCGAAGAAAGCAGTTGTCATGATAAGTTTCGGTTTCCTGTTCTAAATTTCTTTTATTATTTACAGGTGTTTGCGCTTAATTATATTCTTCAAAACTTTCATTAAAACTTACAAGTAAAGTTGCATTTTGTAATAAAGTTTAGGTTTAGAAAAAAAAGGCGAAAAAAAATTAGATTATTTTTTGATAGTTTCTAAAAATTAAAATTTCTGACAAAAACTTGTGTTAAACATTTTTTTTTTCTCTAAATTTCGAAGAACCTAAAAATAATTTCGATGTTTCTTTTCATTAAAATCTTCAAAATATGACGAAAATGCAAAATAATCCCAGTCTAATACAAAGCAATTTAACCTGCCACTTACCTATAAATATGACAGTGATCAACAAAAGAACCGCTAAACCCATCCAGTCCCGAAACAAAGTTCTAAAGCACGTGGTAATCTACGCAAAAGGAGGAAAGATCTGAGCGATCTATCCTTCTCTTCGGCATCTTCTGTGGCAATTCAACGGGATAGGTGAAATTTGGAGTGCTGCCATCTACTGGGAGAACAGTTTTGGAAGGCATTTGTTACTCGTGCGCAGGTTGATAAAGCTTCATTTTCTTTCCTATCCACAGTACATTCGCAATTATTTTCTTGTCTCGCTCAGAAATGTATATTTTGACATTGCATAAAACCCACGAATAAAACAAATGAATCTATCACTCTAAAAGCATTTTTAATTTGTAATTTTATGTCCTTCCAAAATTTCTGTATACCATCGGTAATTTTTATGATTATTGTTCTTCTTGCTGCACGGATGGTGATTTAATCTGCCTCCTGCAAGTAATCACAACACTGTAATTAAATTTCATTTCTTTTTCGTTTTAAAATCGCCTTTAAAGCCATCATAGCTGTCGCTCATAGAAACACGCATTCAAAAAGCAATCATACGTATAATGGATTAAAATGTTAAAATGTAATAACATTACCACTGAGGTTTTTAACATCGTCTTTAAAATACATTTTCACTTCAATTTTTATCATGCTTAATATGTGTATCAGGCACAATAAATTATAATGGTGAGCACAATACAAGAGAAATGGCTAATTTATAACACTTTTCTTCAATAGAAAAACGATATTCCCACTGTCATATTTTACAATTTAAAATCTACATAGTGACTCATGATAATTAAATTGAGATATTAAGGTTTTTCTATTCACTGATTGATTTCTCATAACATAGTTTAACATCCTCCCATTAAAAACCAAAATCTTAAATAAATAACCACGTAAATGCCAACATACGCTTTCTTCAATAACGAAAAAAATATGCATAAAAATTAAATAAACAAATAAATATCTGCACCAATCTTCGAAATCATTTTTTTTACTGTTTCCCATTTAAATATAAATTTACTTTTATAATCATGAAATCTTTGACGTAGTCAGAAATTATATCACTACAGAATCTCTTTTCATCCTTTCTCTCTATTTTAAATACCTATAAGTTTTGATACATATAGATTACGTAGGAAATTTATTTTTATTTTTGAAAAAATGTCTAACCTGCTAATGTATAAAAAAGCATATGATTAGCGGGGAAAATTAATTTTCCTAATCAACCATGTTAGAGCAATGTTGAACAACTCTCTACCCGAAACAATATTTGAATTAGTTTTAATATACATTATTCTAGACATTTTAAAGGTTCGTTGAGAATATTAACAGAATATTTGGTAGTATCGGGTAAGTCTGTTCCAGGATCTTTTCCATTGAGCTCCACAAATGTTCGACTAGATAAATTTCTGGGAACAGACGAAGAAAATGTATAAAAAAGATAAAATCTTCCATCATGTTTCTCAGATTAATCGCATACAGTGTGATCCTTACAGTGTGAATTTCATACAGTGTGAACTTCATAACGCTCCCAGCATTATCAAGGGAATTAACCCTGGGAGCGTTATCAAGTTCTAATGAGACTTTCAGTCTTTCTATTGGAAGAACTTTCAATATAAGTAAGAAGACATGTTCAGTAAGGGTATTTAAAGCATTTTCGACTGTCACAATTTGTTAAATGGGAATCAGAAAGGCCCTGAAACTCACCTGAAAACATGGTTCAGGTCATAACGCTGCTTTCTTCAGACGGAAAAGGCAAAAAGGAACCGAAGTATCTATGCTGTAATTGATGCAATTCTGTATCCTCATCCATCCGTCTCCACGGTGTAGTCAAACGTCTCAAACAGTGGTATTCATAATGGTACAAAAGTATGCAATTCCAACGAAACACTGTGAGATTTTTTAAAACCAGATTCTAATTAATTGATTCTGGATTCAGAAAAAAAACCTCGTTAATTTTGAAGTGGGGAAATTAGTAAGTTAACGGTGTTAGCTTAGAAAGATTTTCGTTCTAAATGCAATTCTGTTAAAAGTAAAAACACAATGCGTTCATTTTTCTATAATCTTGGGCAATGGTTTTGCAATTTTTCGTAGTGCCATGGGACAGAATGCTTTAACAACAAATGTTATTTAAAAATTAGATAACGATTACGATTTTTATTCAACTGACGTCTAGTTTAACTTTACCTCGGCATCTTACTTTCCTTTCTTGTATATTTAGGAAATTATGGAAACATAAAATCTTTATTTAATACTGGTTAAAAAAATTAAAACTTTTTTTAAAAAATTTCCCAAATTTGGTAACAAGTTTTTTTTTTTTTTTTTTTTTTTTTTGGGGGGGGGGTTAATGTCCCAGGGTGCTGACGACACCCAGTCCAGTGTATATATGAATGCAGGTAACAACAGTAAACAACCAATTTTAATTATTTATATATTAATCATACCCGATTCATTATTTTCTACGTGCAAAAGAAATACAAGATTATTTCATAAAACAAATGGAAAACATAACTAAAAATGGCGTTTAGAATGCTGTGCTCATAAACGCATTATCATGGGTATAATGGGAAAACAATTTGAAAATAGAATATTTAATGAAACTTATGATAAACATGAATAATAAATTAGCGCAACTTTTTAAATCAAATCCTTTTTCGTATTGACTATCTATGTTTTCTTCATTTTAAATTCGTAAACATGATGTTTTATGCATATATTTTATATACACTCTGTTCTAAAGTTTTTCTTCTAAATAACATTTTAAACATTTCGAGTGTGACTTTGTTTTATTTGAGTTGTTGCATGAAATGCTTTACAGCAAGCATTTTTCTCTACGATTCAGAAACAAACGTGCTTTGTATGCAAAACACTGATATTCCAACAGAATTTTATTATTCATCTTGGTGATTTACGAGCGGGACATTATAATATATTTATGAGAAACTTAATGCTGTGGGAGTAACGAAAGTTGAAATTTATGGAGTAAACAGAATTTCAAATGTTCTTCAAAATATTTTATAAATGGACATTCGTTTATTTACTTCATTTCTCAAAATACTATTATAAACACGCATAATTTTATTGGAAACCGCTGAAATAAAAATTTGGACTTGATGTAAATGAAAGTACGTATTTTTGTCGATCAATCTTTTAAATATATTTTACCAGCATTTTAATATTAGGAACATCCTTTGGGTTCTCCCATTAAGTTGCTGGGTACTTGAAGAAAGTTTTGAATCGAGTTAGAGTTCATTTACATAGAAAAATTTCTCTCTAATAAAATATAGATAAATGTTAATTCAGTTTTTACCTTCATTCATTTGTAGTATGTTAATCATAGTATTTTCAGTGCGCTACACTTTCAGTGATACTTAAATTTCACTTTGCCATTTACACTGTTTGTTAGACAGTCACACGGAATCCGCGTTGTTAGCACTAAATTTGCTCAAATTACTGAATGAAGTAATTTTGCCCTAATTTATACAGTGCCGTAAATCCAACAGTAAGATTAGCTCAATTGAACTTGACTCTTGAAGTTGTGTTTGTTCTTGTTCAGGTGAAATCGAGATATTTTGGGAAAAGGGAAATGTAAGTAATTAAGGTAATTCTAAACACTTAAGTGTTTTAGAAATAAAAAAAATCTTAGTATGAGTTAAATTTGATATTAGATGTTTGATATTTTTACCAGATTTTGAATTGAGACAGGAAATTATTTTACTTTATATCCCTCTTTTATCTGAGTTTACTTAAAGATTGATATAAGAAACTAGATATGTAAGTTCCATAATAAGATTGGTATACTTTAAACCAGGGGATCTCAACCTTTCAGGCTCTATGCCCCCCTTTGAACACTGATGTGAGGTTACGCCTCCCCCACCACCACCACCATATGTGGTCAATACAAGTATAGTACAATCGGAATTTGAAACTGAAGCTCGTTATTAAATGAAAATATAGAATAGATAATTTCATGCGCAAAATTTATTACTACGCATATCTTAACTTGGAACATATTATTATTAGAACATATGAAATCAAATGATTAAATATAGATCAAATATATTTGAGGTAATCAAGGATCTAGGTGAGGTTAGCATGTAATACCAGTCACTTTCACAACATTAATGAGGGGGCTGGCACTGTTTTCCCTTGACAAGTTTTTGAATATTAGGTTGTAACTGTGACAAATCACACCTCAGGTCACTTTCAACATCCAGACGTACGAAAATTATCGTATTTTTACAATTACGACAATTATCGTGTACGACAATTATCGTATTTTTACAATTACGACAATTATCGTGTACGACAATTATCGTGTTCGGATGTCGGAAATACGTTACGGTTACATTGTGACCGCAAAATTGAGTACAATAAATTACAGTTAGTTTTACTTTTTTTATACTCACGCCTCCCTTGAAATTCTTCTACGCCCCCCTAAGGGGGCTCACCCCCCAGGTTGAGAACCGCTGCTTTAAACCGTAACAAAATGTGTAAGTTTATTTATATCAAGTTTTTAGAGATGTCGTAATACTTTCCAGCTGAAAACCTTTTACCATGTGTACTTTTTAACCTTAGTAAACCTAAATTAACCCTCGCGATCAATCAAACAAAAAAATATCTCTTGAGTTACAACGATGCTTTATCCCTTTTCTTGGAACGTAAACGGTAAAACTTAATTTCTTAACTTTTTATTTATAAGTACGAGACCTTTATATGATGCTATGTAAATAGCTTAAAGGATGCCTTATCTGATTCATTACTGCATCTGTCTTTTTCATCAGGTTTTAAAACACGTCGAATAGAAATGAACTAAAAAACAATGACCTCGTTATTAATAGCTTAAAATTACAATCAAACCATTCAATCAAGTGATTTAGTATATCAAAATAACTAAAAGCAAAATTTGAGCTTTCTGTGCTATAATTTTGAATTGTATATAAGTATAAAATTCTTACCAAATTATACTCCAGAACATTTACAAATGAACAAAAAAATGTTATTATTTTTATAATTATAAAAAATCATTTAATAAAGAATGTTTCCAATCAGATTTAAATAATATAAAGATTTGAGTTTTAACCAGCAGAAGAAAGCTTATTTTTTATCTCTTTGTATTTTGGAAGATTTTTATTAAATATTAGAGTGAATAATTCAAAATCTGCTTTGCTTTAAAGCAAATGACAGTATTATCTATATATTTAAGTTGCTAAGCCTATTTTTTGGGCAGCCCGTGACAGAAAACTACTCCATCTACACTGCTGGCCACTGTAAATGCAACACCCTGAAGGAAACATGCAAATAACATGAAATTTACAACATGCATTAGCGGAGGTGAGATATGCAAATGATTAGAATTTCAGCGCAGACACACATCACGCGCGCCTGTGGCGCCACTTCAAAGCGCTATTTAAGGCTTGGAGATTTAGACGATTTCAAGTTCGGCAATTGTGTTTTTCTTGTGGTTTTTAAAAAAAAAACGATCAATTATGCCTCGTCGAAAACAGCGATCATCTTTTGATCAAGTATCCGATTTCGACAGAGGAAGGATAGTGGCCTACCGAGATTGTGGATTATCTTTCAGAGAAATCGGTAGTCGTGTTGGACGAAACCAAACAACTTTAATGCGGATATGTGATCATTGGATGCAGGAGTGTACGACGGACTGGCGTGTCGATCGCATCCACCTCAGTGCACCACTTCACGTGATGACAGGCAAATTGTGCGCATGGCAGGGACGGATCGCTCAGTCACATCACGAACCATAGCACAACACATGCAGTCTGTAACGCATCATCCAGTGTAGGCGCGTACCATTCGACGCCATTTACAGCAGAGTGGTCTGTCCGCAAGACGTCCATTGCTTTGTCTACCCTTGACGCAGAACCACAGACGTCTCCGCCGCCAATGGTGCGATGACAGAAGGATGTGGACGGCAGAATGGAATGAAATTGTCTTTACTGACGAGTCACGCTTCTGTCTGCAACACCACGATGGTCGCATTCGAGTCTGGAGACACCGTGAAGAGAGGATGCTGAACAGCTGCGTTATGCACCGCCACACTGGCCCTGCACCGGGTATTATGGTATGGGGCGGTATTGGATATCACTCTCGCACACCTCTAGTACGCATTGCCGGTACTTTAAACAGCCAGCGTTACATCTCCGAGGTGTTGGAGCCAGTTGTCCTTCCTTACCTTCAGGGCTTGCCCACAGCCATATTTCAACAGGATAATGCGCGACCACACGTGGCACGCATTGATCCATCACAGATTCCATCCCCAGCTGCCACAGCAGATCAACTTTGGTAACGTGTGGAAGCGGCTTGGTCTGCTGTACCCCAAGAACTCATCCAAAGTCTCTTTGAAACAATGCCGAGGCGTGTGGCAGCGGTGATCTCCAACAATGGCGGCTACTCTGGCTACTGATTTTGGCAGGAACCACACTTCACAGAAGTCTGTAAATTTAATCATTTGATACTTGGTCAACATGTTATCTACAAAATAAATTTTGTTCTGATATCTCTTGTCTTTCTTGGTGTTGCAATTTGAGTGGCCAGCAGTGTATTTACTTCATTTTGGTCTTAAACGAAAGATTTTAATCTATACAGGAGATGTGTCAAATTTTGTTTTTTGTGACCACAATTTCTATTAATTAGCGATAATTTGCAATTAAATATTGCTTTCTGCGCATGCTCAATGACGTTTAAATCTGGCTTTAGAGACTCACTAAACACGAGGCTGCATATACACATTTTGTTTCTGCGCATCCTCAGTGACATGTTTAAATCTGACTTTAGATACTTAACTAAGCAGGAGGCCGAATAAACACGTTAGTTTGTTTATTTCCGAGGAATCTCTATAGCTCTCTCTCTCTGCCATTTTTATTTTCAATTATGTTTGTGAGATATAGAATTAAACCTGACAGAAATTGTTTATTTCGCTGTTGAGTAACCATATATCGTTTTTGGGTTCAATAGTCATTTTTTAAAGTGTATTTGTCTATTGTGTTGAGTATAATTTGTGTATTAGTACATTTATTTACTATCCAGCCGTCAAGTTTGGACGGGTACCAATTAGTATTACTATTAAGGGGTTAGCACGATCATCGTCGAAAAACTAGGTTGACCAAATGAAAGAAATATACTGAAATACTGCTACATGATATTGATATTTTATTTCAAAAATAATTAAAAATGTTTAAAAAATGTTTCTCACCACTGAGTTAGTTTAAGTTAAATATTATATGGCTTTAGTTAAATAGTAAACTGTTGTCTTAGAAAAGATACATATTACAAGGGATTTTTTATAGAATAAAAATGTATAAATTTCGGTAATGCATACTTATAATGATTTATTTCGTATATCCTGAAACATACATTTACGATTCTGAGTAAATAAATGCATACATTTGGCATGCAACATAAATAATTTCATACATTTGCTGTACTAAAAAGAAATACATCCACTCGCCTTACAACATAATTAAAAGGATTTATGAGGTATACGTATTTAGTAACTAAATTGATAGCTGTACGATCGAATATACGAACTTAATATGGTAAATAAATATGCCATGCAAATACATATGTATAACAATCAATAGAGAATGATGTATTTACTTAGAGTATGCATTAAAGTTATGAAAAATATGTAATATATTTATAGATGTATGTGTTTTTGCATGTGCATCTGTATGAGATCTATACTGCATAAATATGTTTTAAAATTTATTTATTATATTTAGTATGTATTTAGCACACACACACACACACATACACACACACACACACACACACACACACACACACACACACACACACACATATATATATATATATATATATATATATATATATATATATATATATATATATATATATATATATATATATGTCAAGCGTATGACTACGCCCTGTGATCTTCGAACTAAGGCAATCATGGTTTAATCGGTGGTGTAGCAAGAAGTAATCCAATCAATAATTGAGGAGGCATCAGTTCACTTTAGTCCCATTTATTTCTTTTCAGGTAAACCACAGCTCCAACTCAGTGCGTTCATTTTGCGCCGTTTTACATTTAGAGACACGGAGAAGCATACGTCCGTCAGCATTGACTTTTATCCCGAGCTCTGGCAAAAATTCGCGGGCAGCTCCGCGCGCCAACTGTCCCTGCACATGCGCAGAGCCCAAAACAGACATCTTTCAAGGAGAATTATATAAGATTTCCTCCTCGAACGCAAAACCCACAGGCACGCCAAGATTATATAATGAAAAGGGGAATTTCCCTTTCCCAATTCGCGTCTTGAAATACGAACAATTAGAGGCAAATTACGCCACGAATATAATTTAATTCCCAAGCCCCCTATAAATTTAAGGTAATCACTCTTTTTCCACTTAAGTTCTGACATATATATATATATATATATATATATATATATATATATATATATATATATTGATTGCAAATTATACAACGAGCTTCCAGGATACAGAAATTTTATATGGAGAAGTGAATCTTTCCCATTTTTCTAACCTTTAACTTCAGGAATATATTTCATACTAATCTTGAAAAAGGAAAAATAAATGGATAAAAAATTAATTTAAATTAACAGATTGTTCGAATTGAAATAACATATTTCCTAGTTACTCTTATTGCGCTTTAAAGCAATATAGAAAGTGTCATAAAAAGTTCTGCTGCATTTTCCAGGATATTGTGCGGGAAATATGAAATAAAATTTTCTTATTTTGAAAGAAGCGGGCTCTAAACAGAGTGTTCATTGCTTCATGTTTTCTCAATTTTTTTTTTGGGGGGGGGATCACGTTATGAGGCTAATAATGCTTGAATATAAATTAGTGACCGAATAATATTTAAATAAAACAAACTAAATAATAATCTTGTTTAATTATTTAGGCAGAATTTTCAGTTATGAAAAGTGCACCATGATTTTAGTCTGACAACAGTAGCCAACTGAAAAAAGTAGACAACTCCTACTTTCTGAAAATAAATTTCAAATAGACAAAATGTTTAAAATTATACAAAATTTTCTTCATGTTTAAAACTTGTTGCCATTAGAGGCAATTTAAATTTTTTTCACACTTGAAAGAAAATTTTTGTTAATTGATCAGATAAAACTACTGTGAGTGAAAATGTTTAAAAATTTAATTTTGCTTCAAAATATTTTAAAGCTTAAATTACGAAAGGAATGATCATTCGTTTCAGTTCCTTAACTAATTTTTTTTAGATTAAAAATACTGAAGTTCACATATATTTTCGAGACCTTTTTTTAATGATAAGGTTAAGATTTATTTTACAGAATTATGATACTGAGGGAGCGTATAAAATAAAACTCTTTATTTCATATCCGCATTTTCAAGCACTTATTTGTCTAGAACTATCATTAATTTTCCTCATAAAATACGTCAAACTCGATTTTACCAATAAGATTTGAAAAAAAAAACTCAAATTTTGAAAGAGAGTATGACTTAAAATTGTTCGTTGAGAAAATTAAATTCTTAAAACTTCAATGTCTACCTTCCCTTATAAAAGAGATACCTTTTTTGTTAGACATGGTACTGAAAATTATATTTCTCCACATAGCTGGGATAGTTCACTCTCTAGAATTGCGTGTCGACTCCTGGTTCCAGAGAACAGTCGTTACAACACAGTGGCACTCGAATGCTGGAGGTGACGATAATGGGCCGATAAAAAGCACAAGACAAATAAAAAGATGTAAAAAAAACCCAAAAAAACTGGAAAAAAAAACTTTACAAAAAAAAACTGAAAAAAGAGTTCCTCAGATGGTCGGAAAAGATCAACTGGCACAATTCTCTCTCGAGTCTTCTAGATCCTCTGAGTTCGTACCCGGTCCTGGTTGAACCCTCTTTATAACTTTAAGGCCGTCTGCACACGAAGCAACTCAAAAGAAACTAATAACTGACTCCAATCACAAACCATTCCGTGATGAGTCGTAACCTATGTAATTGAATGGAGCCGCACACGGCGCAACTGGTTACAAACCCCATTCCGTGATGAGTCGTAACCTATGTAATTGAATGGAGCCGCACACGGCGCAACTGGTTACAAGCCCGTTTGTAACCAGTTGCGCCGTATGCGGCTCCATTCAATTACATAGGTTACGACTCATCACGGAATGGTTTGTGATTGGAGTTAGTTATCAGTTTCTTTTGAGCTGATCCGTGTGCAGACGGCCTAAGATATAAAAAGCGTTTTATCTTGTAAAATAATATAAGTAACTAAAAAAATGAAAATGGAAAGTATTACGAGACTTCAACTAAAATATTTTAGCATATTCATTCCCTACTATCAATGAACAAAGAACAATTCAAAAGCGTTCTGAAATTTCCAGACATATACAATGTTAAAAAAGTTTTTTCTATTACAGAAGATATATCCGGAGGCGAGCCGATAGATCACCGGTAAAATCACCGGAAAGAAAGAGAAATCTAGACATATAATTTTATTTATTTTAGCACTTCTTTAACTTAAAGCAAAAGAGTTTAAAATCCTTTTAACTATTACATAAATTAAAATATTTCTGCATGGTTATCTTGCAAGTAGTTTTTTTTTTTATGAGATCGCCAACATGAAATACTCATACATATTAAGAAATGTGACAAAAATCATCAATTTCACTTATCGGAAATATTAATATCGAAAATTTAGCTAATCACATTGAATTATAGGAAATTATTTTTAATTACATTCTGGCTAAAAACTTAATTTGCTTTTTCCTGCAAACGAACTGCCAAAAATAGTTCAGAAGACTGTCAGTATGTCTAATATCATGCTTGTCAACCCAATTTTATCTAGAGCGGTGGTGCGCAAACTGTGGGTCGTACCGTACCCCACTATGGGATCGTGGATAGTTTGAAGTACATTTAAATAATTGAATTATTTAATTAAAATGAGCTTTAAATTTTCTATCTACATATATAAAACAGTTCCGTAACTGACTGACTGACATATAACGCACAGACCAAACCGCCGGACCTAAAGGGCTGAAATTTTGCATGGCGATTCTTCTTATAGTGTAGGGGTGCACTAAGAGAGATTTTTGAAAAATTTCTTTTAGATTTCTTTTAACTAAATTTTTAACTTTTGTAACTTTTTAAAAATTTGCATTTAAAATAATAATCTGAGGGTTATAAAATTTATTTCACGAGAAAGATCATAAAAATTCCTTTAAAATGAAATCTTTTTCGAATCTTTACCTCAGTTTTCTGATTTTTGGTGAAGTTTAAAAGCTTAATTTTTAGACTTTAATTTATTAACTGTTGATCACATGGTTTCTTTTCTTTTTGTGATACTTTAAACAAATTTTTCGTCACGTGCATAACAACGAAATAGACAAAAATATACTCTTTTTTTTTTTGCTAATGAGGCAGGCGATTGAACATTATCCAAAAAATATTAAAATACAGAAAAAGAAATGTTCCTCAAACTGTACTATATTAACTGTACTCTATTCTTTAGTATGTTCTATTAGATTTAATTTGAATATTTTCTTCTACATTATTTTGTCTATAAAAATATCCGTTACGATCTTTTTATAAATATGTTTTTTGTTTTTGTTTTACATCAATTGCATTCATTGATCGTTTTATTTATTATAAATAAATAAATATAATATATATATATATATATATATATATATATATATATTGGTATTAATTGCGTACATTGACTGTTGTATTTTATTTGAATGTACTCAGTAGAGAAGTACGGGTATTCAGCTAGTAATTGCATATTTTTAAAAAGTTATGTATGTTAAAAAACATATGATATGATATTTTTAAACAGTGTGAATCAAAACTCCATGTACAAACCTTTAGAGGAGGTAGAAAATCAAAAACAAAACAGAATCACATAGGAATGTATGACCGGAAACGCAAACCGGACGCTAGAGGGCGCTGTTTACTTAATCGAACCATACCTCTTACCAACCCCACTGAATGGCCGGAAGTATCGCAATTTTCTGGAAGAGGTAGAAAATTCAAAAACAAAACAGAATCACATAGGAATGTATGACCGGAAACGCAAACCGGACGCTAGAGGGCGCTGTTTACTTAATCGAACCATACCTCTTTCCAACCCCACTGAATGGCCAGAAATATCGCATTTTTCTGGAAGAGGTAGAAAATTCAAAAACAAAACAGAATCACATAGGAATGTATGACCGGAAACGCAAACCGGACGCTGGAGGGCGCTGTTTACTTAATCGAACCATACCTCTTTCCAACCCCACTGAATGGCCAGAAATATCGCATTTTTCTGGAAGAGGTAGAAAATTCAAAAACAAAACAGAATCACATAGGAATGTATGACCGGAAACGCAAACCGGACGCTGGAGGGCGCTGTTTACTTAATCGAACCATACCTCTTTCCAACCCCACTGAATGGCCAGAAATATCGCATTTTTCTGGAAGAGGTAGAAAATTCAAAAACAAAACAGAATCACATAGGAATGTATGACCGGAAACGCAAACCGGACGCTGGAGGGCGCTGTTTACTTAATCGAACCATACCTCTTTCCAACCCCACTGAATGGCCAGAAATATCGCATTTTTCTGGAAGAGGTAGAAAATTCAAAAACAAAACAGAATCACATAGGAATGTATGACTGAAAACGCAAACCGGACGCTGGAGGGCGCTGTTTACTTAATCGAACCATACCTCTTACCAACCCCACTGAATGGCCGGAAATATCGCATTTTTCTGGAAGAGGTAGAAAATTCAAAAACAAAACAGAATCCCATAGGAATGTATGACCGAAAACGCAAACCTGATTAACTAGAGGATAAACAAAGATGCAGAAATGAACATTTCTGCATCTTTTGAGTTTTGAATCATCCTTTATAAGTTGTCAGGCAGTCTTGTTAGGCTATTCTTGCAGTGCTTCTATTCGATTCAATCTACCTGTGTGACACTGGGTTTTCAAAATAAGCTGCTATAAAAACCATGCAAAGATTAAGACTTAGCACGGAAGGTGATATGAGAGTAGCACTCTCAAATATTTCAACATTGAACATTTTTTTTCTATTTCAGTTTTATATAAATAAATGACGTTTATAATGCTCGATGTTTTCATATGTAGCTTATAATTTTGAAATTATTCTCATTTTCTAATTTTTAACGTTTGTGGATTTTTACCTATAGGAAACACAAATGCATATTAATATTTCAATATGAAATTTTTACCACAGGGGATTTTTGCAAAAATAGTGTAGAAGAGAAGCTACACATTTTTTTAGTATTATTATGTAAAGTACCCACTATATACCCACAATCTACAGTTCATTGATTTTTGAAATAGTATGTAAAAATTTGTTTATTTTTTCCTATACTTTCGTGAACATTTTCTTAATTAAAAAAAATGCTACTCCCAAAAAATGTTCATTAGGGGTCGAGTGATTTTTTACTTAAAGAAAAGAGGATCGTGGTCGATAAAAGCTTGAGCTCCACTGATCTAGAGGACTCAAGTCTGGATAGTGCAATATTTTAACCCCATTTAAAAATGGAATCAAATGAATTGAAAATACATCAAGTTCTCCGGTATTAAATTTTGTTCTGTAGGATACTGACAAGATTTTAATGACTCTAAAGGAAATAGAGGCTAATAAAATCGAACAACGCAGGTTAAACTCTAACACTTATGTGTTAGAGAGCTGTTCTACTTTATAAGTATGTTTTAAATAATAGATACACTTCTAGCTTTAAATTTTCAGTTCAATATGCAGAACTAGGGCTATACCAATTAAATTCTTTTAAGTATTTTGAAATTCTTTCAGATGATTAAAGCTTATAGTATTTTCTGCCAAAATCAGGATTTAACGAATATTCTTAGCTCGTTTTGAGGAATACTTATTTCCATTCAACTTCTCTCATTTGCCTTTTTTTCTCTGAATCAATAGCACGCGATGTTGGCAATACATTTTTTTAAAAGTTACTAATTTTTTCTCCACCATTAACTTAACATATATTTACATAAAAGTCCTCAAGAACTGATGTAAAACGATAGGGCACCCTGTTACAACTTATTGTACGAGCTAAGAATAATAGGTTGAGATTTTTTACCCAAAGATGTACGCTTTTCCAATCAAGCAGACCCGAAATTCTTAGGGTGACTTATTAACTTACAACTCATCCCATAAACCTGACAGTGTTCTCAATTTACAGTCTGTCTCTAGCATTATTTACCATTTCTATGTTATCTCTTCTATAAACGTCTTTTAATATATTCATTATTAACGTAATAATTTGTTTTGTGAAGTTATATTTGAAATTTGTATGGTTTTTTCGTTTAAAGTGTTTATAAATCACTTTTGCAGATGTTCCATATATTTTTTTATCAGGTAATATAGTTTTTCTTTAGTGAAATCTAAATTTTCATTTAAAAGCGACAACAGATAGCGACAACAAATCAGATCATGTGATTTGAAGGAACTGAAACGATTGAAAATTAGACTAAACATATCAGCAGCTGATTTTTACCGATGTTTCGAGCGTATCAAGGTCATTTTATACACGGTTTAATATAACTAGAGTCAATTTTGAGTGATATCACTGTATTAAGAATATTACATAATGTTAAAATGTAATTTTTTTATTTCCAATGGCAAGGTACATGACTGGTACCCAAAAAAAATCATAATACAAAAAAAAAGAGTCATTGGCCAATACGCAGTCTTGCAAACCAATATCGCTCAGTCTCAGAATTTCCACTGATTGCAATACACCGTCGAAGATGGTCTCTATCCATAATACCATTGCTGCAAAGCGGGCAGGCCGGGCTCGGCATTATACCAATACGAAACAGGTGCGCCGTCAAGTAATAATGTCCAATAGTTAGGCGCAATGTCACCACAGCTGTAGGACGAGATCAATCAGGAATGGTCAATCAAGTCCTGGATAGTCTTCAACCAGCTCTTTGTGAAATTTCTACACATTAGGTCTCGACGGCAGCTAAGAGCTGAAGTGTGTTAAATAATATGTTTGGCAGTTGAAAAAATGAAACTAACCCCTAATCATCTGTGGAAACATGGATCCCTTTTCAGCTAAAAGAACGGCTTGTTCATTACCATCCACACCACAGTGGACCGTTAAAATGTAAAATAAATGCATTTAAATTAATTAAGTTTCTTAATTTTTAAGAGTTTTGAATTTATATCTAATTTCATGAAAGCATTATAGTTAGTTCAGTTAAAAAATAATTTTTTCGCTTAAACAATAAGAGAAATTTGCTTATATAACTAAATAATGTAGGATACTGACAAGATTTTAACCTTCACAAGATTTAAGACCTTCTGTTTTTACCTTCAGTGACTGTATTAAAAAAGTCAATGAATACCACACAGTTCTCTTTTTAAATGTTCAAAAAGTCTATAACTTCGGGGAAACAAACCCCGTAGTTGTTTCATTTTAAAGTGACAAATGGCTGCTACATTTATTCTGAAGATAATCTTAGAAGTATTTCTTTTTCGGTATTTTTCTATCTTTATAGCTGGGAGTATATTGTGTACTTTTTTCTATCATCTAAACTTTTTTAAACAGCTAAGCTTTCTATATTGCATTGATAGCCTTGAAAAAGGATTTTAAAACTTATTTTTCATTACATGTGCACGAAGCTTTCAGATTTTAATCCCTATCAAAGCCATGTTTATATGCTTTAAAATGTAGCTAAAAAACATTTACGCCTTCTTAACAAATATTTTAAATTTCTGGAAACATTTATCTTGAAAGAATGCTTTTAATATCCAAATAGTTTTGGAAGCAGGGAAAAACTTAATTAAAATTGTTATATGCTGTACGAATGATACTATTTTAAACAAAAAAGAATAATCTGTTAATCTGGCGTTTACATGAAAGTTGGCATAAAAATGCTAATACAAGCGTAAGAACAAAAGCATGTAACTCAGTGGTGTAAAAATGTGACAAATATTTCCTTCCACAAAAGTTTATTTATGAAGGTAGCTGAAATATTAACCTCAGAAAAGTTTTAAAAAGGTGTTGTATTGTGGTAAAGAAAGTAGTACCACTCAGCATGAATGCCCGTAATTAAACTAGAATAAAGGCTCGCATCTAATTTTGTAAAGCCTAGCGCAACATTCCCCGAATTCAACAAATTAAAATATGATTGACGAGGGTATTGTATGGTAAATTCGTTTGTTAACATAATGAGCTACATTATTCTTAGTTTTGATGCATTTAACAGCTAAGAACAAAGAGAAATATACTGTAAACAAAAAATGAAAATTTTGCTACATATTTTAGAAATACGATATCAAACTCATTGAGTCAAAATATCAGCAGCACTTCGAAGAGGAAGTGTTCGACGGTTGTGCTTGTGATTCTTACAACTTAATCTGTACAATGTATCTATCCATATATCACTCTCTCCTTCTTGCTATTTATATATATATATATATATATATATATATATATATATATATATATATATATATATATATATATATATATATATATATATATATATATATATATCATAACAGAGGGTAGACACCTTATAAGTTTAAAATTTTAGCTAAATGAGTTTAAAATAAAAACTTTGAACACTCTCGCGACATTTAGTACTATAAGTTGATCTTTAAGAGATGTTTTCACCACCAATGAAAATTTTTCATATTAACAATCTTGATAAAGAACCCCTCCTTCTGATATACAAATAAGACCCCGAGCTCTTAATTATTTTGGTAGTGACATTAATCCTTGCTTTTATCATCTCTGCTTAGAGCTGAAGAAATGTTCCTTTCATGAAGATTTTATAAAAGTGCTGTGAATTGGCTTAAATTTCTATATTAAATGTTCATTGCAATAATGTTTAGCAATAATCTCCATACTTGTCTCATTATTATTGTTAAATTAATTAGCAGAAATTAATTGTTTTCTTTACGTGCATAGGGATTTTTCCTTCCCTAGTTACAAAATTTAGAGACTCATAATTTTAATTTTTAAATATATGAACTTATTCATATATGGAAACGTGAAATATAAATAGCTGACTCATCTTTTTCTTCCACATTTTTGTTTTTCCATGTTTTCCTGATTCATTTCATTAGTTATTGAGCATTCTATATCATATGAAAGTTTGGAGCATTTTCTTTGCAGTTTTATACGCCAAAGATGATAGAAAGGTCCATACAAAAGTAGTTTATATAAAGAATGAATAATATATACTCGTAGAATTTTGTTGCTGGATGTCATTTCCGAGTGAAGCAAACAAGTGATTGCTGGTTGCAAGGACTCAAGAATTATCTGCTTGGATATAATGCAAAACAAGTCAAATCCAGCGAATCAGAT
Organism: Dolomedes plantarius; assembly: GCA_907164885.2. Lineage (NCBI taxonomy): Eukaryota > Metazoa > Arthropoda > Arachnida > Araneae > Dolomedidae > Dolomedes > Dolomedes plantarius. The sequence continues at coordinate 178,799,406 of OU015494.1, forward strand.
AACAAGCCAGGGATAGTTTTAAATTAATTGCTGAAGATTTTTGAAATACTCAGATGTCGAGAGAATTTCGGAGAGCTGGATTACATCTCTAAAAGAATAAGAAAAGAATAAGGTACTAGCATAACTACGAAGAAAAATGTTTGTCTTATATATAACGAAATAGCGAGACATCACGAGATCCGATAAGACAATAAATGTTTTTAGAATATTTCTTTTATCTGAATGAATTGATAGTTATGATGATCAAAACTAGTTAATTTTAAAAGAAGTGAGAGGAAAAATTAAAACACTTTTCTGAAAACTGGTATTGATATTGTCCAATGGAAAAGTTATTGGATATTTTTCAGAAAATAAATTCTAAAAGTTGAAAGCTTGTAAAAAAGGATTTGTAAAAAGAAAATTACTGGTGAGGAATTAGCTCTATACAATAAATAGAATTGATGTGAAAGAAACATATGAGATAGAAAATAGTTAAATAGAAGCTCGTAACCTATTAATTTGAAATAACCTTTTCAATGTTTTTGGACCCGAATAATCTCAATTAATCAATGCTAAGAAAACTTAGCATTGCGCATACTTAACATCTATTATCCGTTTAGAATATTTTTAAATGGATTGCATTATCAATTTCCACTATTCAAAACACCACATTTGATTTTTAGTAACTTTTGACTGCTTAAGCTATGGTAATTTTATTGTCCATTTAGAGTGTCTTTCATAAAAACTGGATTTATTTTAGACTCTAAGGGTGAAAGAACTTCGTCTAAAGCAATATTAAGATTGCTTTTAATTCCAAAAAGTTTCTACTTATCTCAACTTTTACCTTTCGTTTTAGAGCAAATTTCCCCCGTTAGCAAAAACAGTAACAAGAAAAGAGCATCAGCATTATTACAACAGAGTCAGAATCAAACCTATTATTATAAACTGAATGCACTATTAACTTTAACGTAATAATTCATGTCTCACGGTATTGTAAGGACTTTGCCTAAAATAAAAGACTGCAGCCTTTCTGTATTTAATGCTTTAATTGCATTCCTCGACTAAATACAGGCTATTTACAATATATATAAAAAGATTAAATTCGTGGGTTCACGGTATCGACGAGGAAGGTCAAACTTGAGTTGCCGCTGCACTCATCCAAGTCTATCTATGCCCGACAGTATCTCCTTGTCTCCGGCTCCAGCGTCACTCTGAAAAGCTTAATCTCTGAATCACTGACATCATCTTAACTCGCGTCCGGCGACTTTACAAACCTTCGCTGAACATTCTCGAAAAGTCTGGAAAACGCCGCCTTTCTTTATTCAGTTATTAGACAACTAGGCGCCTCCGTATGACCACTTCCTTTTGGTAGCTGACGAACTGTTCCGCAAGCTGTCGGTAGCATTTCCGGTCTTTATGTGAGGCGTTGAAAGGCAAAGTGGTGTAAGTAACATTTTCAACTTTTTTCATTTGAGGGCAAATAAAGAATCTCCATGTTCAATTTATAGTGAAATTGTAAAAAGTTATTATTTACAGTATTGTAATAATTGTTATTAATTATAATTTGTTCAATTTATGGTGGAATTTTTTGTAGTTTTTGCAATTAAACTCTTTTGACTTACACCACTTGACTTACTGACTTACACCACTTTGCCTTTCACCGCCTCATGTCACCAAGACTGTCTGTCTCCGGCCGTGTAAATTACTTACGCGTACAAACCTCGCGTTGGTTGGTCTCCCCGAAATTTCCACGCACAAAATATTCGCTATTGTACGGGAGTCATTACAGTATGTTTAGAAGCTGATGTTTCAATGTATGAGATAACTGATTTATGAGTTATCTTCATAGAATGAGAGAATTATGTTTAAGCATAAAATAGATATAATTCATAAAAAACTAAACTAAACTAAGCTCATGGCACAACAGTCCGCTGTGGACCAAGGCCGGCGGTGCCCATCTCCGCTTTCTTGACCTTGGACTTCTGGTGCCATACGGCATATGCCTTAGTCAGGTGGTCAACCTGACGTGGGACCCCCAGAATTTAGTTCTAAAGCAAGCTTGGTTCTCATTTATCGACCCACTCAAGGGATAAAAGGCTGAGATGACCTTGCCCAGGCGAGGTATCGAACCCTTGACCTGTGTTGTGGCAGTTTGAAGCTTTTAATCACTACGCCACCGGACGTCTATAATTCATATAGTGTCATTTTAAATTTCGTTTTCCACAAGAAAACTAAACCCGTTTGTGTTTAGAGGAAATGTAAACTTGTTTGGAAATGCTGTATTATTATTTTTTTATTCTGTTTATAATTTGGAGTTTAAAAAAATACTTTTTTAGCATTCCTTTTTTATATGCTGAAGATTCAGGGATAGTTAAATATTACCTACGCAACATACATATCATGTGTATGAGGGAAAGCAATTGGAAATAAATTTCCTCACAATGCCGGGGTTGTTCTGTTGGTAACCCCCATCCCTTTCGAGGTTTGAAGACGCGAGTTCGATCCTCACCCCTGAAAGACGATCATTACATGCTGATTCAAACAAAATCCCCTTTTTTCCAATACATATTTCGTCTACCTCTCATGTAGTTACAGCAGAAGCTACTCAGAAATCTAGCAATGAAACAAAACCACACTATGTAAGTTACAATTCTATGCATCACATGAAATATATAGTTGCAGAAAAGACGGATTGATTCTTTACTTTTCTTTTACAAAGAGATATCTATAAAAAGAGATTAAATGTGATATAGATTATTAAAATAAATGCTTTATAATATGTGTCATTTCTGTTAAACCGCATTATGTGTTTATGAAAGCTAACAATACACTTTGCCAAGAAGTGTTTTAAAAATGACGAGTATATCTGAAATAGTTTTAATACATTGCATTTAAGAAATTTTAGGGAAGGAAGGTAAGCTTTAAAATTCAACTCAATAAAAGAACTAGTGATAGCTTGCTAAAAGAAATTATCAAGAATTTAAAAAATGATGAATTACCTATTAAAGGGGAGAAAATATCCCAAATGTCATCGTAAAATGGAAATTAATTTCAACATTTAACATTTCGAAAGTTTTTTCAGAAAATTTTCTTTAAAATTGTTTAAAAAACTTTAGTTAAATTTATATTGAGATAATGCTAATTTAATATATGCAAAAAAAGATTAGCATTTTGTGAAAATAATTGGGAAACTATTTTATATACAAATTTTAATTATTTAGATTTAACGATAAATCGACTGATCGTCCTACAAAATCTCATAACCACACGATTCAAAGCCTGGCTAGTACATTTAGCATTCAAAATGCCTTACATTTTCATCATTTGCTACGTTTAAGTAACTGAAGCAAAATATGATGCAATTACTAGCAATTAATTAAAATGCGAAGTCAAGTTTTAACATATTTTACAGCTACTTATCCATGTAATCATTCTACTTTCAGGCATTCTATTCAAAAGCGGTTGCATCACCTATAGCATAATTCCTACATTATGCTTACAGAAATCTTCTAGATATCATACGCAACAACTACGAGATTAATTTAGAGCTCGTCTCTATTTATGCATTGGTTACCGAGGATTACATTGCAAGAGAGTTGCTAAATGCGCGTCATATTTGAATGATATCAGATTATAAGACCCATCTTAAAGTTCTACCAATTTGCTTCTAAAAATAAAGGTTATAAGCATACTAAATACTTATCATCATAGTATTTAGTATGCTTATAGTATTTAGTAGTGACATAGTATTTAGTAGTGACAAGATAATGACCCTTCCAATCATAAGACTTTTATGAAAGAAGGTACTTTTCAAACAGATAAAATGACAGCATTTCATTTATTTTTATTGCTCGATCGAAAATATTACTCTCTTTTAAAATGCATCCTTTTTTTTGTTCGAGTTATTTTATCCCTTATTTATAGTGCCATTATCCCTTACTTACAATGTGAAATCATTTTCGTTGTTTATAGTTCTTGTGTTAATTATTGACAACTATACACAACATGATAATATTTTAACATAATTAGTTTTTTCATACAACGAAAATTCAATAGCTTTGGAAAACTAGACTGCGATTATGCATTTATATTTTATTCTAATATTTTATACTCAATAATAAATCGTAAAGCATATTTTCCGTATTAAAGAAAATTTATTCATTCTGATTTATATAAGTGAGTAATATTCAGGTGTTCGAAAAGTTTGAGAAGGATTATCTGACATTTATTGTATTGAAATTTTCTACATCAATTACATGAAGTGCCCAAGTAATACTTTTAACATACGAATACTGATAGTCCATTCACCTCGTTTTAAATTCCTTTTGTTTGCTCAAATATTAATTGTAAGAAAATTTATTAATTACATTCCTTATGTACCCAGGTGCTGCAGACTTTTGAGGTGTAGTTACTTTTGCTTTTCAATACCACGCAACAGCAATTAGTTTTTGGGGTTGCAAGAACTGCAAATCTTTTGAGAGCATTTTTTTTCTGTCTTGCAATAAATATTTTACTATACATTTAGATAAAATAATAAGATATATAAACAAATTTGTCGAACCCTCTTCACTTCTACGGGTTCGCTTTTGGTTCGTCTCGTAATTCGACGTTTGCAATGGTACACAAGTAAATTTTCACACAAGTAACGTCACAGAGTTCAGCACCACACCAGTGAATATTCAAAGTTTTATTTTCTTTTGCAAGCACAAACACAACACTAATTTATCTACAAACTTATTTTACAGTATTATATACAAAAATCTAACTAGGTCAATCATCTAGATTCTGACTGCTATCTAACTAGGCCTAGTGCGTCTTCTAGGTCTCAATACACCCAAGCACTTTACTCTGATCTGCCCGACTCTCTCAAGAGCCAACAATCACAGACTAAAAAAAAAACCACACACCTTCTCTCGCGTGGGTCACCCCAGTATCTGACGACCCGCTGCCTTCTGCACGGGGCACCGTCAACAATCTCGAATCCCTTATCGAACCGGGGTCATTGCCCTCCCCCCCTCCCCCTGCCTCCTTGAGAAGAGAGTAGCAGGGACAAGACAAAAAGGGCTGACACGGCAGACACGACAAAATGATTTATTTATTTTTATTGTTTTGTAAAATGAGATAAACAGTCTCTTTTGTCCTTATAATCAAATAAGAGATATGTCCTGATTGTACTTACAGTACAATTTGAGCATACATCGTAAATTCTCCGGTACAGAAAAAATTAAATTTACCTCTAAAATTCACTTTTTTTTCTATTTCTGATTTTATTTGGTTCTTCACTGAATATTTCTTTACACAAAAGTCTAAGGTAAGACTTTCTCAGCGAGTTATGAAAACATTTTCTAAGTTATAGATCGGTTTTATTAAACCAGTTATGTTAGATCAGTTAGATCAATTATGTTAAAAGAACACTCTGACATAAATTTCTAGGGCGCGTATTATACGTATAAACATAAATTCGTATAAAAGTTAATTACTTTCGATTAATACAAAAGTAAACCCTCAAATGATGGAAAGCGTATTTAGTACGAATTATCCAGAGGAAGTCTTTCTTTATATTTTTGCAGAAGTTTAAATACGCCCTTTTCCAGATTGAAAAAAAAAATATGAGCTAATCTCAAACTAGCGACCAACGAAAAACGCATAAAACAACTTCATTGTGTAGAGGTATGAAGCATAGATTTTGGCAAACCTTTATCAGTCTCAATTTTCTGGAAATTATATCCAGGAGTCAGGAGGGGGGAGCTTAAATGGATTAGAAAAAAGGAATAATTAAAGGTATGGCGGAAAAGTAACATGTTGATTTAGTGTCTACGTGACCACTGATAAAAGGAGAGTTAAAAAACCGATTGAATAACTTTCAGATTCTTGGAAATCATAGTGTTTATTATGAATATGACAGGAAAGGTTCCAAAATTTCCTAGCTTCTTTTAATAATTATAATAATCTAATATATATCTTCTTTTAATAATGCATGATTTAATGAGATCCCTTTACTATAGCAGGTATGGCTATAGTGGGATATTGGGTATGTTCAGAAATTCCTTTTACGGGAAAGGAATTTGAATAGAGTATTGTTACTCGTAATGCTGAAAGGGAACACTTTCCGATATGCAAGACCTTCATTCTAAACTATGATAAAAAATATAAGTTGTAATTTTAAAAAAGAACCAAAAATCTTTTTGCTTCAGTGAGGTAAAAGACGCCTCTTACATTCAGCTGAAGTCAGTCTCTAACAAAACGTTTTAGGGGTAGTACCTGGTCATAAATTTCCGAGAGATTTGATTATTTCGATATGAATATATCTTGAAGTATTCAGATGATATTCAGGTATCCATTTACGACCAGCAGAGGTTTATTTTATCAGTTACACTTGTAACAAAGTGTATAAATAAAAACTGGTGTAATATGATCACTTAAGATGTCAATCTAGAAAAACCATAAGTTGATGGGTAATAAAAATATCAGAGCAATTGAATTCTCATTCAAACAATGCTCTAAAGTAAATTAATTGCTATAATATACTCAATTCAAACTTATGGGAAGGAGAGAAGGTGAAAACTAGAACTGTATAATCAGTATTTTTATATATTACTCGATAAGTTGTAATGGGATGCATAGGAATGAATAATAAGATTTTCTTTCCATTTCTGGATTTGGGAAACAATTACCATGAGATCAATGCGTAGGTTTGCAGAACATTGATCAATATTTCGCCCAGTGGAATTTTTTTCACCGTGCAAAAATATATCGGCCGGAAATTTTCATCACAATCAGCAGGAGAAACTTTCAAAAAACATTGAAATCCTGCTGCCTTCCCCTGCTCGAATTCCGAATTTCAGTTCATCTGTCAGATATGTTGTAAAAAAAGTTTAGGTCCCCCCTGAAATGATTTATTGGATTCACTACTGGATGCTGAAGAGTGCGTTCTAAACTTTCAATTTCAACATCTACATGGCATACCTTCAACACTTTGCATGAGTCAGTTCTTTAGTATTAGAGAAATTTTAATGGTAAGTTCCATCAGATATTTCGATGCAAGAAGGTCGAAATAATGACCAACGCCATTTCATTCTATGCGGTCGGTATGACCTTGACAGAGACATACCAAGCAATTTCTTCCCCACCAGCAGAAGCTTTTACCAGAGGACGGGCGAGATTTTCGAACATGTTTCATAATGAACCTTCTATGATGATAATCAGGTTTCGCCACTTCCCAGGGGGATATTTCTTACCAGACTTTTCCAGGATCAGTCATTTTCCCATTTTTTAATTCTACTCTCTCCCGTCGATTTGTATTAGTCTAAATCTGTTATGGCAGGACGAAACTCGTTACTAGGTAGGTATCCCTAATTCAGTGGCACTTCAGTGTATATACCTTCTTGTTAAATAAAGTTGAACTCACCTTATTGTTTGGTATACGGTAGTCAATTTTCAGTAACTACTCAATAGTATGTTAAAGCTTATACGCATGTAGTATACTAAACACACACCAATTTATTTCACTTACATTTTAGGTATTTGGTATACAAACTCTTTGTCATTTAATCTCTCATATTCTGTACCATAGGACCACTCTAGATCTGACAAATCTGTCCTAATGCCTGTAATTTGTTGCCTTTTTTTCTCTTTAATTCAAAATTCTCTCTTATGTTGAATTAAGTTTACTTAGAAACAATTTTATTTTACAAATGATAAACTTTTCTAATCTTTAGGTTTAATGATTTTAAACGTCTAAAAATATAATTCCCACAGAATTAGTAAAGAATATTAAATTTAATAACATCATCCATTGACAACGAAGTTCGTATATGTCATTTCAATGGTCGTCCTGATTTTCACAAATGTATATTTATTAGTCATATCTCATCTTTAAAGAATCCCAGCTTTTTGAAAACGGGAACGAAAACTTTATTCCTAACTTGTGTATGAGCGTGGAAAATTATCAACTGGAGCATTAGTATATAAACATGGAACTTTGTCGAGAGAATAACGAAAATTTCACTTCTTTTGACTGATATCCTGCTCAAGCTATTTTTACAGTGCAAACAACAATTCACGTTAAATATTGATATAACTGATTTTGTGTATGGCACAGATGTTTTCTATTTAAATATGAATAATTCTTTTCGTAAATTTTGATCTAAACTTGAAATTTAAGAAGAATTTTCATTTGATTTTGATTTCTCGACGATTAATAAGTTTCATAATTAAGGGAATTTTAACGTAAAATTCTAATTATTAATTATCATGGCTCTTCTTAAAACTCAGCGATTATTTCTATTAAGATCAATTATTTCTTAATTATATTCGATATATCAATGTTTGAGAAATAATTTTAAACATTCTCCCATCAAATAATTAAAGGGATAAATAACGTCATAGCTAGTATATTATTATATCATTAAATATATATATATATATATATATATATATATATATATATATATATATATATATATATATATGTATATATAATATACCATTATAAATATTATATATCATTAAAGACTATTGATTACAATATTATATTTTTTAAGGATTTGTTTGCACATGAGAACTGCTGGGACCGAACTTGTAGTACATTTAAAAATGCATGACTTAAGTTTAAAGTAAGATTGAGTTACAGTGCAGATTGAGTTGCAATTTCAGTTACAATGTCATTTTCCCTTCATCATTAAAAATATTTAACGGTAATTCTTGTCTCATGAGCAATTGGATGAATGCGTGTAATAATTTGAATAATGAAAAATATTTCTATAATTTAACTGGGTGACAACGTTATTTGGAATAACGTGTGTATTTATTTTAAAGCTTAGAATAAAAGCCATCATGCCAATTTGTACAAAATCAGAAAAGACATGCTCTGATCGCTTGAGTGATTGTTGTTCAAGTTGAAATCCAATGCATTATTTATTAGAAGGCTGTTTCATTTGTAAAGATAATTTTAAATAATATGGAAATGAGTTGGTTGAAACATATACTATCAGGAATGGTTATGATAATAATAATTGTTTTGATACAGTTATGACACCATCACTTAAAAAAAGTGAAAAATATTTTCAAATATAACATAATACAATTTTTATATAGTTATTTTCTCTATTTGTTTTTACAAAATTTAACGGAATATAATTTGTTTTATCCATTTTATATTCCCCGTTTGTAAAATTAATCTATTTTCCAGTTTTTTTTGGATTTATTTGATGTTATATCATCAAATAGCTGGTAACTTTTGAATTTCGGATGGGCCAGTAATATATTAGAGTAATTCATTTGAATATATATAGTTTCGTACATCTAATATAGTTAATCATTTCCTTTTCATAACAGGGTTATTTTATAAATTACAATGACTTTGTTTGGATGATTTGCTATATTTGTTTCAGGGTTATATTGGATTATACTGGATTTTGAACTCACTATATCAATCGGTAACTAACTAAAGCCTTGAATTAATATATTTTACTTAAATAATTGACAAAAATTATTCAAAGATATTCATTATGAACCCATATATATATATATATCTATACATACATATATATATATATATATATATATATATACATATATATATATATATATATATATATATATATATATATATATATATATATACATATATTTGACAAAGTTGTAAGTGAAAAACCAGTATAAGCCATAAACCACTACAGCCAGGAACCAAAAACATGAAAAGATAAGTGAAAAATATGAATAAATAAGTGAATAATAGGTTTTACAGTATCTTGGACAGTATCTTGTCATCAGCGGTGCCGATACTGTCTAAAAACCAATGGAACTAATAAGTATGATCTGAGCAATAAACATACTTAGACACCGTACAATCCATATGAAACAGAAGAAGGAATAATCAGTGGCTTTATCATAGATCACTAAACTCGGCGCCAGACAAAGTGAAACTTAAGTTTAGGAGACCGCAAGAAGACTGGCGTCACAAACATTGCAACCATGGAGCCAATGGAATCACTTTAGCAGACTTACATAGGATACTGTTTTATAGGACATAATAACCTAAGTTAACTTAGACATTTATTATGACTAAGAGTTATTTATTATTTTTATTACACTAGTTTTTATTTACTTTTTAGTAGTTATTTACTAACTTTAATCATTTAGTTTTGTATTACTAATTATTAGCAACAGAACATGGTATTCATTAAATCTAAAACAACCAATTATGTGCTTGGAAAGACTATCAGAGTAATAATTACGTTTTAGCACTACTAACAAATATTTTATGTGCTTATGCCTATTGTCCTTAGAACATAGCCTATTTATTCTTACTAGTTGATTAACAATAATATTATTAAATACAGATTTGTGTAAGCAAGTTAAGTAACTTTGATATTTTACTATATTAAAGTCATATTCTGATCTTTTATCATAAAGATCAAAGGTAAAATTACTATGAGAATCTATTTTTATGTTTATATCTAAGAAGTTTACATTAAGTTTTTCTTGGCTACTTTGTACTAGTTCTAGATTAGGAGGGTAAAAATTTAGAGCTATATTATTATTACTATTATTAATAACAATTATGTCATCAATATATCTAAATATTTGGTAATTGCCATTAACAATATTATTAATATTATCAACTGCAAAAAAATGTAAATATAAATTGGCTAGCATACTGGAAGCATTTCGACCTTGTGGTACACCTTTAACCTGTAAGTATATACTATTATTGTGTACTATATAATTATGTTTAGTTACAAAATCTAATAGCCTATTGAAATGAGTTAGCTTAAATTCTTTGTTTAAATATTGATTATGATTTTTTACTAAAGTTATAATTACCCTATTTAAATCAATTATATTGATATTGTTGAATAAATCTTTGAAATCAAATGTGACTATAGATTTACAATTATTTAATGTTTGTAGTATTCTTACCAGACTTACCAGATTTAAGCTATTATCAATTATTCCACAAACACCAGAAGTTATTACTTTATATATTAATTTTAGGTAATTTAATAGTATTACACTTGCCTTAGTAGCATAAGTGTTGTGACCACAGGTGACTCCTCTAAAAGCAATAGGTGTTTTATGAAACTTAGGAACTAAAGTAAGATAAGGAAAGTGAAAGTTATCTGCAGTTATACCTAATAGTTTGTATTTTGCTATTATTTTCTTGATAATTACACAGGTAGATTCTCTCATATATAGTATAATTGTGTAAGTGTGTATGTATTAATATTGATATAGTACATCATTTTTGATTACGAAGTTATCACGTGATTTTTGCCTACTGAAATGGCTTTGCTGAATAGAACTTGATATATTGTAACTAATTTAAATTAGTTATGTCATGCTAAATAAATTTAGAACTTGAACATTTTTTATCGTATTGGAGTAAGTTTAATTTAGATTCTATATGTTAAATAAATTTTACAAGTTAGCTTTTATTAAATAATATATTTATGATACCAAAACTTCTTTCATTTGTTTCCAACCCAAGAACCCCAGTTTTATAATGGAAAAGATATATTTGCTAATGTTTGGGGAATTTTTAAGGTTTTTCCAACAGCTTTCTGTTATGATATTTTTTATTATTTTTAGTATATAGTAAAAAATTTCAAGCTTGCACCTTTCAAAATCATTTTTTTTTTCTTTTGCATTAGAGATTTGGAAAACAAAGTACTTTATAAAGAGTTGATATGCACAGCAAGGATTTTATCATACTGAAAATTCTAATTAATGGATATATTCCTTTCGATTGCTCGACTTATTTATTGTATGACTTTAGTATTATACGCATTTGTATCTTATTTATAATTTACGTGTCCTGATAACTGACTTAAATAATTTTTATAATTCAATTACTTTTTAACTGTAATTATAAATTTATTAATTGATAGGCCGTTTCTTTGGGATTCTATTAACACACATTTACACTTCTTCAACTCTTAAGGATGCTTTGTACTAAACTTGATTCACCTCCTCTATGGAGAAAATTTGTCCAAGGATTGCCGACTTGAATTGAAAGATTTTTTTTTAAGTGTACTCCGTCATAGAGAAAGAAATTTTACCCCTTGGGGCATTTTTCGTTTATTTTTTAAACGTAAATAATGTTTTAAAATTTAAATTATTTGGGGAATAAATCCGATATAGTGTGTTTTAAACGCTTATAAATCCCTTTTTTGGATGAAATTTATAAAATGAATCCTGTTGCAAAGTGCGGAAAAGTTCAGGCTATCTGAAAATACCATTTTTATCGGATTATCGGCGTTTATGTAGCTGTCAATTGTAGACAAATTTTCTCCCTTTGGTTAGCATTGAGGTGAGCGAATCCAAAAGGTTAGTACACAACAGCTTTAAAAATATTACTGAAATTGGGTTTCATCAATAAAGCAAAGGAATTTAAGTAAAGCTGTCACTTTCTTCTATATTTCTTTTAGTTTTTATCCTAACATTTTGACAGAGGCTAAACGCATTATTTAAGATTTTAATATAGGTATACATTTAATTTCGCACAGTCACTATAAAGAAAATTTCTGAGTTAGATTTCGGAGAAAATCTAGCAGTCGCTTCACATAATTTTCTTACGTGTGTATACCATGAGAACCCATTCATTCACCTTACTCTTTTTTGTCTTTGCGTATTATTATCTATCTCCTCCCCAATTATGCAAGTAATGCCTGCATAGATTAAAGCTGTAAGTAGGGAAAATAATATTTAGACTGAATTATCCCCATGCATGAAATATTAAATCTTTTGTTCAAGAAAAAGCAAAGCAAACATTGTTCTTTTTACAGTAGAAACGTTGTTTAGTTCCAGAGTATAATATAAACAATAGAAATAAACAAAAATTAAAAAATCAAGCATAGACAGCTAAATCACTTTAACATAAAACAAATCCTGCAAAGAAAACATTTTCAATAGAGGGTAGCGCAGAAGCTTCATATCCCCATAATGAAAAAAACAAATAAATAATCCAACAGAGATAGATAAAAAATAATATGAATATAGACAATAAACAAACAGAAATCAAGCACTCTGGGCATCCACGTACCAACGGCAAGATTCTGTATAAGTGCCGGAACTGAACTATAAAACAACAGAGGTAACCGACAGGTCTCTTCATCAGGGAGCCTAACCATATCAGTTACCTCAAGGGGAACTTTCTGAAAGTTCTCCTTGATGTTTTATAGTTCAGGTCCGGCACTTATACAGAATCTTGCCGTTGGTGCGTGGATGCCCAGAGTGCTTGATTTCTGTTTGTTTCTTGTCTATATTCGTATTATTTTTATCTATCTCTGTTGGATTATTTATTTAGTTCCAGAGGTAATACACTTGTAATAGTTTTGGGCACAACCGCCAAATGTAAAACGTTTTTGAGCGCATTTTTTTACAATTTTATGCATGTAATTTCAATGCATCCTAGATTAATAGAAATAACGTGACCTTCATTCCAAAACAACAAATAGGAAATTCTGTAGGTTTCAATAAAATAAATAATATGTATTTTAATCTTAAATTTGGACAGTATAAAATGTTTCTCAAACGATAGAATTATACAAATGATAAAATCTGTTTTCTATGACAGTGTATTTATTTCTCCTGTGTGAAATTTTTACGGACAGGTTAAGAAAAATGTTGTAGGTTTTGCTTTCAAATTCGCGTTACAGCGCTAGTACTTTTTCTTTTGAAAGAACTAATTTCATATTAAGTTTGACGCTAAAGTTGTTTTTTGAAACATTTATATGATTTCCATCAGAAGACACTTGAAATATGTTTTTGTCTGTGGAACGGTAGTAAATTCGTTTTGTATGCAGAACATTGATTTTCTAGGGCAGTTTTATTCGTTCTTTTGATTTACGGGCGAGATGTTGTTAGATATTTATGAGAAAAAGCATGTTGTTGCTGTACCGAAATTTTAAATTTATAGAGAAAGCTGAATAGGAAATGAAATTTCCTGAAATACTTTTTAAAGAAAACACGTATTTTCCTTAAAAATTCTCCAAGTAAATTTAAGCACTATCTCATTTAAAAAAACAAAAGCAAATATGAAATTCATTTGAAAGTGTGTTTGATACCCTTGTGTTCTCAGAAATATTTTTCAGACAGCGTTAATTCATATTGAAATCAGTCATAAAGTGTTATATAGCGAAATACCAAAACATATCTGTAATCTGATTAGTTGGGGACCCTTCAATAACTGCTACAGCATCCCTTAGAATAGATAAACCTTGAACAGTATTTACTACTGAAAAAACTAGCCCCAAGACAGTGTCCTTTCAACGTTTGTCAGTGTACAAATCTTAGAAATCATCCTTGGGAAAGTTTGTTAAGTATAAGGGTATTATTTTCTGTTTGCTAACATGTTTTATTTCAGGGTTCTTTCTCCCTGCCAAAGTCTAGGGGAAAATTCTTCAATAACTTCCCACTCTACTTTGGGAACGTGAAGCTAAATGTAGCAAACACGCCCGCATTTTAAGTTGGAATAAAGACGTTTGTACAAGGTAGAGTATGAATATATCAGTTACTGTATTTTAGGATAAGCAATAACTCCTTGTCGATCAAAAACTCTAAATTGTCATTAAATATATCACTAACCTTCTTATCGCTGTCACTGGATTATTTATAGGATTCTACAGCATAAATAACAAGAGTATTTAGCAATGGTTTATTCTCATGTAATATACTACTTTACAGATGACAATTAAATGTATAAAATCAAGACTAGGAAGGGGAGGAATCTGAGTATAAACCTTTATTTTTCAATGTTTGATCGTTAATATTTTTTAGTGACAGAAACAAAAAATTACATAATTTTGGAGTGAAATTGAAAAACACGGCCCCTTGAAATACATGATAGAAACAAATAATGGAATCCAATTTTTAACTAATAATTATAGTTCTTTATGAGGTCGTAGAGTATTAGGTGTGATTGTATCCATGGACAACTGAGAAATGCGATGATCATTAAATAATTTTATATAAATAGGGGAATCAACAAAAGAATCGGGCGTATTCGTTTTCGCGGGCTTGAGAACATAAATTTTACTTCTCCGGTCTAAAAGGCCAAACTCATTTATAAACTTTTCTTTCGCTGCCGCACAAGAAAGTTGCCATTTTTTTTTACCGGGAATTAATAGACAGTATTTTTCTGATTTTTCATTTCATCTCAAAATTCAATTAGTTTTGAGGGAAATTTCAAAAAACTAGTTTAGTTTATTTAACATATTTATGCTTTCACATCCGTTGAAAAACTTCAAGAGAACACAATTTTTC
This sequence comes from Dolomedes plantarius, assembly GCA_907164885.2. Classification (NCBI taxonomy): domain Eukaryota; kingdom Metazoa; phylum Arthropoda; class Arachnida; order Araneae; family Dolomedidae; genus Dolomedes; species Dolomedes plantarius. The sequence continues at coordinate 178,814,652 of OU015494.1, forward strand.
AATTTAAGGTGTTTGAATCGTCCATTTATGACATTTAAGAACGTTGTTTAAGTGTTAAAAACACGTTAATCGTTTCATATGCTAATGATACTCGAACTGATGAAATGGTTGGAGACGTGTTTTAGTTTTGCAATGTTCTTGGCAATTTTCAAAACTGCAAGTTATCGTAAGAACTTTGATGCATGCATTTCAAGCTAATAACGGGTCATTATATCTGTTGAATATAAACATTAAATATGCATAAGAGTTCATTCTGAAGTATGTTATTGATAGAAAATTCCAGATATTGCATCAGAGGATGTCCATAAAACAATTTTTTAAAGAGTTATGTAACATTTTTCTGCCTGCCAACCCATTTTTAAAAAGTTCACATCCATGTCACCCAATAAACCTTGTACTTTTTTTCTGTCTGATCATAAAAAAAGAAAAACAGGCGTATCCAAATTAGGCAGTTTTGAGTATGTTGTGAATAATTTATAAGTAAAAACCATGAGCCTATCCAAGAATGAGTTTACCCATCTAGTGTCGAAGCAGCGGAGATGAAGTTGATTTACGCAGAGGATAAACGTCGTATCATTTCAATGAGACTGGTCAATCCAGCGGATCTGTCAAGCCTTATTGCTTCAAGCAGGAATCAGCAGGGGAGGTTATAGCATGTGTAGAAATATTTTATGTTAGTATTTGAATGTTAACCGGTGTGAGCGCTAATTAAGACTATTTGTGCAGGCCATGAGTTCTGCCATATTTTTTCCCTTCTAGCAATACTTCAAGTAGAGTTGCATTAAACTTTAATTTGCTATCAAATTTCAGTTCTGAATTTTAACCACTGGAACTTTACCACAACGAGACAGTATTTATGTTAAAGAGAAAACTAAATCATTAATATTTTTCTGTATGTTAATCCCTTTTTAGAAAGTTCACATCCATGTCAACCCATAAACCTTGTACTTTTATCTGTCTGATCACAGAAAAAGAAAAAAAGGAGTATCCAAATTAGGCAGTTTTACACATGTTGCGAAATAAAAACCATGAGCAGATCCAACAATAAGTTGACCCTTCTAGCGTCGAAGCAGCTGAGATGAAGTTGATTTACGCAGAGGAGATACATCGCATCAATTCAATTAGACTTGTCAAGCCAGCGGATCTGTCAAGAATTATTGCTTCAAGTAGGAATCAGCAGGGTAGGTTATAGCGTGTGGTGAAAAATTTATGTTTGTATTTGAATGTTAACTGGTGCGAGCTCTAATTAAGACTTTTGTGCGAGCCATGAGTATTGCCATAATTTGTTTTTCCTTTTAGCAGTACTTAAAGTAAGAGCTGCGTTAAACTTTTAATTTGTTGTTGAATTTTAGTTCTGAATTTTAACCACTGGAACCAACACCGAGACAGTATTTACGTTAAAGAGAAAACTACGAGTAATTCATAAAATGTTAAGTATGGAATTTAATAAAACATAACATTTGTAGATGACTGGAAGTATAAAATTAGCAAGAAATTGGTTAATATTCTCCCTTATTGAAGCATATAGAAAAATTCCTTTTCATTCAATTCACATCGCTTTTTAACTATGGTTTTGAAACTATGATTAGTTGATCTTGGAAGTGTGGGGGACTAGCCATGGGTCCATAAAATATAAGTTATTATAGTAATTGTATTTCAATGAAAGCTCGAAATAGAGCAAAAGAAGGGTTGGAAAAAATATTGTGAGATAAAAAGATAAAAGCAGTTTCAAACATGGTACATTTATATTTCTACCTTGTGATGCTCCTTGAGAATTGCTTTCGTACAAATCAGTCTGATTAAGTTTTCATTGCCTTAGATATTTATTTAGATCTGAGCGAAAACCACCTGCTGTAATAATTTGAGTAACTTACTGTAATGAGTTCTTTGAGCTCCTTTCAAGTACCTACATATGAAAGAATAGGCTAAGAAAAATTAATGAATGCAAAGCATTAGTTAAAGATCGAAACATCAAAATATTAATCAAACGTTGTTTTTTATAATAGAAATGAAACACGATCTTAAAGCTATTCAAGAAAATGTTATACATTCTTATATTATATTCAAATCTTCTTAATGAAAAATTTAGTCATCCTAAAAATGGTGTATTAAGATATTAAAATAGTTTTGTGTAGAAAAATTATGACCTTAGTATTCCAAACCAAACATCTTAAAAGAAAAGGGAGACTACTCTCTCTCTCTATCAATTTCTAAAGCTTTATAGGCTTTGCAAAGATAAGCTTTACCGGCAACCTTACTTTCGTAAATTCGTTATCTGTCTTTTATTTCCAATTTATATGATTATTTTGTATAAGCAGAAATGATACCTCAGAAAGATAGATATCAGAATGAAAGACGATATCTTTAATTAGATAATTTGATTAACCAATTTGCTTTAAACATGTACCCTTAATTATAAATAAGAGAAAACCAACGATTTATTTGCGTTCTCATAATCCATGAAAACTAATAGACAAGAGAATATACTGAACCTGCAATCGTTTGTAAGTTACTTTCAATAACCTATAAAGTTTTATTTATGAGTTCTCGATTAAATGCATTATGATTACGAGATTCCCTTTAAAGATCTCTAGTTACACTCAGGGGCAGTCGATGTCTTCTAAATTGGCTTTCAAGTTATTTTATAATATCTAGGAACTCCTGACAATTATCGTTGGAGACTCGAAGTTTTCAATAAAGCTTTATTAGTCTTAAATGATTCAAGACACGAAATTGAAAGATACGGTATAATTGAAGAGCAGTAAAAAATAAAACGGGAATCTCTCTGTGCCCTTCGTTTTACACGTTTCAGCCACAGAAATATTTTATTCTATTCAATTAAGAATAACGACACTAGAGAATTTAGGGTACATATGAGAAAATTTGTTCCGGGTATTTCTCATTATTGGATTAAAGAAGTGGTTCAATTACGCGAAGGGTTTACTGGATGAACTTAAACTCATTTTTCTTTTATTTGCGGAATTATCAAGAGAGGGAAAACAATCGTACAATATATGCATAAAATTTTGCTTTACTTAAATTTTGTTTCTCTTGGAAAAAGAAAATTTTGATTTTATTGCACAAATTTGCTTTAACATTCAGTACTACAAGTAAGGCTACTTTAAACAAAATTGAAAAAGAGGCGCTGCTGATGTTGATTAAAAAATAATTGTAGCGGAATTTATTCAGACTTCAAACAAGCCACAGTTCTGGTATAAAAAAATGATATTAGAGGAGTTTTAGTTAATAAAAGCTGGTGTTTGTGTTAAAACAGATGTTGCGTGTGATGAAAATGTCAGTTCAACGCCCGATTTTTCATACCCAAATTTTAGCATTATTAACAACGGGAAATGTCTGCTATAGACAAAATAATGAGCTATTTAAAATTATGAAATTTCTCATAAATTATAACTAATATTTGATGACTGAAGAAGATAAATTTCGCATGTGAATGTGCAGCGAATTGTCTTTATATTCTGTATTCATTTATAGGAACTCTGTTGCAATTCTAAACATTTGCTTCGCTTATCCTTCACCTTAAAACAGTACTAACTGGCTCGGGATTTGAAGGTGGGACCACCTGATTTTTGTAAAGTTGTACAGTATCCTTACACTTCTAAACCGTGTTATAATCTCCAGGATCACGTTCCATGTCATATATCGGGATTTTAAACTTATATGGATTTCACATATATGGAATAAATTAATACATTAATTGTTATTGTTGTAGTTTCTAGTGCCACTTGGCCGGAAGTGTTCCAGACCAGTCCATACAACTTAGCGGGCTGAGGGGTACGGTTCCGGTGTATAATGGCACCGCAAGGTTCTGAACTACATTAAATAAATAAAGCTTTCTGATGCAACACCATATTTTTTTTAAATGAAAAGAATTTATTTTATTATGTAAAAGCAACCTTTATGATACTTGAAAATAACAATTATCCCCCCCCCCCTTCCCATCAACATTTCTCTCTCTTTAACTTTCTGTGTATCTGTTCATTCATATATATATATATATATATATATATATATATATATATATATATATATATATATATATATATATATATATATATATATATATATATATATGTATATATATATGTGTGTGTGTGTGTGTGTGTGTGTATATATATATAATGTATATATATATATATATATTTATATATATATATATATATATATATATATATATATATATATATGTATGTATATATATATATATATAGAGAGAGAGAGAGAGAGAGAGAGAGTAAGTAAGTAGAAAGTGAAAACTTTGTCATTAATTTATAAAATAGATTAAGATGTTAAAAGATTATAAATAGATTAAGATGTCACCATCTTTATTGTTTTCTTCGTGCTCTTTTAAAATTTTATATTTCTTAAAATAGCAATTTTTTTTTTTTTGCTCTTTTTCTGGAAAAAAAATGAAAAAGTTATCAATATTATTTTCTACGTTAAATGAGATCATTTCTGTAAAAATATTTTAGAAGGAAAAACATGTTTTCAGTTGAAAACTTTTGTTTTGAGTAATGAATACTTCGCACATATCTGTTACATGGTCTATCTTCATTTATTTTGATTTTGATTTTGATTATAGTTTAATCTGCTGATTTTAGTTCATGTTTATCAGTTTCTGTAACTGCTAAAAAAGCCAAAAAGTTCAGATTTCATGCTCTCAGATCATTAGACGAATAGAATTGTTTCAACTGGCAAGTCAGCTTTTCTTTCATTATTTGAAATTAACAACCGCCCTTTTTATTTTCCAGGCTACAGAAGCTCATTTAAAAAGCAGTTCTTAGAGTTTACAAATTAAGTATCAACAGAACTCCAGTTTACTCAAAGCCAAACACTAAATTAAAGTTTCTCAGTTCTCACATTTTAAATCTCGAAAGACCTATTTTTCTCTTTTTCATAAAAGGTGGGAATCCAGTAGCTACGAATAATAAATAAATTAACTGCGCTTGTTTTTGGGGGATTTTAAATAAAAACCTGTTTACAATGAAGAATAATATAACTTAGATTAAATACTAGAAGAACTCTAATTTCGAATATAATAAGGATAAGAAGAGCTACGTGTAATATATTAAACTTCTCAGGAAATAGAAAACCACTTTCATGCTGTCGAATAAATCTTTGGATTTTAGAGTAAAACTTTCCAAGGAAAAATTATGTAAAGATATAAAATTCACCTTATATTTGTTTAGTTTATGCTCAAAGCTATCGTCATGTTTTATTTTCTTGGACTTGTTGTCTAATACTTCGTAAAAATTAACTAGCCTAAGTAATTTTTGTAGTACTAAGCAACAGATTTGGCATTTTTTACATTTATGTATCATAACAGGTAGTTTAGTCATTTTTATAGCAGAAATAATAGCTGAACATTATATATTTTCTCACACTCAGTGTCTCAATACATTAATTTACTCTATTTGGTAACTCGAATATGAACCTTTCCTTGTGACGACAGAACCTGGCAATTTTTGTCCTAATCTCCTTAATTTTCCTTTGAAGGAATTAAGAAGAGCGAGGCTATTTGTGGCTCGGAGAACTAATAAGATATTTTAGCGAATGCCGTAACTATAGAAAGGATAACGCATATTTTTAGAAAGCTATGGTTTTAGGATTTGTAGGCTTTACGAAGACTTTGATTCACGTGCTTCAGATAATTTATGTCAACTCCGTGCTAATGAACTTTGGTATTCATTTTAAAGAGCATGTTCTGCGTTTTCCTGCTTGTTTTGTGTCACCATATACCTTTGGTTTTGTACTGATTATTTTAGATTCCTTCAATTTCATGATTATCATTAAGTCGGCATAACAATCGATATGAGTAATTTACACCACTGTGACTGTCTCCTTATTTTCCGAGCAGGGTAATTTTGTAGGGCAGTTCCTCACATAGTTCAATAGCTAGAATACCGGCTTTGAGATCTGAACATGTATTCACATCTCATTATAAGCAACCTTTGCTACAGTGACGCTAAACGTGACTCCCGAGACCATAATTGATCCTTAGGAAGTTTTCGTCAAAAATAAAAGAAAAGCAAGTTTAGGACAACATCCTATGTCACTACCCTGAAAAAGAGGAATAAGTGAAAGAAGCCATCGACATAACACTTCCTCACACTGCATGTGTAATTCGAGTTTTAGAATACCGACTGCCTAATTAATACACTTGTGTCTAAATCTTGTGCCTGGTAGACGGTCGCAATAAGTTTAAATTCATGCTTCGAATTCAGAAGTAAAACCTCTTATCTTCTTCCTGGAAAAGTTCCTTTGAGGTGCATATCTTAGTACCAAAAAAATTGAAAAAAGGTTTGCTTCATTTACTGAGGTTTCTATTAATATGAAATGTAATATTTTAAGCACTTCTTTTGTTCGCATAGTGTTTCAGTAGACATTGACCAAAATATGCTAGTATTTTAAGTTCAAACAAAGCATCCTAACTTCAAATTAGCAATGCATAAAAGTCTTATAATCAGAGAAAATTATATCAAGAAAGAATAACTGTAAAATATCAAAAATAATAATTTTCTACATGCCTCGGATATTTTCTTCACAGATTGAATATTTTCAAAGTATTGATGATACTTTTTCAGCACTAGTTTATATTGAAGAAATAAATGACTTGGAAATAAGTAGTCTTAGAAAAAACTGATTCTTTTCCCATCTGTCAGGCAATACATTAAAAAAATCTATCTTATTGAATAAAGACAACAATTATGTGACTTCTCTAATCTTATGACAGAAATTTTTAGTATTTTTACTCGGTATGATGAATTAGCTTTATGAAAAGATATTACGTAAATATATAACAATATGACACATAAACTGAGTATAAAAACGAATATTTATTTTTTTAACAATAATGAGGAGGGTTTTCTTATAAAATATAAATATATACTTTTTTCATTCGCAGTCGATTTGAATAAAATAATTTATTAGTAGTAATAATATTATTCCTATACTGTAGTTTTATTTTGAAATATAATAATTTTGTGTACAGTTTTTAATGTATGAAACTTCAGGTATCTTTTATAAGTTCATGATATTTTCAACCATGTGGCAAAAGCCGTGAAAAGCCGATATTACTTGGAAATTCTAGTTGTAACAAACTGTTTTCGTAATTTTAATTTTGATTTATTTTTCCTAGATAAAAACATGTTATTTGACAGTCTACTCTGTTTGTTAATACCCATTATAATGCTTTAGAGATTTACGAGCCAAATTTCCCCATCACTCATTTTCAGCTTGAAAAGCGTTTGCGACAGGTTATTACATTCCCGAGTTTGCAGTTCTAAAGCGTCTAAAACAAAAAATTTTGTTTTGCTTTATCTATTTGAAGAGCGTTTTTGTAGCCCTTCTTTCCCCTCAGCTGATTGTTGTTCAAATACTTTGATATATAGATCTTTAAGAAAATCTATTCGCAGTTGTCGAATACAATCCGTCTCATTATGAACATAACAAGTTGTCCTGCTGACCAGTTCATCTGTTGACTAGGTTAGCTGTTTTCCATGAACAGTATGATAATGCACCAAAATTTCCACCGTGGTAATCTGCTAATTTTCTCCATGGCATTTGGAATAACCTACAGGTGAGGGAGGATGTTATCTTAAAATGTTTGGAGGTCGTTCATAAATACGCTTTTGAGATTTGATCTTTGACCTTTGTACGAATTCCTTCATAGAATTAAATTACAATCGTCACGCAAATCTTCGACTTTCTGAAAATGTGCTGACCAAAGTTATTTCATGTAAAACTGAAATAAAATTACCTTTGCTAATGATACTCACATTTTCCACCGCTCGCTCTTCCCCTAGAGCAGGGATCGGCAACGCAGTGCCCGCCATCCAAATATCGAAAATTTTTAGATATTTAAACAACAAACGCAATATAGCTATAATGAATAATTTCAGTAAAAAAATTAAAAATCGTAAAACCATAAAAATCAAAAACTGACCAGCCTAACCTCCCGACAGCGTCGCCCTTCCTTTGCTTCTATGATAAGTAATGCATTTAGGCCGTCCGCACACGGAACAACTCAAAAGAAACTGATAACCGACTCCAATCACAAACCATACCGTGATGAGTCGTAACCTATGTAATTGAATGGAACCACGCACACGGCTCAACTGACAAACCCGTCAGCAACGCGTTTATAATCAGTCGCAGGCAACTCAACGTGTCGAGTCGCTAACAACTTCAGTCGCCAGTTTCTCTTGCGTTGTGCGTGTTATTGCACAATCTACGTTACAGCCGCTCTTTTGGCAAGCTGCCAAATGACGTACACGAGTCACGTGACTTCTGCCGAGCGATGAAATGAAATTCTACCGTTTTTTGTTGTATGGAATATGTGCGCCCATATATACAGTCCATTTTTAAACGATTGATCAAAGGCAATCTATTGTGACGATTTTTTTAAATAAATTAATTTCTGATAATAATTTAACTAAAAATAATGCCCGGAATAATTATGTTCTTCCTTCCATGACAGGTCGCAAACTATTGATTTGAATCACTTTTGAGTCGGCCAGTGTGCGGAGCCGCATCACTAACGAGTTTGCAACCGATAAGCAATTTTAGTCGCTAACCAGTTGAGTTTCATTTGAGTCGCTCCGTGTGCGGAGGGCCTTAAAGCTAAATTGGTGCTCTGGAAATCGCATATGGAGAAAGGAAATTTATCACATTTCCCAAAGTTAAAAATGATGATAGAAAATTATTGCTATGGACAACCTATCAGTTTTCAAAACATTTAGATTCATTATTGGAAGAATTTAATACCATATTTGAAGAATTCTACGAATTGGACGCATTCTTGACTTCTTTTTTTATTAATCCTTTCTCTCATACAGAGAACGATGTGACTAATAAAATAGCAAGATATTTTCATATTTCTAATAAGGAGGACTTAGAATAGGAAATTATAAATATAAGAAATAACATTGAACTAAAATCGCATCATAACAAGGAAAATTTTTAGAAATTTAGTGAATGAATATCTTCCCATTGTTGAGAAAATATGCTTTGAACTTGAACTCTCTTTGAGCGACAAAATATGCTTGTGAATCCTTTTCTTCTAATATGAAATACTTAAAATCAAAGTACCGATCAAGCCTCACTGACACTGATTTGGGCTAATGACTGAGAACAATGAATTCGACATATGTGCCACGTTATAACGAGTTAGCCGCAGAAATGCAATGTCCAATAACGCATTAATTATCAATTTTAAGATTATTTTGTTTCAATTAAAATTTGAATTTATGCATGAAAATTTATGTCGCATTAAGGGAACAAGGGACCTTCAATCTCGATCTTCTTTAATGTTCAATATTTTACTCTATATACCCCATGAACATAATTAATATTCTTTTCTATTGCATTGAAGATACTTAGAATGCACAAATTAGTATTTTGTGGAGGAATAGGACCTGCTTATCAAAATGTCCTTCAAAAATAATAGAATTTTTCAAAAGGCTCCATGCGTATTCATTTTCCTCTGATATATTTCAATTTTCTCAGAATTGTTATGTGGAGTGTTTGTCACAAAACTGTTCATAATTCTTTGAAATCACAAATATTTTTCAAATTTATAGATCAAAAAATAAAGAAAAAACATAAAAAAATAACAGACAGAATAGAAAAAAAAATTATTTAAGACGTTAGATTCATATAAAAAAATTAAATGCACATTTATATTTATATACATATGGTAAACTTATAATTCAAAATTTAAGAATTTTAATTGATATATAATGCGCATAGAGCATTTTGAAAAAGTTAGCATTTTTGAAATTTTTTTGAAAAACGGGCATGATTCTTCCAAAAATTCCTTATTTTGAATTCTAAGGGTTTTCAATGTAGTAAAATAGAAAATTAATTATTCTCATTTTGTATACGGAGTTAAAAATTGAAAATTAAAAAAATTCGAATTTGAAGGTCCCTTGTACCCTTAATATTTTCAAGTTTGAATATTAACCCCCCCCCCCCCTCCTCCTCTTCATTCTGTGGTGCCTGCCGAACTCCCGCATTTCTGAAATATGCCCTCCTAGTAATAAAGGTTGCCGACCCCTGACCTAGAGATACTGCGATTCTCTCCCCCCATGGATCCAGATCAAAATAAATTATTTTTTTAGGATTTTGCTGTGACAACAACTCCTCTGCCGCGTTCGCCCATATATATATTTTTTTTTATCGTTCCGGTAAAATGCAAATGGGTAGCTCTGGAATAGAATACTGAACTCTTTGATTTTGATGGATGTGCTGACTCTAATACATTATTGAGTCATGTCGTGATCTTCTAAATTTCATAACCTTCTTGATTTTCATTTCCCCTTCCCAAAGATCTTTCTAATCTCATCATCTCAGGGAATGAATAATCTCGAATACTTTTTTGAACAACCTTAAATTACCGACTATTATGGAGAGAATTAAATTATTTTCAATTTACTGAAAGAAATTCTATAAATAGATTTCAAGATAACGTTTAATTTTATTGTATCTAATGATGCACTAGGTATTGGTAAAATTAACGGGTTTACTGCTTAGTTGCTATAGTTTTGCTCCATGCAAAAAAAAAATAGTTTAGTTCAATTCTGTCACATGAAACGTAGTATTTATAAGAGTATTAAGTTCTGTAAATTGAAACTCGTTGTTATTCCTAGTTTAAATGTATGTGAAATAGAATTTCATTCGTAGATAGATTTTTGATGATGTGTTCTGTATATCTTGATTTGAACAATATACGCTTCCAACAGTTATCGTTAAAATAAGAATAAAATAGCATATTCAACCAAGAGCTCATTTACAATTATTTTAATGAATGTGCATGTATAATGATTTAATTCTAAAAAGTTTCTGGACGAAAAATAAAGATTTTATTTTATAAAATATGCTTGATAGTAGTCGTTATTTGATATTATTAATTCGTTAAATTTCTTAGTATTTTGCAAAGAGTTTTGTATTTGTTATATTTTTGTGTTAATTTACATGAAATTGTCCATTAAAATCATATTATTTATATTTTATGATCTAAACCTAATTTTTCAGGAATTTTAAAGTCTTCTGTATTTTTGTCAAGCAAATTCCAGAGAAATTATTCTCTATTTTCAAATTTGAAGCTTGCAAATATAAGTGTGCCATCTCTTAAAAATTTTAGTTGGAGAATTCTGAAACTTGAAATATCATAAAATTTCACTGATACAATAAACTTCTTGAAAAAAGCTATAACAAAAAATAGCAATAGTTAAACTTCCATGTCTTCTATACTTATTATAATATTTATATTCGTTTTTTGAACGAACTTAAACACAGATAATAAATCTGACTAATTCCAAATGCAGGACACAAATTATGTACTTAAATGACCTGTCAGTTGTTAATTTCGCCACCCCCATTATTTATATCTTTTAAATTATTTCTTTTAAAAGGAATAAAAAAAATATTCATTTGAATAGAAATAATTTTTAATTGGCAATGTTCACATATTTTTACCTTTGGGATATTTCCCTTATTTTAAAATACTTTTCATTTTTGTTCAAAACTATATTATTTAAATTTATCATTCATTTTATTTAAATATTAAAAAAAATGAACGTAAGTAATATTAAAAAGACTTGTTCACATTTGCTTGATGGTTCATTTATGACAAAATTCAACTTTTCTCTTGTTATTATATCCTGTTATTTGAAGATTATGAGTCTCTTTGAAAATTATTATCTTTTTGAACCTTTAAAACATTTCGTGCTCATATTCATTTATAATATTTCTTAATAACTTTCTAGTATTTTTAGGCAGAAAACTTAAGCTATTTTGTTGCTGGGATCTGTTTTTCTTTCTAGTAAGTGGGAAATTACACTTTCAACTTTCTTTAGTTCTTATTTATATGATTAATTAAAAGCCGCTGGAGGAAAATATCGAGCACACTCGATGATCCATCAAAATCATTGATGTTTAATATTTAGATAAATTATTGTTACATTTTCGGTATCCGCCTCTACTGTCAGGATCAATCTTTAGGATATTTTAGTTAATAGCATTATTTCATAATGATAACATAAAATAAAATATTTCCGTTCTAATATGCTCAATACAATTATGGAAAAAAAACTTAAAACAGAAAGAGAAGCCAAAAAAAAAAGATGGAAAAAATTTAAAATTCCAGTCTATCTGCAACTCCTTACAGTTATAATATTTCGCTCAATTTAGAAAGCTTTTACTTTGAAACATTCTATAAGATTCTTACATTATGAGAATAGTACTTGTTGCTTACAAAGTGATCAACAATTTCATTCAAAGTCTGGTTATCAGATTTGCTTAGAGATCTTGATAGAAATAATCAATTGTTCAACATTCATTTTAGCATTAGTCATGTTAAAAACTGGTTTATGTCAACCTTTTCTGTAAAATACTGTTAAAGGGGTAGATATGATGGATTATGCACATTAGTCGAAAACCCTAAATCACTATTAAGCAAAATTAAGAAGTAATATATATATATATATATATATATATATATATATAAGAAAGTTTCATGATTATTTGCAGCAAAAAAAATGGAATTTATAGAAAATTCTGAGGTTACAGAGAGTTAGAGTTTCTCTGTAAATTTTTAGATTTTTTCAAACCTAATCTTGAAATTTACCCACGTTTACTTTTGAATTTACAAAAATATTTTCCTTGATTAGAAACTTTTCAATTATTTTTTTGTGTGTCTTGTACACAACCAGGCTTACGAGAGAAGAATATTTGATAAATAAGCTGAATTATAGCCCAAAATTTACTTCTATCACTATTGCAAACTGTATAATTTTCAAAGAAAGAAATACGTGCCTAATACTTGGTTCCCACACCAAAAAAAATTAATAAATAAATAAAACTGACATAAAATAGAGAATGTTAGAAATGACATAAAGTTTATATTGAATGGGTTATTTTCTGCATGATATTGAACATATAAAATAGCACCAAGTTAATTATTTATGACTCTGTCGCAGGGTATTTTGTCGACATTAAACAAAGATATGCATTAAAATTAGAGGGCCGTAGAAACGAGGTAAGATGAAGAAAGATCGAGAAGAATTCATGGAAGGATAAATAAAAGATAAGGGGAATAGCACAAGAAACCGCAAAAGATACAAAATTGATGAGAACAGGAAGAGGCATAGGTAAAGGTAGCCAATTTAAAGACTATAGTTAACGAGATGAAAAAGGAATACGGCTAAGAAGGAACGATTAAGCGAACCAGCAGGACGGGAAAAAGAGGAAACAGATGTGGTGAAGCGATAGTTTGGCTCGGAGATGAATGAAGAAGAGAACTGTGAATGGAAGAGTAATTTAGTAGTAATGAGAAGAACGGAAAACAGATGTAAGTCCGATCGTGGATACCATGAAAAAAAGAGGTAAGGAAGAAAGGCACCGAGCCCTCAGAGAAGGAAGTAATGGAATGATCGAGAAAGATGAGTAGGAGCCAATAAAATCAAAAAGAAAATATGGCCAATAAGAAATAAGAAGGTGGAGCCAGTGAGAATTGGTACAAGAGAATTTGTAAGCAGATAGAACAGAGACTCGAGATGCAGAGCTGACCAGAGACTCCAGATGCAGAGCTGACTACCAGACGTAAATCTGAGCTACCATGAAGTAGATATGACGAGGAGCCATCACAGAGTCTAAGCCGATAGAAGAGAGACTCCAGACGCAGAGATGACCACAAGACGCATATTTGAGATGCCATGAACTAGATATAACTAGGAGCAATCACAGAGTCTAAGCTGAGAGAACTGCGACTCTAGATGACCAGAGCCTGACTTCTCCAACCGGAGTGAACGACCCCGCACGTCGCCGAGAATCAAAGAGCCGATGAGAAAAGAAGTTTGCAAGTGTATTAGCCAGCCCCCAGATGAGCGACTGAAAGACACCGTCTGACCACATCTGTCAATGAAGGTAATCGCCGGACAATGACTGACGAACTGTGACACCCCCTATTGAGCCCAGATAGCCACCGAAACAGTTGAATGCGTATATGAGAGTGCCTCTACAAAAGAACTGTTTCACAAAGACAAATTCAGAGCCTACCTGAGGGGTAATGACTGATGCGACGTAGCTCCCATTTTATGGTATTTGTTATATTATTTATTGGTTACTATATATCCATTGCTTTACTGCCTCATGGTGATAATTAATTAGATGAAAAGAGATTAATAATTTAAAGATTTACGAAACTCTTCAATGATCATAATTGCCTTTTTTGTAAGAGAGAAATTGAATGATGAATTAGTTATTTTTAATATATTGGTATGAATTTAAGTGTATGCCTAACGTCTCAGTTGAGTTAGTTGAAGCTATTTAATAAAGTTTAATTTAAGATGTACTGTATTAATTGTATTTGTGTGTCTAATAAATCCGTCTATTAAGTTCAATCAAAATGGCCATGTTATATTTTATTCAAAACGCAATGTATCATTTTTATTTGTCATTTTGAGTAATTAGTTCAATTAATTATTTCAATTATCCTCCCCCTATTTATAACCATTACATTTACTTCCGCGACCATGTCACTTTCAAACCATTACAGACTCTTAATGATAACTCTTTTTTTGGGAAGTCTTAGAAGTATAAGTGAATCTTAAGAGCTTTTCACATTGAATCCGGAGCGTCAGCGTAGAAATTTTTAACCAATCATATACCATTTAACCAATCAGCGCCAACGGAATCTTTAACGCTGAAGCTGATGGATGCAATATAAACAGGGGCCTATTCACATAGAGTCCGTCAGCGTCAGCGTTAAAGATTCAGTTGGGACTGATTGGTTAAATGAGTAAATGATTGGTATATGATTGGTTAAAAAATTTTACGCTGATGCTGATGGATTCTATGTGAACAGGCCTTTGGAGTTTCATTTAGAGAACTTTGGAGAACATTTCATAGAACGTTTTCTTTTCAGTTACAAGAAAATCTTAGAGAAGAACATTAGTTCTCGTATGTGAAATCGCAAGGGAGAAAAAATGACGTAACAAATTTAATACAGAAAACTGGTGTAGTAATTGGTTTTGTATTATTTCCCAATACGGCATATTTCTTTAGCTTGCCTAAAGTAACGTTACTGTGTAAAAAACTATATATACATTTTCAAGCTCAATCAGTGCGTTTTTACATTTAAAAAATTCCCTTCTAGATTTCAGTCACGATTCTCTTATCCTAAATTAGTAAGGTTATCACTATTTCAGTTAAAATACCAAAACTTAGGTTTACCTGTGTTTGTGAAAAAATACACTTTATATTCAGAGCATTGTATTTCTAAAGTAATTTTACAATTTCTGCTTTTGATTTAACATCAAATGTTATTTCATATTTATGAGACTGCAACAGTTTATTCGGTACCTACAAATTGAATTTGTAAAATATAAAATAAATATCATAAAGTTGAATTTTTGTTAAAAATTTGAATTACTAGGTATTTTATTTTCCTCAAAAATTAACTTATAGCATCGAAATAAAGTTTGTATATTGTTTAACCTATTAAAATTTGTTACGTATTGTTGAATAATCTTTCAAATAAAGCTGCCTCAGTGAAACATAGCAGAGTCTTGATAAGGAAAAAAAATACGACTCGAAGAATCAAAAATAAAAGAAGTTTAATTACATTTTATAGTAACTAACATAGCGTTGGGTAACTTACCCAAACAGATAAAAAAAAAGTCAAGGCAATAACAAATGCTCCAAGCTCAAAAGCTCTCAGTTACAAGTATGTACTCCCCTTTTATACCCGAGTACTTACATACAATTTTACATATCGATTGAAGGAGCTAGTATCGATACAAAAAGAAATAAAAACAGAAAAAAACGGAGTTGTGACCTCACTCCTTCAGAGTGGCGTCATACATACAGCATGAAGCAACATTACTGTGAAAATGGGAAGTGCAAAGAACCGGGTTACTAACATTGGCCCCCCTCTTTACACTTTCAAAAAGAGTATATATATACACATTACATAATACAAATATACATTACATAATACAAATATACATTACATAATATAGGAAAATATCAGTTCACAAGCATTGAAAAAAAAAATTAGAACAACTTCAAATGTCTCACTTTAAGTTAAAGTCCATCATTTCATTTACAGAGTTCATTATCTTTAATCATACTGTCACAAAACACTGCATCTCTAAATCTTTTTAGTTCTATCTTTTGTTGTGGCTTCGTAAAAACATCTGATAAGTTTGATTTACTTTGTATGTACTTTAATTCAAAAAGTTTTTGGTAAACTAGGTCTCTTACAAAAAATAATTTAATGTCTATGTGCTTTGTTCGATAGTTTTCAAGCGGGGATTTAACAAAGTTAATAGTAGCTTGATTATCAACAAACAACTTTGGGATGTTTTTATTCTGGGGTATAATTTTAAATTTCTCACACTCCTTGCAAATACGTTCATACCAAGTGAGTTCTTTCGATGCTTCCGTTAAGGAAACAAATTCAGATTCCATGGTACTCAAGCATACCGATTTCTGTTTAAAAGAACGCCAAACTACTGGAGCCTGATCAACAAAAATTATATGACCTCCCATCGAAACTCTACTATCACGATTATTTGCAAAATCAGCGTCAGAATAAGCATTAAGATCTAGGTTACTAATATTAGAAATGTCGAGTTTTAAATTTTTAGTATATTTTATATACCCTAGTAACTTAAGAAGTCCCATCCAATGTACCATTCCTGGATTTTGTTGAAACTGGGAAAAAAATGTTGATTGCGTATGAAATATCGGATCTCGTTCTGTTAGCTAAGAACGCCAGACAGCCTACAAGACTCCTGTACGGAATTTTAGACATTTCCTCAATTTCAACTTTATCCTGTGGACACTGTGTTTTAGAGTAAATAACCCCCTTCGCTATAGGTAATGATGATATTGGATAGCAATACCTATCATATGTTCTGCAAATTTTATTTATATATTCAAGTTGGTGAATAAAAAGTTTCTTGTCAGTTTCTAAAAATTCAACCCCTAAAAGTTTTTTAGTTTTCCCCAAAATTGTTAAGTCAAATTTATTTTTTAACAATTTAATAGCTGTGTCGACATGTTTTTGTTCTCTCCCAAACACGACTATGTCATCCACATATAATAAAAATATAACATTTGAATCTAAAATATATGCGCAATTACACCATTCAAATTTTCTAAAACCCAACTCTTTTAATACCGCGTGAATTTTAAAAAACCATTCTCGCCCGCTCTGCTTAAGTCCATATATTGACTTTTTTAAACGACAAACTAAATTGGATTTCTCAAAACCAGGTGGCTGACGCATATAAATTACTTCGCTTAATGGGGCATATAGGTATGCGCATTTAATATCACACTGCAAATGTGTCCAGTGGTTCAGGCAAACGAGTACAGCGAAAAAGAACCTTATCAAGCTAAAGTTGATAACTGGGGAAAAAACTTCATCAAAACTTTCACCTTTGCGTTGGTGAAAACCCTGGGCAACTAAGCGTGCTTTGAATCTTTTAATCTTACCCGATTCATCCTGCTTTGTAGTATAAACCCATCTACAACCCAACACTTTAGCATTTTCAGGTCGTTCTACTAACTCCCAAACACCTCTTTCCTTCATAGTGTTTAATTCATCCTCCATTGCATTAAACCACTGTTCACTTTGTTTGGAATTCATAGCCTGTTTAAAACATTTTGGAATGTAAATTTCCTTTTTTAGTCATTCTGACATTAAGCTACTATGACCCGCTTTGGTTCTAGCAATAATCCCTGAATATTTATTTTTGGAAGAAAAATCAAAAATTTCTGGTTGAAATTTAAGATCATTTTTTATACAATATTGTTTAACATCTTTCAATGACCTCAACCTACTCGACGAATCATCTTTTCCTTCCTCATAATAATAAATATCAGTTTTTTTACTACTTGTCCTTGGAACAGCTTTACGCGTCCAGTTTACAATTTTGTTACCGGGTACTTCAGAATCAGTATCACATACAGAACTCTCACTATCTGTTTGGGGCTTTGAAACATTCAACTCTTCTGAATCTTCAAGGGGAAATTTAAAACCCACGAACTCTGGGTCCAGTTCGCGTTCCACAGTCGCCTCACTCAAACCGCCCTTTTGATTTTCATCAAACGTGACATTTATGGTTTCGATAATCTTATGCTCGTTCGGCATCCAAATTCTGTATCCTTTCGTCTGCAAAGCATACCCTACAAGAATTCCTAGTTTAGACCTTAAATCTAGTTTTAATCTTAATTTTTTAGGTATACCGACAAAAGCTTTCGTGCCGAACGGCCGTAAGTGTTTAACCGAGGGCTGTCGTCCGTCATAGAGCTCAAATGGTGTTTTTGTCATTCCAGCATGGCATACACGATTCCATGTGTAAGTGTAATGTAAAAGAGCCTCTGGCCAAAAACATTGACTCATGCCGCTATCCCTAAGTAAAACATTTATCCCGTTTACAGCAGTATAATGAAACCTTTCATATACTCCATTCTGCTCTGGGGTGTAAGGGTTAGATTTTTCATGTTGGATCCCCAAGTCGTCACAATACTCCCTGAATTGATCATTTATAAATTCTGTATCATTGTCAGTACGAATACATTTAAGTTTCCGATCCAGGAACCTTTCAGCTCTTGTTTTAAAATTTTTAAAGGTTTGAAATACTTCTGTTTTAGATTTAAGGGGGAAAACCCAAACTTTTCTAGAATAGTCGTCGACCACCGATAAAAAGTATAAATGCCCGTGGATCGATGGTCTCGGGAAAGGACCACACAGATCCATATAGATCAAGTCAAGGGGGTTTTGAGATCGTATACTATCCAGGGATTTAAAACTAACTCTTTTGGATTTAGCTTCGCGACATGGATCACACGAATCAAGATCCCCCGTTAACTTTGGTAACCCTTTTACACTGTTATTTTTAGATGTTAATTTTATATATTCTGCATTTATGTGAGCAAAGCGTTTATGCCATAGATTTAAACTTTCCGAAGCAAAAGCCGTGGAAAATCTATTTTTAGAACATTTAGAGATGGTGTGTTTTGCCTTTACAATTTTTGAGTGAAATTTCTGAGCATCATGACATTTTTCATATTCTGGGTAAATACAATAAAGTCCATTTACTAATTTTGCAGTAAAAAGTAGTTTGTTGCGCGATATCACATCTATTTTTCCATGACCTCCTACGTATTTGACTCCCCATTCGTCAACACGAGGGCCAGATATGAGGTTTTTCCTCAGTTCTGGTGCATAAAGTACATCAATTAAGGTATATTTTTCACCATTTAGAAAAATAACTACAGATCCCTTACCTGTAACAGGGGTAGAGACACCGTTAACTGCTCCTACTAGTGTCTGATCTGTAACTGGTGTAAAATCGGACATTAGGTGTCTGTCCTTGCAAAAATGAGACGAGGAGGCTGTATCGAACACCCAACAACGCTCCTCAATTCCAGTCACTAACGCTTCCAGCAGGAAACTGTTGTTTGGTCGACTCGGACTGGTATACTGACATCGTTCACGTTCGGAACTTGAACGTTTAGATTGCTTATAAGTCCTTGATTTTCCGGATACACGACAATCTTTGCGAAGATGACCAGGCTGGTGACACTTGTGACATTTTTTTCTCTGTAATGTATGAGAATCTGCCTGCTTAGGATTGTCAATCATCTCTTGTCTCGGGAACACCTCCTGCCGGTTTCTTGTTAGATAAGAAATATTTGCTTGGTCTGCAACTCTCTGTTTCAACCTTGCTTCTTCGGCAAGTAATTCTTCTCGTACAGAAATAAAAGTAAATTGATCCTTCTCCCACCGATATATCGTTTGAACAATATTATCGAACTCCTTTGGAAGATATCGCATAAGCTGAAATATTTTATCTATTTCGGATACAGCATGACCAGCCTCACTCAGCTTATCAAAAATACTGGCTAGTTTACTTGAATACAGCCCTATGTCCTCATCTGGCTCCATACGACAGGAATAGAATTCATTCTTAAGTGACATGACACGAGCACGACTGTCTGGTTCAAAGTACTTTTTCAGCTTATCCCAGGCATCAGGTCCGTCAATAGCTTTTTCCAGCAGGGCACGATATCGAGGCGATACGCTCATGTAAATCGTCGAAAGCGCTCTGTTTTTTCGATTTCTAAAGTCCCTTGCTGCAGTCTCGTCCACCGTTTCACCTTCTTGTGCTTCAGGTGCTTTTTCAGTTCGTTGAACAATCTCCCAGCACCCCCGTTCCATCAGCAACATCCTCATATCTGTACACCATGTTGAGTAATTACTTTCGCTTAAAAGCGCGATCCTAAAATTTACTTCACTGGTACTTAACGCCATTCTTTAAAGCAAAACCACTTCCAGGAAGAATTTAATGAAATTGTATCACACAATGGTTTTAAAAATATGAGCACAAGGCGAGCACTAGACGAATTAGAGTGAAAACGTAATTTCCGGAACCAGTTCAGTCCAACGTCATTTGAAGCAAAAGTTAATTGTGCAATTACACTTGGGGTGTCAAGGCCCCCCCTCTGAGCATTCTCTATCAGCTTATAAAAATAAACTTCCTAGAGTCATTTTTCCGAAAGCAGATTAGCTATGCTAAGGCGTCTGGGCACATAACCATGTTGAATAATCTTTCAAATAAAGCTGCCTCAGTGAAACATAGCAGAGTCTTGATAAGGAAAAAAAATACGACTCGAAGAATCAAAAATAAAAGAAGTTTAATTACATTTTATAGTAACTAACATAGCGTTGGGTAACTTACCCAAACAGATAAAAAAAAGTCAAGGCAATAACAAATGCTCCAAGCTCAAAAGCTCTCAGTTACAAGCATGTACTCCCCTTTTATACCCGAGTACTTACATACAATTTTACATATCGATTGAAGGAGCTAGTATCGATACAAAAAGAAATAAAAACAGAAAAAACGGAGTTGTGACCTCACTCCTTCAGAGTGGCGTCATACATACAGCATGAAGCAACATTACTGTGAAAATGGGAAGTGCAAAGAACCGGGTTACTAACCGGGTATATAAAATAACATTTAAAAGGATCTAAATTTATAAAAATGTAGTGCTTTTAATTTTCGCTCAAACGATTATTCAAGAAATAAATTACATGTCCTCTCATAAATGTTTATACTTACAGTTTAAGTAATTACACTCATGTAGTTTCCACACAAGAAAAGTCAAGAACATAAATCTTGATTTCAAATCTCAGAGTTTTTCCTTAAATATCAAATATATTTTATTTTATAGTTGTAAAATAAACTTTGGTTTTATTTCATGTTAACGATGTTAATAACACTTTAATATACCTTATACAGAAGTATTCTCTGATTTTTAAATATATAAAAATCATATAAAGTAATTCCCAGTAAAAGTGGAAAAGGCCTACTAGCTTCAAAATAATAATAAGATATAGGTAAAATATATCTAGTTTATAATTAGTTTAAAAATAATAATAATAAAATAAAACTGCATTCAGTATAATTTACAAATACAAATACGGCATCTGTACCGAGTCCTTTGCATATTGTCGGTAGTGACATAAGTGAATAATATAGAAAATTATCTGCCGTCCTTTTAGCCTGCTTCACTAGTACCATGCATCTTGAATGTAACATGCAATGAATAGAGCAGGGCCGCACAATTCGAAATGTGATGAGGGCTATATTACTTTATGGAAAGCTGTTGCGGGCCGAAATATATATATTATATATATATATATATATATGTGTGTGTGTGTGTGTGTGCGTGTGTGTGTATATTATATATATATATATATATATATATATATATATATATATAGCTATATATTCATTCAAATTAAGTTACTATTTTTAATTTTTATTGTGAATTTCATGGTTTTTTTGCTTCAATGTCCTCCAGAACTTTCATGTCAGTTACATGCAAAGAAATATTTTATTATTCTCCATATTGAATCTTACGTAGAATTTTGCGGAAGCATCTCAATATGTCAAACAAATGAACAAAAGTTAAATTTTTTCTTACATATTTTAGCTATTTATTATTTGACCTCTTTAAATGTTTTACTATCCTTTTCATGCGAGTATAGTGTTGTTCTCTATCCATATGAAAGTTGAATTATCTTCTAGATAATATTCGAATCTGCAACTTATTTATTTATCAATCGCCTGTCGTATTGAAAAAAATATTTATTTATTTAGGACTACTCAAATAGTGATATCTCTTTAAAACTTCTAAACTTCTGTAAGATTATGGATAACTTGAATCAACTATGAAAATTAAATTATAGTCCTTCAGAAAAATACGCAATTTTTAAATACTTAAAGTTCTAATGACTAAATTACGCTGTCTTAAGGGTCACTGTTCTTTAACAGGACGTTCAGAATCAATAGTATGAGCAAAAACCTTAGGGTAATACGTCTTATATGTGTTACTACCTTTTCTTTAGATAAATAATCCAACAAAGATAGATAAAAATAATACGAATATAGACAAAAAACAAACAAATAAATAAAATGAATTTAAATTTAAATTTAAATTTTTGCTTATTTGTATTGTTTATATTTTACCTTTTCTTTAGTTCATAGTAAGGTTACTGAGTTGGGTTTTATTTAATATTTTCTACAACAGTTTAATATTCTGCCTTATTCCCCCAAATTTTATGTCTACATATTAAGCTTAAAGTCTATTGAAAATCATGAACTTAAGGCCATTGAATACAAAAATTTATGATGGAATATCTACCCCAGCCGAGATTCATAAGCCCTTGTCAAAGTATCATTTTTATGACTGTCCTTAATTCTTACGATCTTGTTTTATAGTATTCATTTTGTTTTTAAAAATCAGAAAAATTATTACGAAATACTAACATAGTTTCCTAGGTAACGTTGCAATGGATATGTAGCATTCGTACTCTATAGAGGAATAAAATATATTTTTGTACATAAACGATATATTCTTTACACCCAGTTTAAAGATTCAGAACCACTGCTGTTTGATGAAGGTGCCATTTATATGTATCCAATAGATTATTCCTATTCTCATTAAGGAAAATGAGTGTTTCCTAAATTGTAATCAGTTTTGTGCTCAGACTTTCGTCAAAATTTAGGCAAAACAATTGATGAATACGTTTTTCATAGATTAGGTGAAATGTGTAAGTTGTATACAATATATTAAATAAAAAGAAAAATTTATTTCTTCGTCTCGAAACCAACTCTTCAGTAATATTGATTAGTTCTTAAACATTTGTATACAAATGCATGCAGAGGGTATAAATATAAACTGTAACTTATATATTTTGGTCTCGCTGTTTAATTTTTGGTTTTTTTTCCTTTCTCAGAAAAATTAAATTAACGATACTTATAATTTGATGAGATAATAAATTTAAAAATATAAACATTTTATTTGATTAAATGTTATGTTTTAAATATAGACATTTTTAAGAGGAAAATACTCTAAATCAAGGTGGATTCTAGATCAAGTGTCAAAACTGCTTGCTTAAAAGTTAAGTTTTAACGTTTAGTAGTTTTTGATTCATTTCAATAATTTCCTTGAGATATTTTCAACATTATATGTTAAATTACACTTAAGTCACTCTTTCCTGAGATCTATGAAATTTTCAACTTTATATTAACATATTATATAGATAAATTACTTATTCATCAATACAAAAGTTAAAAATTTTATTGTTAATAGAAGTGTTTAGTGATCTCTATTTTGTATTAAAAAATAATTTTCGACACCCTTATTGCTTTGATCCCCCCCCCCCCACAAAAAATAAATAAATAAATAAATAAATATAGTGCTTACCAAAAAGAATCATACTTGTACTATATAAAGATCGTTCATAATTTTAATTTATTTTACTTTTTGAATTATAACTTGATTTTATTAGATTTTTAAACTAATGTTGTAATCTGCTGCAAGAACTTTTTATGCGAGTATCAATGATATAATAAATTGAAAACGCTTATTAAACATTTGAACGATGCCTAAAATAGTTTAAGTAGTAAGGTATTCTAGTTTTTTTTTTTTCTTTATAACTGGGCGGAAAAAAATCTTTCTTTTACAAAATGAAGTTGAATAAATATAAATAACATGCTATATGAACTTCTTTATGCAGATTTTATAATGATTCAAATAAGAAGTCTCTCAAATTTTTTATCTAAAACTGATTTGTCAACTTATTTTTTATCTTCAGTGTTCATTTACAATTATTAATAATGAATGAATCATCAGCTTTCCAAAAAACTTATATTTATGTTTAGCAAATAGCTGTTACATCCAGGTTAATATCTAATAAATCACTTCAGTGTTCATTAATAAATATCTTCAGTGTTCATTTACAATTATTAATAATTAATGAATTATTAGCTTTCCAAAAAACTTATAATTATGTTTAGCAAATAGCTGTTGCATCCAGGTTAATATCTAATAAATCACTAAAATATTTAATGCTTAATTTCATATAATAACATTTTACATCTTGAAAAATTATTCTTTACCACATGCTCAAAAATACAAAATTCTATCCCCTACGTTAAACTTTAAATCGTAGATTAGAAATTATGTTCTACTTCCCAAGACAGAAATCTAGATTATCTGTGGGGTAAAATAGTGCTCTTATTAGAAATTCTAATTTTGGTTTGCAAGATTTCATTTTCAAACTATACGTTTTAATTTAAATCTTAATGTGAAGTCATCCAGAATGCAGAATTGTTTCAATTTATCTCAGAAAATGGGGAAAATTAACTTAAAGTACTAGTTCAAATTTTCTCATTTCACTGAAAGCTACTCAGTAATGCGCCTCTCCAAATCCGAAATTTTATCGTATCTTTATCATGAGTTCAATTAATTCGAAACACCATTAATTATTAATAGATTAGTAATTAAATGTGCCTCATGCAAACACGTCTGTTTCCCCAAACATTAATTACATAATACCATTCACCTTCCTAATGTCAAATCCTTTAAAAATAATTCGCTACACAGACTGTGGTGGCTTTAGCCTTTACTTAAAAAAAAGGGGGTTCTGCCATTGAATACTAGGACATAATTTCAAATGTGACTATTTATAGTTGATTCAATTAACGGAACTAATGTCCCTCTAGAGAACTGGGGTGCTATTTTGCATCACATTTAGATCTAAGCTTGAGGGAAGTTAGGAATAGAAGCTAGAACCCATGTAATGAAGTAAATATTAAATTGAAGGCATTTCAGATTATTGAACATCCTCTTTATTTCACAATTAGTTTACATAAAGTTTAGAGAGAATGGAATGAAGAATGAGACATTTGCTAAGTTAAATGTTATTGGTTTCATCTTTCACTTGCAATTTAAGTTTTTTCTGCAGAGTATATAATACTTTTTATTTCTTTTTAATTTATGAAAAAAATTGTATTAAAAAAGATCTATTATTTTAGTTCCAAGCCAAGAAATTTAAAAATTATTTATGAATAAAAATTCTATTATAACTGTATTTCTTAAATGAATAGCGCTTATTAAACGAATTAATTAACATTAATTCTCCCTTCTGATTTAAAGTAAAACGTAATCGAACTTAAGTGCTACTTATGGGGGATGATCAGTTACTTTAAACTGACGGTACTTCTTAATAATACACAGAGTAGACAATTTATTATCACCATATGACAGTTTTATGCAAATCAGTTGTGGTGTCTCGCTGTCACTACTAGAGAATACGATTGGTGTAAAAATGATTGCTGGATGATTGTAAAGGCAGTTAAAATGCATTGCTTGTGAAAGAATGGATATAAATCGCGATTTAACGGACTTTTAATGTGGATTGGATATAGGCATTAGAAGCAGTGGATCTAGTATCAGCAAAACTGCTTCACCTGTTAAGTGTTCGAGAGCAGCTGTTTGATATTAACCAAGAGTTGACTACGAAACAAAAACCTGGGTCTCAAAGGAAGGCGTGTGGTCTTCACTTACTACTGGATGCTCGAGCTGAGAAGAGATTTTCTAGACTTGTCCCAGTCCAACAGAAGGACAACAGTACGTCAACTTACAGCTAATCTTAATAAAAAACCAACTCTGATGGCCTCTCAATGTGCTGCTTACCGCCCATTATAACTTGTAGGTATGGAAGGCGAAAGCCTGTTCTAGAGACTTTGTTGTCTGCAGACAAGATCAAACGTCATATTGGACAGTAAATGAATGGAAAAGGGTAAAGTGGTCCGATGAATCACGTTTTCAACTAACTACACCATGCAGAGGGCAAGGTACGAATATGCAGAAAACAGCGCGAAAGCATGGACTCTAGGTGCATTGCCACAACATTTCAAGAAGGGGGGAACAATGTTATGGTTTGGGGAATGTTTTCCTGGCATTGTTTGGGACTTTTTAATCGGGTGAAAGTACCTCCGAATGCTAAAAAGCTTTTAAATATTGTCAATGATTAAGTACATTCAAGACAATGTTCCTTGTCTTTACGCTCAGATTGTCTCAGATGGTTTGAAAAGAGCATGATGTAGTTTTTACCTTACTAGTTGATTTGCACAATCAACAGATCTTAATTTAACTGAGCATTTGTGGAATGAGGTCGAACGGGGCATCAGGCAACTTAATCGAGAACAATCAAATCTTAGAGACCTGGAGAGTGCAGTTCATCGATTATGGTCTGAGATTCCTCAAGCCACCCATTAACATCTCATAAAATCCCTATCAAGGAGAATCACAACAGTATTGAGAGCTAAATGAGATCCAACGATGTATTGAGTAGATGGTCAAAATAAATTTGATACTCAGTGCATTTCTGCAATACTCCAATGGCCTAAACACACCTCTTTGTGTAAAAAAAAGTTAAAGCTATCGTGGTAAGTGTTAAAAAACGTATGTTTTTACATATTAACTAATTTTATACCTTTTTTAAAAAAATATATCTTTTTTTACCATGTACAAAAAAGCTAAAAAATATTACTCTCATTTAGTGCTTGTAATATGGATGTGGATTACATTTATAAACTAAATATATTTACTCATATGAATGAAAGAATATAAAAGAAATGAAAATAAAAAATTAACACTATCTGAATACTATCTTTTAAAAATTAAGGGTAAAAAATCTACAAAGCAGATTATCGTAAACTAGTAATTTCTAATATGTTCTGAGATCAACGTAAATTGTAAAATGAACCTATAAAAAAACAATATATATATATATATATATATATATATATATATATATACACTGGTTATCAAACATTAAGGAAAAGTCACAAAAATAGCGATTACTCAAAAAGTTACGCGTAGAATTTAATGAAACTTATACACATTAAACAACACATAGGTAGGTATAAAATAGCATAAAAAGAAATCGCCAGACAATTATGGTGTTATAGAAACTAGCATATGTATACAACGAACAATTCGGATGTGTCA
Source organism: Dolomedes plantarius (assembly GCA_907164885.2). Lineage (NCBI taxonomy): Eukaryota > Metazoa > Arthropoda > Arachnida > Araneae > Dolomedidae > Dolomedes > Dolomedes plantarius. The sequence continues at coordinate 178,842,054 of OU015494.1, forward strand.
GTTTGGTATAGGAAAGGTACCTTTAATATGACGCATGCCCCGAGAAGCAATACACCACATATAGCGATGTGTGATGCTGTCAATTATGCGGTCTATGAGTTCGGTAGAAAGCGAGAGCTATTGCTCTCGCAAAGCAGTTGAAAGCGTGGCTAGGGTCCTAGGAGGAGGATTTAGAACAGCTATACGTCGTCCTAAAGCGTCCCAAACATGCTCGATAGGATTCAGGTCCGGTGATCGAGCTCGCCACTCCATGCGCTGAATTGTTTCCTGCTTAAGATAAGTATCCACGATGCGAGCCCTGTGCGGTCTCGCATCGTGCATATAAGCATCAAGGATGTCATCTCTATATGTGTGAGCATTCAAATTTCCACACGGAAAGACATGGAGGTCTGTGCCTCCACCCAAAGAGATACCACCCCAAACACAGACACTGCCTGATCCGTATGCATCACTTTCACGGATGTGTGATGGATGAAAACGAGTTTCAGGTTCTCTCTAAATCAAAATACGCCTACTATCGCTTTGGAGGCTAAACCTGGACTCATCCGTAAATAGAACAGCCCTCCATTGATCACGCGTCCAGTCGACATGATGACGTGCCCACTGCAAATGTTCCTGCCTACGTGACGTGAGAGGGACGCAAATGGCTGTTCGCCTCGCAAAAAGACCACATTCGTGAAGCCTTCTACGCACGGTTGACGTTGATACCAACCTTCCAGAGTTTGCAGCGAGGGAGGATCTGCAGACGAAGCTTGCATACGGAGTTCCGGTTTTATTCCTTCTTGCGCATAATGACAAATATCGGTCATCGGCACTCGTCGTAGCATATGACCGTCCTTGACTGAACCTCCTGGATGCCGAATCCGTGGTTAGAACTTTTTGCCAAAATCTATGAACCACAGACGGACTCACATTTAGCCATCTGGCCACTTCTGTCTGACTTTGTCCTGCCTCTAGTCTCCCAATAGCTCCCCATCGCAGTTCTTCGGTCAAATGATGCCTGGAGGTCATTGTTACAATTTGGCTATGCCAGATGTCTAATCTCAGCCTCGCAGCGACAATTGTCGCCTTGCTCTGAGACATGCACTTTAGTTCTCCTCGCAAATGATGTATTCTGACTGCAGCGCCACTATTTCGCATGATGTAGTATTGTTTGCCACCTTTTACTTAACAACATATTCAAATTTTAAACAGATTGGCCTAGTTTTGAACGTGTAATCCCTCTTTTTGTGATTTTTCCTTAATTGTTGATAACTAGTGTATATATATATATATATATATATATATATATATATATATATATATATATATATATATATATATATATATATATATATATATATACAAGATGATTGTAATTAAAGTTTAACTTTCAAAAAGCTGTAAAAAAAAGAACCACTGGTCAAAGTGGCCTGAAGTTTGAAATGAATATACGCGATGAAGGGGGAAACAGTATGGCATAAGAAAATAAATTGTTTGAAATTTTAGCAATAGATGGCGCTTTACTCATCATAATGTGCAAAATTATAAACGTGTCATGCGCACCACACTTTGCATTTGTTGTAAAAACGTGGGTTACCTGACGTATCTCTCATATTGCATCTGAGAAGCTCATCATGACTCTCAATGAAGGATCGCGCACTGCTTTTGAAACTGTTTTACAAGAACGGCGACTGTGCGGCTACAGCTCTGAAGAAGTTCCGGACAGTAAAAGGAAGGAAAAATGGCTGTGGTCTGATGTCTGTTGCCGGTTTGGAGAAAATGATTGAGAAGTTCGAAGACACGGGTTCATTTGAAGTGAAATCAGGCAGAGTGATGAAACCAATTGCTCTGATGTCAGTAGAAGATGTGGCCACAGCGTTGCAAGAAGAGACGAGCAGTGGTATGGAAACCTGCAGTGCACGGGGAATTGTTTGATCATTAGATATGCCTGAGATCGCGGTGCATAAAATTTTACGAAACATCCTGCATTGCTATCCATTCAAAATTACACATGTTCAGGAGTTGCTTCCTGCTGACCTGCTTGTACAAATCTCTTTGCTCTAGAATTTCTTGCTCGGCACGGAAGAGGACAATGAATTGCCATGGAACATTTTGTGGACCGACGAAGCCCATTTCCATCTCCAAGTTCCATCTTCTCTTCCATTCTGAGTATTGGTATACTCAGAATTGCAGAATTTGAGCAATGGAAAATTTATTCGGACATTAACCAGTACCTCTTCATTCTGCAAAGGTAACTGTGTGGTGCGGGTTTACGGCATCGTTTTTCATAGGGCCATTCTTTTTCGAGGACATAGGTCCTGCGGGTCTTGTTACTTGTACCGTCAATGGGGAACGCTATGACACTGTTTTCCAGAACCGCGTCATTCCAGCACTTCAACAGTGTGCATGTGTGGGTAGCATAATTTTTATAGAAGATGGGGTTCTTCTAGACATTGTAAATCCAGTGAAGCAGATGCTCAAAATGCATTTCGGAAATGGTAGAATTATCAGTCGCCATTTTCCAACAACATGGCTACCAAGATCTCGTGATCTTAATCTTGGGGTTTCTGGCTGTGGGGTTACCTGAAAAATCTTGTATTCAGTGGTCCGATTGCCAACTTAGCTGACGACACGCATTGCCCAACACATTCAAAACGTCGCCCCTGATACACTCCGATCTGTTGTTGAACATGGTGTTTCAGGGTTTCAACTTGTGGCAGAAAACGTCGGACAGCACAATGAACATTTCTTGAGCAAGTCTCACGGCATTTAAAAATTGATTTTTCCCATTCAATGTGGCAGCAACTTGTCATGGTGGATGGGCTTTCCACTAAGAGTACCACAACTGCTGAATGACTTGGAAGTCATTTTTTCAGTAAAAAACCGATTCAGTCTTGCACATTGAACATTACTGTTGCTTTAACCTGTAACTCAATCTATAGCCGTCGCATTCGGAATCAAATGACACTGGTAGCCGAACCCATATACGTTATTACGAATAAAGCGAGATCGATTGCTAAAATTTTGAACTATATTTTATTTTCTTATGCCATACCCTTTCCCCCTTTTTCGCGTATATTAAGGTCAAATTTCAGGTCATTCTGACCAGTGGTTCTTTTTTACAGCTTTTTTAAAGTTCAACTTTAGTTATAATCACCCTGTGTGTGTTCATACATGAACAGTAGTTAGAGCTACATAAATAATCACTGTGAATACTCAATGAAAACTATTTGTTTGGAATATTTTCTTGTTTCCCTAATATATAAAGCAATAATAATATCTCGCAATTTTAATAAAAATAATTTCGGCTATAAGTATTTTATTTGCTGTGTGCGCTAAACAGTCGAGCTTGATTCTGCCGGCCATTCTATGACTAATTACGTTTACTTTCCTATCGCTCTGAAATTAAAGCTTATCATGTAAAATTTCATAATTCATATATCCCAATAAAAAGGAAAATCTCAGTCATTTTGGAGGCTAGCCATACAGATATCCATTTTACATTTAAAAGAATGAAAATATTACTTATTTCATTCAGCGCATTTATATCGAGGAAAATGGGACCTCCGAAGACTGAAAATTTTCACCGTAAAATTGCATTGTAATTCATATTGATTTTAGTTAAGCTCATAAAATCTTTCTGTATGAGATTTATAAGTTTATAATGACATTAGGTAAGCACAGTTTTTGATAACTTTGTTTCTGGGTAAATTAATAAAGAACTTTGGAGTTTTTAAATAAATCGTCGTCATGCAACTAACGTTAATTCTTTTATAGTTATAAAAATTTATTCTGTCCTTTTGCTTGAATTTTAAGTGAAAATTTAAAGTAGCTACACTGCTTTATGGTGTTAGAATTCTGTTAATTGGTATTAATTTTGAGTCGTTTTAAAATGGACTACAGGAGTAAAATATAATAAATTGGCTGTAATGTTTTAAACAAAAAATTCTTCCTAGCCTTTATCACATATTTTACAATACGTTAGTTATAATAATGATATATATATATATATGTTATGCCGAAAAGTATTTATTTTTCTCTGACAAAATTATACTCATTCCTTAACATAATTTTTCCGATAATAACTAATTTTATTAACCCTTTTTTAAGCTTTCCGTAATTTTTATATCTACCCTCAGACGAACGCTGAGCTAAAAATGACCCATGAGAAAATAGCCGCCTTGCAGTTTTAGACCACAGAAGAATACTTCATACGAGTGAAGCATCTCATAACTTCGAAATTTGCTCACTATGACGATCCTGCTGACTTTGTTAGATTTTCTGTTACGTTAAAAATATTAGCACTTAAAACACATCATACATTGCACTCCCAGAGGTACAAGTGGTAAAACTTCCATTAAATGCACAGTTTCGTATTTAGCAACACACTTATTAAGACATTCTGAGAGAGATATGAGATCAACCCTGCATGAAAGATCATTGAGTCTATCTGAAGAGTGTAAATGTAAAATTACAATTATACGTCCCTTCATACCCCAAAAATCTCGAAATCGAACTTCCCTTGTGGTCAGGATTGTCATAGTAAGCGAATGTCGGAGTTGCGCGATGCCTTTATATGGTATTGCTCTGTAGTCTAAAACTGCAAGGTGGCTATTTTCTCACGGGTTATTTTTAGCTCAGCGCTCTCCTCGGGGTAGATATAAAATTGCGGAAAGTTTAAAAAGGGTTAATAAAATTAGTAATTATCGACCAAATTATTTTAGGGAATGAGTTTAATTAAGTCAGGGAATAAGAAATACTTTTTTGGCATAACACACATACACACACACATACATATATATATATGTAATAAATTAAATATTAGGCCCTCCATTCTATCAGTTAAATTCCCTTTCCTAAATCCAATCCCCAGTAGCATTACTTTAGCGCTTTAAAAACCCATAGCAACAGAACTTCCCATAAAACAGCAAACGTTGCATTTCTACACGTGTATACGTCTCGATAAAAGCGTGGGTTCGCATCGCCAGCCCCAAAATTCCGCTGACATTTCAAAACAACAGCCACATGTACCTCGCTTCTAGCGCGTAAGGTTGAAAGGTGATATTGCACTTCGCTCCGAGCATCTGAAATGAAAGGACGTATGTTACTATCGCTCCTAATAAAACGATTCGACCCGACTGCTTCAAAATTTTAATTCCTTTCAGGCTGAGTCTAGCTCCAGCCATGTAAATTTGAGCTAGTTTTCCTTTTCAGGTTGCGTTTAAGAACGAGATTTAATGATTATATTACATAGAGTCGACAGGATTCGAAATCCATTGGGGTTTCCCCACACAGGTTCGAATCCTGTCGACTCTATGTAATATAATCATTACATCTCGTTCTTAAACGCAACCTGAAAAGGAAAACTAGCTCAAATTTACATGGCTGGAGCTAGACTCAGCCTGAAAGGAATTAAAATTTTGAAGCTGTCGGGTCGAATCGTTTTATTAGGAGCGATAGTAACATACGTCCTTTCATTTCAGATGCTCGGAGCGAAGTGCAATATCACCTTTCAACCTTACGCGCTAGAAGCGAGGTACATGTGGCTGTTGTTTTGAAATGTCAGCGGAATTTTGGGGCTGGCGATGCGAACCCACGCTTTTATCGAGACGTATACACGTGTAGAAATGCAACGCTTGCTGTTTTATGGGAAGTTCTGTTGCTATGGGTTTTTAAAGCGCTAAAGTAATGTTACTGGGGATTGGATTTAGGAAAGGGAATTTAACTGATAGAATGGAGGGCCTAATATTTAATTTATTATATATATATATATATATATATATATATATATATATATATATATATATATATATATATATATATATATATATTTATTTATTAATTTATTTATTTATTTATATGAGTAAGTATGCCATTCATTAATGTGAGAAACATTACTGTGATGACAGTTTGAAGAAAAGGGGGGAGTAAAATATCATAATGACACTCACTGTAACCATTTAATGTAATACTATTATTTCTAAATATATACATTAAAATAAAGATTATTGTTTTATAAAATGCTTTAATATCATTTGAAAATGTGAAGCTAGACAGTTTTATTTTTAAAATTCCTTTGTGAAATCTGTGTCTTATTCAGTTACGAATGGAAACAATGCATATGTATGATTAACTTTAACATTTTCCTTTGTATAAATCTGGTAAATGAAAAACACTTTCTCACTTTGCAAGGGTAGTTGAGCGGTAGGAGATGCAAGTTCAACCCTCACCCATGGCAGAAAGTTGTCACTGGGGCGCGAGACCATTAGAAAATGGAACAACAGAAAACGCATAAAAATTTATTAACATAAAATGAATACATAAATGAAATGTAGGCATTCTCTTCGAGTGTCGCTAGCCTCAATAAGAAAAGGGTAATATGTAAAGGAAGTGGTGAAAATAACACATGCTCGTTCTGAATTAGTAGAGTTTATAGATTTCCTATCTGAAAGTTTAAAAAATGCGAGTTCCTTCCTCGCTCCTGGTTGACAGCCAGGCCCAAATTTCCGCATGGGCAAGTGGGGCACTTGCCCAGGGCCCCCAAAATTATGGGGCCCCTAATTTAGTATAAAGTTGTACATAGTTTTGAGAATTTGTTTTTTGGTTAATATAGTAAAAGGGTGCAGTGGCGGATACAGAAAAAAATCCTGGGTGGAGCACAGTGCACCCACTATAGTGAAAGCATGCTTACGTCCATAAGCGTTTCTGGTTTATTTATTTTTTTTTTGGGGGGGGGAGGGGGGAGTTGTAATAACTCCAGACTGTGATTTATTTTGAACTAGCTGTACCCGTCCCGGCGTTGCTCGGGTAATGTAATTACCAATTTTTTAGTAGCCTTAACCCTTTGTTAATGGGCGTCGCTGTCATCCTTTTCCTCACCACGATACATTATTTTACCCATATAAATTTAATCCTTTCTGGCACATTTTGGCAAAATTTTTGACATAGGATTACTAATCGAATATCACTGCAATAGTAATCGATTTCCTTGAAAGCGAATATATCACATCCTCCACATGCTGAAATTCTTTGAAATCTTCATAGATTTTTTCCACAAATACACCACAAATTATATGATATTAACTAAGTGCTGGCCAAAAAAATTACGGCATTACTAAATGTGATTTTTTAATCGATTATCACTGCAATAGTAATCGATTTCCTTTAACCACCAATCCCTCATAGAAAACAAACGCCCCAACACATCACGTGCATGACGTCGAAAAACTGGTTTTTCTCCTATTTTCACCCGCTGTACCTTCGTCCGGAAATGAAGAACGAAATCTCCAAAATGAGATTTCTCGCAAGAGTTTCCGAATCATAAAATAAATTATTAAAAAATAACTACAATTTGTAAATTAATTTTGGTTCTGGCTTTCGAAACTGTGATGTCTAGGGTCTCTGAGATAAAAATTTCGTAAAAATGTAACGACATTTACGTATCGATTCGACAATTTGGAGAAAAGGGTCACGGACAAAATCGCGTTTTTTTCCAAAAACGGGTGCGTACAGGCGATCGAAAAAAAATCACAATTAATCGATAAATTAAGACAGACAATTTTAATTGTGATTTCCGTATAGTGTCATCTTTCCCGTATAGGCTCGTCCGAAAAAAAAAATCTTGGACGGATACGTTAGGATTTACGGAGCTTTTACTCGGCCGGGAGCTCCAAATCGCGACTAAATATTTAATTACGGAAAATCTAATTAAAAAAATCGAAAAAAGGGCTTCGAGGTGCATAATGAGACCTCGGGAAGCATCTTCGTGTCGAATCTCAAGACTGTCCGACCTACCGTCTTTGCGCTGCGCCGCGAGCAGACAAAAACTCGGTCACACACACACAGACTTTGTCTTTTATATAATAAAGATTTCAAAAGAAAATTTCATGAATTTATTTATTAACATTAAAAAGTAAATTAATTAATTAACACTTCTTATTAATATTCATTATTTTCTTCAAATTTTTGACTTGTCAGTCGAAATTTTTTTTGAATTTCTGGTCCCGATTTAAGGGAGGCCTGGGTGAGTGTCCCACATGTTCATGTGGAAATCTGGTCCTGAGGAGGGGGGACATGCCCCCCTCTGGATCTGTCCTTGAAGGGGGCCCCCAAAGTCTGCTTTGCCCAGGGCCCCATTGTGTCAAAGTCGGGCCCTGTTGACAGCCGTTACAAATACTGATTAAAACCTCTCAACCTCTTTTAAGTTCAGCCATGCATTTATTTATTTCAGTTATAGTATCATTAATGTCACGTACCTATAAGTATTATGCCATTTTGTTACATCGTATTAAGAAATTAATTTATTAATGAAGTATTACCCAAAAATTTAAATATCTTATACATTACTTATCATCGTCTTTAATGCATGCCTTTTGTTTAAATAAAGTTATCCTTAAATTAAGTTGTTAAAAAAACAAACAGGAAGATTTTATTTAATTAAAATAAGCAGTTTATGGTGTGGGATGCGTAGAAAAGTGATTTTGTTTATTACAGAATTATTTATTTGTTATTAGAGAACTAGTAAAAAGTAGCGTTTCCAAAGATAATTTAGTTGAAATAATAAAAATGCATTAAATTTTGAAGATTACTCGATAAAGTAGATATTATAGTAAAATGCAGGTTTCAAAAATGTGTCTATACCCCCCCCCCCCAAAAAAAAAAAAATTAAAAGGTCACTATTTTGTTGTTTAAAAACTAATCATTTTGCAACTCTACTAAAATTGTTCAGTTTCTAAATGAAGGTATTTCGAGTTCAAATATCAAGGTTTAACAGTTTATAAAGTGTACATTTCTCATATTAATTCGCATTAACTATTAAAATCAAGTATCGTACATTTATGCTGCTCTTATATCTGTTGCTGTGCTTTCCAAAAGGCATTACGATTGGTAGGATTTCATATTATGCTAAAGATGCAACTTCATCATAGATTCCTTAATCTCTTGTTTTGATCTGAAATCTCACGAAATCCATTTTAAACGGAATGTGTACTCTAAGTTCTCGTCACTAATGGTATTATCGTGGATATTACCGAAGGAATTACCCTGGGAATTTCGTTGGGTATTACCGTACCAGGATGAGTTTACAAGAATCGACTTTCAGCCTCATTTTCTCTATTTCACTCAAGATCTCTTATTGTAAAGCATTCTATTTTCATAACTTTTAATTGGACTTTATGTATAAAATTCCCCTGTATCAGTCGTATACGTGTAGCATTTCGGTGAAAAAAGACGTTCACACTCCCTCTGGATAAAATTCATTTTATTACGAGGAAAGTATACATTCTTCTAACTTTTTATCATACATTTTAAAACATATTAAAAATAAATATGGACACAAATACCTGTGTATACCTGAAAGCATTTGAGTTTATCAGTTTCTGAACTATTTTAAACAAAACTGAATATTTAACCATAAAAATATAAAAAAGACTGCATTTCTTACTTCAGGAAACATACGTTCTTAAAACATTCATTTTCAGCATGCATAAAGAAGCCATGTTACGTACCGACCTATTCACCAGAGGACAGCACTTTACAGTAAATATGCAAAATCTTAAGTGCTTTGTTTAATTTTCGCCACAAGGGGGAGTGAGCTGTCGCACAAGACCTGGGCGAGTTGATGTATAAATAGTGTGTGTAAGCGGTGGCTCAAATGTGAGATTGTGAATAAAATGTGATGCTATACTAGCAATGATCCGTCGTGTTTAATGAGTTATACTATCTTAATATTCTACAAGCCATGAATGGGTTTTCTTTCTTAAGAGGAACTTACTTTACAATGTGACACTACTTGCGACGTATGTTTAAATGTAGTGATTGTGTTAAAGTGGTTTCTTTGATATTTGTGAGAATATTTGCCATATATTCCTTGGGAGAAAGCAGTGTCAAACTACCTTGGCGTGGAGATTTTCAATACTGGCGAAATAAATATAGAAAACCCTAAACAGTACGTCGAATAAAAGATTAATTGTGCCTGATCTACATTGTTACACTATCAATTTGAATCTCCAGCATATTATACATATAGCGGTCAAGGAATAATTTCCTTGTTGCTCTGCAGCCAAAAATAGCGGATGCACACACTAGAAATTATATTATTAATCTGATATTGTTAGTTCACTTTTGTAAACGGAATTTAAATCCTTCATACTCTCAGAGAAGCAACGTTCAATGTTTCTTCGTGTCATTATTAAACAAAAGCTTTAGAAACATTGCAAGTATAATATCTTAGATGGAAATTGTCACCCTTAATATATTCACTATGAAATATTTATTAAAAAAGCAACGCTGATTTCAACTACCGAAGCGATTTCCATTTTCATTTACCGAGTAACAGGGGATTTTTTTATAACTATTTCATGGTGAATCTTCAGGGATTTTTTTCCTTTTTATCTACTTCCACTAGTTTTTGGAGTTTTATTACCTATTAAAAACAAATCGGCCTTCATTTATTAAATACTATCTGTATAGTTCACTATATTAGGGTTTGAAGTGAAAGAAAAATACTGCTTGAGTAAAACTTATAGTTATTATTGACTCGGCTTGAGGACTGCCAAAATAATATTTTCAGCCAAATTAAGAATTGATATTTTAAGCGTTGAAATACGGCAATTTATGGTAAGGAGTTTGGAATGACACCCCTCAAATTCTGAACCCTAACTTGCCCAGAAAAAGATCCCCCCCCCCCCCTCCTTGGCTTGCCAACTCAAATGGTTATTGTTAGATCTTCACCGTAAGGTTGTCGCACTGGGAGCAAATTGTTTCGTCACGACAGAATATTGTTCCGAGTACAACTACAGTTTTTGAACTTCATGATTGTCGTAGAGTACAACGACATTGTGTCCGCGGAATTAGAAATCGGGAGAAGGAAGTGCAAAGAATAAACTAATTGGAGGAAACGAGAGTAAAATGTGGGAAGGCTAAGAAGCGCTAATTGTAAAGAGGGCTATAAAGATAACAGAAGGAGATAAAGAAGGGAGAGGCACTTACAGACAGATGTACAAGAAATAATTATGCAAAAGGGCGGTTTGAGTAGAGAGAAAGAGGAAAATGTAAAAAAAGGTGGAGCAAAGTTATGGCCGTAATAAAAGGGGAGCCCACACGCAAAAGTCTTTAGCCCCGGGCGAGGTTGTAAAAGGGTCCAGATCCGTGGAACGATGAGAGTGGGGTCATGACGAGATATACGCCCACGAAGCCCAATGGACGGAGTAAATATTAAGGATATACCGCAAGCCAATCAGATAGTAAAATTGAAGAGACAATATAGCCAATAGGAAAGCATTGGAGGAGGTGTCCGAGAGTTAGAATGAGAAAGATATGAAGATGAAATAGCAGAATTGATGTTGGCTCATAGACGAAGAGGTTGCTCAGAAAAACACGTCGAGTACCGATAGTTGTTGAGTTATATATTAGGAGAAGTGAGCTGATAGATGAGAGGCAGCAGTATGGTTTAAAAATAACGTACTACCATTGAAGTCAAAAACCGGTAATTGTTGAAGAAACCATGATACAACGGAGTTCCGCCATGAAGTGATGATGACGCCAGATGTAAGAGAGATCCCGATCCTGTATGACCTGCCAGCTGAATAGTAGTTGTTCGACACCGAACTAGTGAGTTGATAGAGATAAGCAACAAGTTTTGTTGGCTGATAGACGAAGAGGTTGATGCAACGGAGTTCCGCCATGAAGTGATGATGACGCCAGATGTAAGAGAGGTTCCCGATCCTGTACGACCTGCCAGCCGAATAGTAGTTGTTCGACACCGAACTAGTGAGTTCGTCTATGAACAATACCAGTGTATGTTGCTATGAACAATCCTAGTGCCTCAAGACTATGCCATTCCCAGACGAAGGACCAACGCCACTACAATCTCGCATCCGCAACGAAAGTACCGTAATTTCCTCTTTCCTCACATTCATGTGCATAATCACTGCTTCACCCAATTAAGAATAGTTGATAATAAGAATTAAACTGGTAGGGCGTGATTGAATTAACATATATAAATGAGTGAAATTATTACCATGTCAGTAAATTGAGACAGGTTAATATGAGTGATATTTATATAAAATGATGTTATAATAATTAAATGAGTTTTTTTTTTTCTAAATGCGGAGGCACTTGTCACGAAGACATTCACCTGTAATTCACCGCAGTTTTGCTGGTCATTTTATTATGGGGGCGCCATATAGGCAGACCAGCATTGCCCCCTATGAAGGGACGACACAAACGGAGGCATTTTAGTGGCGCTTCGCCAGGATTCGATCTGAGCACCCACAGCACCGAAAACCAGCGCGCTGTACCATAAGGCCACCACGGCCCTAATTAAAGGAGTTAAAAGTAGATATTGAGTGTGGTAGATAATTAACATAGTAGAGTAATGAATTTGTAAGTGATATGTGTAGATGAATTATGAGATATATAGTAGGAGTGTATTGTATAATATTATATTAGTTTAATCAATAAATTAATCTGTCATTTCAAACCAGAGTTCTTTTCAATTGGTAAGGTCACAACGAAATCTAATTTCATTCTTGCAATGTACTAACAATATACGAAAAGGGGATGATCGAGATTATCTTGATTATACGTATTATATTGACATAATGATATCTTTGATTCTTTACATTAATAATTAATTTAATAAATAAATACATTCCCGACTAATCTCCCTGTCACAATGATAGGCTCAACTTACTTGGTAGAAAGGAATGCTCTTAGCTTGCTAAATACACTGCTGGCCACTGCAAATGCAACACCCTGAAGGAAACATGCAAATAACATGAAATTTACAACATGCATTAGCGGAGATGAGATATGCAAATGATTAGAATTTCAGCGCAGACGCACATCACGCGCGCCTGTGGCGCCACTTCAAAGCGCTATTTAAGGCTTGGAGATTTCGACGATTTCAAGTTCGGCAATTGTGTTTTTCTTGTGGTTTTTTCAAAAAAAACGATCAATTATGCTTCGTCAAAAACAGCGATCATCTTTTGATCAAGTATCCGAGTTCGACAGAGGAACGATAGTGGCCTACCGAGATTGTGGATTATCTTTCAGGGAAATCGGTAGTCGTGTTGGACGAAACCAAACAACTGTAATGCGGATATGTGATCGTTGGATGCAGGAGGGTACGCGGACCGGCGTGTTCGATCGCATCCACCTCAGCGCACCACTTCACGTGATGACAGGCAAATTGTGCACATGTCAGTGACGGATCGCTCAGTCACATCACGAACCATAGCACAGCACATGCAGTCTGTAACGCATCATCCAGTGTCTGCGCGTACCATTCGACGCCGTTTACAGCAGAGTGGTCTGTCCGCAAAACGTCCATTGCTTTGTCTACCCTTGACGCAGAACCACAGACGTCTCCGCCGCTAATGGTGCGATGACAGAAGGATGTGGACGGCAGAATGGAATGAAATTGTCTTTACTGACGAGTCACGCTTCTGTCTGCAACACCACGATGGTCGCATTCGAGTCTGGAGACACCGTGAAGAGAGGATGCTGAACAGCTGCGTTATGCACCGCCACACAGGTCCTGCACCGGGTATTATGGTATGGGGCGGTATTGGATATCACTCTCGCACACCTCTAGTACGCATTGCCGGTACTTTAAACAGCCAGTGCTACATCTCCGAGGTGTTGGAGCCAGTTGTCCTTCCTTACCTTCAGGGCTTGCCCACAGCCATATTTCAACAGGATAATGCGCGACCACACGTGGCACGCATTGTCCAACGGTTCTTCGTCAATCGCCAGATTGAATTGCTTACCTGGCCGCCTCGCTCTCCGGATCTTTCGCCGATAGAAAACATGTGGTCCATGGTTGCTCTACGATTGACCCAGATTCCATCCCCAGCTGCCACAGCAGATCAACTTTGACAACGTGTGGAAGCTGCTTGGTCTGCTGTACCCCAAGAACTCATCCAAAGTCTCTTTGAATCAATGCCGAGGCGTGTGGAAGCGGTGATCTCTAACAATGGCGGCTACTCTGGCTACTGATTTTGGCAGGAACCACACTTCACAGAAGTCTATAAATTTAATCATTTGATACTTGGTCAACATGTTATCTACAAAATAAATTTTGTTGTGATATCTCTTGTCTTTCTTGGTGTTGCAATTTGGGTGGCTAGCAGTGTATTATCTTCTCCTGGTTACTGGAAGTATTTATAGCATAATGCCGTCGATGGCACTTGCCTTACGGACGGCTACAACTACGTCTTTTACATTTGTAGACATGTTTAACTTACTTCATAGAAAGGAAGCTCTTTTCTACTCGACAGTCTTTGTTCAACATCATTTATCATCAATTGTAATTTCAACATACTCTAGCGTTCTTCTTTCTTGCGTCCTGATAAAAGTGATATGTGGGGATTGTGATTTCGCAAGAGTTGCGACAGAAAGGAAAACTAATATAAAACCAGCCAGTAACCAAACAATGTATAATATTTTTTCTCGAATTCTGTATACTTTAAGATGGAGGTTGACTGTATATTGAAGTCATCAATCGACATATACGTGGGAAAAAAAAAGTTATTCCGCTAATATTCACATAATTGCTGTTTTTTAGTTGTCTTACAATCTACGTCAGGCTAAAAAGCCCATAATAGGCATGGAAATGAATATTTATTGGAGTAAGAATTTTTAGTATAATTCTGATATTCCCGTAAAGTTTGAGAATATATATTGAAATACAACCTATGTTACGTGCTTGAAGACTGCGGAATTGAAATTTTAACAAAATTTCTCTTTGATGTAAAAATAGTAAAAGTGTAGTCAGGAAGAAAAACTTCAGTTCTTAAAGTTTCATCATACATTTCTCCTTTCGGGCTGTAATGTTGAGGTCGGTAATATTAAATCAAATGATACAGAAAAAAATGTTTGTACAGTTATACGTACTATAATAATATTTAAATACTACAGTGTGCCCTAAAAATAATGGTGGGGTTTCAAATGGCTATAGCTATGTATCAAATCATGTGCAGACACGAGTCATACGTCAAATGAAAGAGAAGCTCTCCAAGTTTATGTATACGAAAGCTTACGTGCAGACTCCAACAAACTTCGGTACTAGCGCCAGAAGATTCCGGAGAATTCCATTTTCCAGTTAGACGGAGCTCCTCTATATTTTGCTACAGTTGTGTGCGAACTTCTTAACGAAACATTTCCTCAGTGATGAGTCGGACGAGAAGGAGGGATCGCCTAGCCCCCCACGGTCTCCAAACCTTTCCCCCATGAATTTCTATTTTTGGGGGCTATGTAAAAACACAAGTGTATTCCGTTCATGTCTGAAATCTGGACCATTTAAAAGAAAGGATCACTGAAGCTGTTTCGTCTGTCACGCCAAGATGTTCTCTGCCGTGTATGGCAAGAGACTAAATATCGTCTTGACATCTGCAGGGCAACTGTGGGCGCACACATCGAAATCTACTGAACAGGTAAGAAACTTGGAAGTTTTCTCTTCAATTTGACGTATATTTCATCTCTCTCTACACTGCTTTGTTCCAAAGTTATAACCATTTAAAGTCCCACCATTATTTTTGGGACATATTGTATTTATGCAATAAAATATTGTAAGCAACATAGTTTCTATCGCACGTTTTTTTGTCTCATTAATATTTCTCTATTGCATAACAACACACATTTAGAGCTAAATGCATGTGTTCTGAACATATATATTTATTACTTGAAAAAAATGAGCCCATGATGTCATAAAAAAGTCAAGATCTGTTAAAGACACTTTCATTACTTACGACAACAGAATATTATTACGATATTCTGAATTTTTTGAAACCCAGTACAATGTAAATGATAGATAAAATAAAAAATAATCATTCCTTTTTCATTAAATAAACATTAAACTCTCCCCACCTTATTGAGATAGTTCTTTTACTTATATTCTGTATAGATGAAAAAATAATTCAATATTCTTAACTTCATTGAAATTTCGATAAAGGAAAATATTTCATTCTACCTGGAAATCAATAACAAAGCTTAAATGACTGTTCTCATTATTTGATATGCTATGCTCTAAGTAATAAGAGAAAAAATGTCAAAAAAATACCAAATCATATTTAGATTTATGTCAAGAAAATTTTCAAACTGCTTGGTTTCCATTTATAAAGAGTTTGTCATAAGACATATTACTGCCATCTAAAATCCAATTTAGAATATTAGTTTTGCAATCAATAAAAACGTTTGTATTGTAAGCATTCATTCATCTTTGCCTTTCATGAATGTCTTGATTCATTTATGTCAAGGAAAAACTTTATTTTCCTATAATGCATTGTAAATGCATTTCAGGAAAATAAAGAATCTACTAAGGGGTTTTAACAACGAGATTATTATGGATATGAAAGTGATCAATGCATACGAAACTTAAATCTATTTATAATATATGAATTTTAGAAATTTATATGCCGAAAATGATTATGCTTATAAAGTTTGATGTATATTGCATACGACTTTTTCTTAAATGAATTTGCCCCTGCAGCTGAGCAGTTTAAATAAAACTTTTAAATATTTTTCTTCATATGGATTATTTCTCTAATTCCAGAATCATTAAATATTTGACTAACAAATGCAGTAAAGCAAAATCAATTAAATTTTCTGGAATTTAGATCGAAAAATGGCTTTTCCTGAAGTTTATACGTTCTCTTTAAATGTGTGTGAGAGAAAGTAGCAAGTGTTATAAATTCAAAAATTTGGAAGAATAATTTTAGATCCCGGAATTACATACCAAATAAATAAATTCTTGTATTTAAAAATATTTTATGGGATATCTATTATGGTAAACAGTCCGCGCTGCAATTTATAAATGCTGACTGTTTCACGTAAAAAAATTCTTTCAATAAGTCATAACTAAAATATTTCACTCACCATTAAATTAATTCGTTTTTTTTAATTTATTTCAAAGCAAATGAAGCTCAATACAATTTAGTAGTCATTGAATACATTAAAAGTAGTGAGTATTCTACATATTTTTAATGGCAAGAAGTTAAAAAATATATGCCACTAAAAAGTATATAACACTCCCAAAAATATAGTAGTACAGAACCTTATTAAATTTCAATAAACGTATGATTTACTACTGATTTTTCATTACATTAACTTCTGACATCTGGCTGTCTGACGTTTTTTGAGGAGTGGAAAATGTGGATAATTTTTTTCACAAAGCATATATTATTTGCAGTATTTTTTCGAGTTTAAAATTTCATTAAATAATATTTTTGATATCTAATAAAAAGTTCAAAATTAGTAATAAATTTTCACAAAGCATATATTATTTGCAGTAGTGCTGTTCTAGATGCAATTCTAATCAGTTTAGTCTGAGGTACTTATTTTGTCGAGTTTAAAATTTCATTAAATAACATTTTTGATATCTAATCAAAAGTTTAAAATTAGTTGACTGTTTAAGGAGCTGATTTACCCTTCAGAGTACACACCAGAATTAACTTATAAAATTTTGAAAAGAGTAGGGAGCAATGCTGGCACACCTAAAAGGTGCTCCCATAATGAAGTAGCCAGCAAGACTTCGCAGTTAAATATCAAAAGGCGTAAAGTAAATGCACCTATAATGGGCCATGTCCCTATAATGGAACACCCTTTAGAAATGTCGAGAAATTAAGGGTCTATTGTTACCTTAGGCAGTGGAAGGGATGAGGGTCGTTGGCTACTACCTGCGAGGATCCCTTAGCATTGGAATTCAGTTCATTCCTTTACTTTGTGCGAAGTGTAAGGTGTATTCTACTAGAGAGAAGAAAATTTATGTTTGTTTTAACGTCTGCTTAAGAAATCTGTTAAGGTAAGTGAATTTTTTTTTTTAATTTATTTAAGTATTATAATGCCTGTTTATTGACTTAAAGTATTATTCATTACGATAGTATGTATAATTCAAATTGTACAGTGATTAAATGACAAAAAACTTAGATTCCATTGTCAAAATAGCGTGGCCCATCATGGGATCACGAATTGTTACACTGTCGCTGTATTGGGCCAGCCCGTGTGCTAGTACAAATTATTTTTTCGGAAATGTCAATATTTGCAACAACATACCAGCTGTGACAAGTAAAGCGGTACCTCACCGGTAACATTAACCACAATTTTTAAATAAATTTAATTTTAGATGTTTAAGTTAATAAATTTATATTTCAGTTATATTTCAGTTTTTATATTTTTTAGTGTAGTTGCACCGTAGTTATAAAATGAATAAACCGGTTTTAAAATATACATCATGTTTTTAGTTCCTTTTCTTTCCAATTTTATGATATTGTAGAATTGATTTTTCTTCCATAACAGATTAAATAGATGGCCCATTAATGTTGTGATGGGCGATATTGATGGCCCATTATTGGGTGGCCCATTATGGGTACATCGGATAAAATAATGGCCCATCATAGGTGCATCAGGTTGGTTATTATTTATGTACACATATTTTTTTATGAATGCAGCCAGTGCGCTCCAATTGCTACTACAGATGTAAGACAGTTATTAAAATGGCAGGTAAAAATTTGGACCAGTTTGCTTTATCTATAGCTGTGAAAATTCAGATTTACTTCAATTTTTCTCTTAACCGGCCCATTACTGGTGCGTTTACCTTATGTCTCAGGACAAGTGACTCCGCATTAACCCGCTCCCCAGATAGGAAATAATAATAATAAATAAATAAGAAATATATAAAAAAATTTAAAAACCTGATAACCCAAAACAAATTCTAGAATGTGAGGTTTTTATTGGGTTCAAATACCGTAACTACAATGAATGCGTTCGAACTTGATTCATAATCAGTGCTATTCATATTATTTATTTCTTATTTATATGGTATTCTTTATTTTTATATAGCTATCAATAACCAAATGTTTGGTCATTCTTTTTAGGATTGGTCAAAAAAATAAAGAAAGAGTTTTTCAATATGCCTGGCTAAATATGAAACGTGCAGAGATTTATGATAGTGCATTCACAGATTTGTTTCTCTCAAATATCATTAGCATATTTCTTTCCTTTTCTTTCTTTTAAATATTTGTGTTAATTCAAAGCCCATTTGTATTAATTGTAAACAAATATAATACCTATGATCTTTTTGTTTCAACGAGCGACTACTACATAGGTTTTTAACTTGGTTATTGCAAAATGCAGTGCCGAAATTCACCATAATATTTAATGCGAGTGTTATTAAAAGTAAAAAACTAATAACTCTTCAATATAGTTATTTTTCATCTATTTCAAACCCAATGCAATACAATATTAGACGTTTGAGTCCACTTTTTATTCCAGTTGTCTAACCAATGTTCTAAATTATGACCATTGTGATAAATAAATATGAATAAATGACGAATGTTGAACAGAATTTTAGTTTTTTTTTATTTCATAAGTTTTTATTTATCCTTTTAAAATATAGAATATCTCTATCAACGAAAAAACAGATAACTCTTGATAATTATAGTTTGGGGAGTATTTCAAAAGGAAAGTCGATAATCTAAGCATTTGTTTTTGAAAAACATTTAATTAGTTTTATAGCCATGGTGCAGGTAATAAAACAATTAAAACTTTGGGAAACCATTAATTTTTTGTTTCATGTAAATTTAATTAAAATAACCATGTTCTAAGATTATTGAATATTAAAAATATGCTACTCAATCATACTGTTATTAACTACTACTGTTAGACTGAAAGTTTGCTTTTTCCTATTAATCCATTTGCTGGATTGTCAGAACTAAAAAATTTTATTTTAAAATTTTTGGAAAAAAAAAAAGTTCAAGTTCATGACCCCTTGTTCTAGGGCATAGTTCATAACTTATGACATAGGTAGTCTAAAAATCGAATCTTCCTGCTGGTGATCAGGAAGAACTAACTATATATATATATATATATATATATATATATATATATATATATATATATATATATATATATATATATATATATATATATATATATATATATATACATATATATATATTTAAATATATATTATATACTATATATATATATATATATAGTATATAATATATATTTAAATATATATATATGTATATATATATATATATATATATATATATATATATATATATATATATATATATATATATACATATATATATATATATATATATATGAAATGATAAACCTTTCCCGTCTTTAACTTTGTCTTATCGCAACAGAACATTATCGCTCAATTTGATTTTGATCCAGATATATCAGATTAAGCTATTAGTTTTCCCCCTAAAAGCCACGTGCGGCCAACTCTTATATAAGATCGAATGTCGTAAAACATTCGAAAATCATCCCCCCATATGACGCGTTAAAGTAAGGTGTCAATTTTAACCAATTAAAAGTTCAGCGCGCCTGTACCCAGGGTGTGAACCTAGAGTTTTCGCGTTTCTTCTGTGTTCTGCCCCTGTCCTGGCAAGTTGTGTTCTAGCGCGCTACGTCCCTTGTCTTATATATGTGTTCCGGCAAACTCCGGAATAAGTAATTAATTTGTGAAACTGTATATTCCAAGAATTATGTGCCGTCCAACTGTTTAGGCACTAAATGATGTTCCGCAATAAAGTAATTCTAAGATATAAAAGGTTTATGTGTCAACTATGTGAATCCTGTGTTCCTCGACTGGACTCTCTTATTAAGCATTTCTCATCCACTCTCCACGACTGAAAATGATTCGGGGTCTCTACCTGTCATCCGACATCTCCTTTGCTAATATTACACACACACACACATATATATATATATATATATATATATATATATATATATATATATATATCCAATTATTGAGCTATAGGTAAAAAACTTCATAACTTTTGAACCATTGGCGAGATTCAGTGAAAACTTGGTTGAATGCAGGACATATTGAGAATTTGTTTTTAGCAGGCGCACTCGTATTGTTGTTGCTGTTCATTTTTCGTTGAAAATGTCGAAATACAGCGTTTCTGAGCGTATATCCATCGTCAAGGCCTACAATTCGAGCAGTAACCACCCGATTGCTGCTCAAAGGAAATCATTGGTGCAATATTCATTGAAGGCATGGTGATTGCTGAACGATATGTCAATTAGAATATGTTATGTTATTTTGCTATGTTATTACGAGCGATATGTTATTTTAGAAAATGATCTCATCCCTATCATCCAAAGTGACGCAGATTTCGAAAAGATGGGGTTCTTGCAGGACGGAACACGACCCCATCGGACCAATAGAGTGTTTGAAGTCCTGGAAGAGCACTTTGGAGTGCGCGTTCTGGCTTTGCGGTACCCAGAGGCCACTGGAATGGGAATCGCTTGGCCGCCATATTCTCCTAATCTCAACCCTAGTGACTCATTTTTGTGGGGCAATATTAAGGACAAAGTTTACGCAAATAACCCCGAAACCATCGTTGAGCTCAAAACAGCCATTCACGAGGTCATTGAAAGCATGGTGTCTCGACACTTCAGCGAGTTTTGCAGAACTTTGCTCTTCGTCTGCGCCGCATCATAGCCATTGATGGTAAGCATATCGAACAAGTCATAAACTAAATCCGATTATCTGTAGTTACTTTTCAAATCTCAATAAAATTTTTGAACTTAGTAGTTTTTTTTAAATTTGATATTTTATTTCATATAGCTCAATAATTGTCACCCTGTATGAATGTATATGTATGTATAACAAATCACATTATAAAGCTTTGAGGTTTCTTACATTAAAACAGCTCATTTCCTACAGTCTACGTTTAATTAACATTTATAATACTTACATGCATTATAGTGATGACAACCGAAAACGCAAGTTTCAGAATAAACTGTGTTATCTTTGTTAAACTTCGACCTTAAAAAGGAACGCTTATCAAAGTATAAATCACTTTCTGATATTCTACGAGTGATATGAAATTGGAAGTCACACGCTTCTGCCATCAATCATGAGAGAGGAAATTATTAAACTTAGATAATTCCTTTGTAGATAATAACACTCTCTTTGTTCTTAAGAATTTGTATCATTATCAGAAATCTTTGAGGAAGCAATTTATCAAAACTATTGCCTAATGATTTAAAACATTTTAATTTTTCTTAGTCTAAATTAAAATAGTCGCCAAAAATTGCAATTGCCGTAACTTTATTTTTATTCCATCATTTGCTTTATCTTTATTTAAATTAGTTTTAGACAAAATTATAATTCTTATTACAGCTTTTTTGAGTGAAAACTAGATTTACATTCATACATTTATATATATATATATATACTAGCTGAAAACCCGCACTTCGCTACGGAGTACATTCAAAGTAAAAACATTGGTGAATGTATGCAATTAATGCCAATATATATATAATAAATACGACGATCAATGTATATAATTGATGTAAAATATATATATATTTATAAAAAAAATCGTAAGGGATATTTTTATAGACAAAATAATGTAGAAGATATTCAAATTAAATCTAATATAAAGAATACTAAAGAATATAGTACAGTTAATATAGTACAGTTTCTAGAACATTTCTTTTACTGTATTTTAATATTTTTTTGGATAATGTCCAATCGTCTGCCGCATTAGCAAGAAAAAAAATTATTTTTTGTCTATTTAGTTTTTATGCACGTGACGATAAATTTATTTAAAGTACCAGAAAAAGAAGTCACGTGATCAGCATTTAATAAATTAAATTCTAAAAATTAATCTTTAAAAATTCACCAAAAATCAGGAAATGAAGGTAAAGATTCGAAAAAGATTTCATTTTAAAGGAATTTTTATGATCTTTCTCGCGATATAAATTTTATAACCCTCAAACTATTATTTTAAATGTAAACTTAAAAAAAGTAAAAAAAACAGCTTAAAAATTTAATTTTAAAAAATCTAAGAAGAATTTTTCAAAAATCTCTCTTAGTGCACCCCTACACTATAAGAAGAATCGCCATGCAAAATTTCAGCCCTTTAGGTCCAGCGGTTTGGTCTGTGCGTTGTATGTCAGTCAGTCAGTGAATGAATGAATGAATGAATGAATGAGTCAGTTACGGAACTGTTTTATATATATAGATATATATATATATATATATATATATATATATATATATATGCATGTATCAGTCATTAGTTGATTGTCTGAAACTAATTTAAATTAGGTGAATGCAAACAATTGATTAAAATTGTAGTACAACATTTTCAGTTATACATACATACATATTATTGAATCATTAGTCAAAAGGCTTATCATTGAAGAGAAATAACAGTTAAAACAATGTCTCATTCCATCACATATCATCTTCATTAGCGACTGTATATGTAGACGACACAAAATCAGAGTTTCTGAAGAGATATTACAAGTAATACCTGTGGCTAGACTCTGCGCTAATTAAATTTAAAATAAAGAAAAATATCCTATGAAAATTTGTGTATAAATCTGTTCCTCCACTCATATATTCAAGTTGGTTTCATATATATATATGTGTGTGTGTTACGGACAGTCTCCGAAGTTTAGCCAATTCGTGAAATGGCTGGCCAAATCTAGCATTAGCCAATCACTTGGACAAAGCCGGAAATAATCTAGAATTTACGACTACTTCGGGTTTTGGCTGGCTAATTCACGATGAGCCTTACAATCAATGGCCAGTTTGCGAATTGCCCAAGAAAAATTGTCTTTTTCTGTCCAAGAAAAAAAAAATTTAACTGATTTTTTTCTTCTTTCACTAAACTAAAGAGATTTTCGCAGCGCTCATAATATGAGATAGAACTGGTATGATAAATTCCGTAAATTCGTGATCCAGTTCAGCAAAATCTACCTTTGTAACTTTTTCTTGGACAATTTGTGAACTGACCATTGATTGTCGGGCGCATTTCAAATTGGCAGACCAAAGCCCGAAGAAATCGTAAATTCTCGATTATTCGACCTTTGGCCAGAAAGTCTGATACCCATTTTACAAAAATTGCCCAGACTTCGGACTCTGGCCGTAACATATATATATATATATATATATATATATATATATATATATATATATATATATATATATGACAGGCATGTGGTTTGCCTGTTCTAACATCTTTAAATTGCAGTCATGATTCAGTCGTTGGTGGCGAGTGGGAATACTAATTGAACAATACTTCAGTCCACACGTTAAATTACTTTATTGAATTCTTCTTAAGAATGCCACTCTCAAAGTCTTTGTCCCTAGTTAGCCATTTTAACATTCAGCGACGACTGCTAGGGCGACCGCACGCAGCGAGTTCCCAAATCAATCTGCGTAGTTCTAAGTAAAAAATCGCGCGTCTTCTTTCCCAGCACATGCGCAGAGCCCAATTTAGAATTTTCTAGAAGCATCTTCCCGCCAAACCTGTACAGTATCTAAAAATAATCGCTCTGCATGGAACTTCATTTCACCGCGAATCGAAGGTCAGTCTCAAAACGGGGAAATAACCTACTTTTTCTACCCGCACGCGTCTGGAAATATGAAAACTAGTGGCTTTTTCGCACCACGAAAATGATTAATCCCTAAGCCGCCTTTAAATTTAACTTACTTATTCTTTCCCCAATTAATTTCTTACAACTATATATATATATATATATATATATGTGTGTGTGTGTGTGTGTGTGTGTATACATATTTATTTATTTATTTATTTGGGGGGGAGGTTCAACTGTCAATCCTCTACTTCTTCACAATGCATTTTCATTGCTATCTAGCGCAGAGGAAGGATTCAAAATCTAATTTACACTATAATTTAAAGAACTATAAACTGAATGAACTAGCGTTTCAAACTTCATATGGAAAAACGATGATGGATAAAAAGTCATTAGTTACAGAAATATGCGAGAAGATAGTCAATAAACAAATTCAATTTTAAAAATTGTTCTTTAAAATAAATTTTACAATTCATTTTGTAGAAAATAGGTTGCAATTTAAACAGCCGAAATGATTAGATGAAATTTTAACAAAACTTTTATTGAAAATCTCGGTTAAAAACTTACCTCCTATCTAAACACTTTAACTTTAGTTTTAATATAGCAAGCATATCGAAAGTCAATCAGTTTTGACCTCGCAAATATTCTTAATATATTCTTCCTTTAATTTATTTTAAAATATTATCCCTTTTTAATTAAATAATTTAAAGTATTAATTCCACGTAAATGTTAATTCAAGCGGTAGCTATTTTACAAATATAGTTTTTTTCTGAAATAATAGTTGTATTAAAATATTGAAAAAAGTAAAATTCAATCGTAGTTTGTATAAAAAGTTTTATGTACAAAATATTTAAAGCAGTCATTTAATTACAAAATAAATTTTTAAAAGAAATGTCACGAACAGAAGTTCAACTTATTTCATGCCTATTAGAATGATCTTAATTAATTATAAATACAATCGGAAACATAAGTTCTAAATTTTTAAAACTTTATTTTCAGATGTCAAAACAGCTTTTTTGTGTAATGCTGCTGCTTTTCAAAAGAGATTAGACTATAATTTCTACAAATAATTCCTTTAAAATTAAATAATTTATAGTTATCTGTTAAGCTTAGATGAAATTTTAACAAAACTTTTATTAAAAATCTCGGTTAAAACTTACCTCGTAACTAAACAATTTAACTATAGTTTTGATATATTTGGAAAAGGGCTTTAGTATACATTCAAATATTTGCAGCAAATAACTCTTTTAGAGAACAGTTTATTTACATTTAAAATATGTACATTGTTTATTGAAACTTCCACAAGTATTTTCTTTATAGAACATTTTCCCAGAGACTGAATAATTTATGTTGTTTAATGTACTATATTTTCGCATAAATATTCTAAATTCAATTTTTAAACTAAATAAATAGCCCAGACAAAATGTAATTAAAAATACCAGATAGTATTACAAATTTTATCGGCCAAATAATCTGAAATTTTAATTTCAAATATTGATTTATTATATGTATAACAGGTACGTATATCATTATTTATTTTCAATGCATTCATTATGAAAAATTTTGTGCACTGAAATTTTTTGTTTGGTATAGGTTCATTTGCAGGAAGGGAGTATGCAACTGTTTTAAAAACTTTATGCAAGTTGAAAGTGCATATACGGGATACATATGTGATATATTGCATCATTATATTTAGTTTTTCACATTATCACTGTACAATCATTTTACTGGTGAATTTCTTCATAAAGCATCATACTAGAAGACTTTAAGCAGAGCAATTAATTGAAACAAAACCGGAGATTTTCCGCTATGAAAAGGTGGATATATGTTTACATTTGATTAAAACTTATCCGAAATTGGACAGAGTTGAGTGTTAGTCAGAACAAATTTAAGTGCCGAGAGAGTTAGGACTGATTTTTTTTTTTATTTAAAGCGTTCCTTGCATAGCTGGAATGGTGTAGTTAGTAGAACAGCAACTTCGAGATAGGGAGACCCGTCTTCGTTATCCAGTTCTAGAAAATGAGAGTTATAGTGTCGCTCATTCATTGGAAAAAATAGCTGTGCTTCGTTTCCAAATCGTTAGGCAGTAAATAACAAATATTCATAGACAAAAAATTCAGGGTCGTTGAAAAATAAAGTAGAATAAATAAATGAAACAAATGTGCAGGCTAACATCTTGTGTCGTTAGCTTCAAAAAGAAAGGGTAATGAAATTAAAGTGATGAGAAAAAGTCTTTGTAGTAACTTCTTAATAAGAAGGAAATAGTTACAAATATTTACCTTGACTGCAAAGTCCATGAAAAAAGTATACACATCGTAGAGGTAAAATCAGTAACAAATTATTTCCATCCTTCCTACGCAGACCGATCGTGTAATTATTTTTCATTTCCACGGCTTTGTACTCCACTATATGTTCCTTGCAGTTCCATCGTAATAAAAAGGAATTATTGAAACATATTTTAAGCAAGAAATAGAATTCAAAAACAGAGTGTTCCTTTCCTGGGATTGTTCAATTAGTAAAATACCGAGGTAAGGGAAAACATATTCAATCCCAGGACCTGGTAGACTGTCGTTGTAATGAAGTTAATTGATACGTAGTTTTTACGGGGAGTTTAATTATTTGAAGCTCCAATTTGTACAGAGGTGTTTCTCTTGTTTGATATCCAAGGTATCTACGAACTAGTTTAATTTTAAGTTGTTGTTTATAATTTCTGTGTAAGATGTACACTCAAAGGGAGCTGGGAATCAAACTTCTATTACTGCTTTGAGTCTCTTGTTTTGAATTCCATCACTTAAACCTTACAAGCTACTATTTAGTTGGTAAAGCAAAGATTTTTTACAAGTTACCTGTTTTTTTGCTATTCAGTAATAATATATCATCAGTAAACCCTACCTCCCTAATCTTGAGCTTTTATATTAAAAAAAATTCATTTTTATTTCCTATGCTTTCTCTTTGTGTAAAAGTATTCAGTATATCTTAAGGAAAGAAACTGCATTCTACTGTACCAATTTAAACGACTGTAATTCATTTATCTGGCTTTATCCTGCTACAGATTTTCGATATTTATCCATTTCTGGAAATAGGAGACAATATACTGTACTGACAATCCGATTACAATCCAGCATTCTTGACATTTTAACGCGTAGAGCCGTTAAGATTCTCAGTAAAGCTTGCTTATTTTTGTAAAAATGAACTTAATTTGTTTGTCAAGTCATATCCCACGTTTTACGCATTTGAGTACCGTACGCATTTAAGTACCGTACCGTAATATTTCCGTACCTGATAATTCAGTTTTAACTTGGCAAACACTGAAAGAAATCGTCTGAATCAGTTATCACTATTCAGTGTACGTTTTCCTGGCGTTACGGAGTTAATCTTCAGAATCAGCAGTTCGAGAAAGCCAGATGTTTACAAAAAGGCAAGCATCTTCATTAGCATTTCGTGGAGTCCATCACGGTTGGAACGCTAGATGAGCTAAAAAATAGTTTTCTTACTGCAGTGGAAGTAGTGACGACTGGCAAACTGGTACGAGTATTGGACGACATTAACTACCGCTTGAATATCTTCTCTTTTTCTATGACTAATATAACCCAAAACCCTCATAAGAGGAGGGAAAACCTTGAACAGTTTATCTTTAGGTTGATTTACAGCTAGTCACTCTGTATTTATTTAACTCAAAAATGTAGTTATCTGAAATCGTATGAATGAAATTGAACCACTCTGCGTCAGAGAAAAATAGGAAATTAAAAAACAAAATGCTGCTTTATTTACAAATCGGATATTTTTGTTTCTGAAACCGTTATCACTGCGTATAACATTGTACCTTTTTGAATGTATGTTGCAATTAACTTCATCTAAATAACATTACTGTTTTACATATTTCGTGGTCTGGAAAATTAAATAATGCATGAACGCTAATATTTTGTTATTAAAAGCTTAAATTTTGAGAATACGCAATTTTATCTTTTAGAGACGAATTAAATAATAATTGTAATCTTTTATCCAAAACTTTAATCACAGAACTGTGGATAATTTAATGGATTAAATTTTCTGCAGTACTGAGGTGACTACAAAGTGTCTCACAATGTCAAGTTAATGATAGGAGCTACATTGCAGCATTGGGACTGGAGCAGAGCTGGTACATCATGCAACATAATGGTAAACATCATAGTCAAACTTTGACTTACTGTTACTTTTTCCTTTTTTCATAATGTTGTACGAGAAGCTATGAAAATCATCGCATGGTATTGAAAATAATGTGTAATTCTAAATTAAAAATGCTTGATTGTGTAACTCTATTCAAGTAAGAGCTATAAGATACAAAGAACACAAATTCATGTGTCATTTAAAAATGTGTGAAAACAATTTCAAGCTATCCAATACAGTAGCTTACACCATGCTTATTACTTTACATGAACTAAAACCCTTATTTTAAATATAGTTTGTATATTTCTTTCACTCAAAAATTTCTCTATATATTTCTTGACGTTTGAGCTAAATATTTCTTTATTTTATTCACATAAAGTTAAGAAAAGGAATATGACGTTTTAGAAAATGTACTAGTGATGTCTTAAACTTAGTTTGTTATTTCTTCCATAATACATTTCCCGAGAAAAAATTGCTCTTCGGGCTCTTTAAAACTATTCTTAAGTGAATTCTGTTAAAAATCTTTAAAAAAGTATTTATACTGTTTGAAAAGATTCTATCCAAATAAAAATATTTTTATTCTAATTTGAAAATAGTATTTTTGTGTAAAATGTAAGACGGATAAAGGACAAAAAAATATCGTTTAAGAATAAATCCCAATCCAAAACAATTGTGGCTGGATGTTTTGGAGACCCAGGTGGTTATACTTAGAAAGAATCGATTGCATCTTTAAAACTCCTTATACAGTCAGGTTATTTGTATAGATTCTTCATACAGAATGTACGAAACTGAGTACTTCACATTTTCATACTATCTATACATTCTGTTTTTTGAAAGAGCAAAATAAGACAAATGACATACATACATTTATTTTATCACATTAAAAATGTAATATTCTAGATAAGCTACAATTCAATGTCTTAAACAGAAACTCATAAATTGTCTGTTGAGGATAAGTTTTTATCATTTTGTATCAAAGTTTTCCTCCATATTTCGATTACTAGACATCCAATTATGATTGTAAATAAACTGTATTGAAAATAAAACAATCTATTCCTGCCAATCTTTTTATTTCTCAATGATGGAAATTATTCGAATATTCCCTTTTTTCTAGCAACAGGTTTTTTTAAATTCATTACCCCTTAATATAATATTGTGTAACCTAATATAACCTTATGTGCTTCAGACTTCAAAACTGTCTTGTAAAATGTTTTCTTTCTTCATTTCAGTTCTGTTAGACTAAATGATTACGAGTGAAACGTATATTTTCTTGAATAACTAATATTTCTTTGAAAATTCCACTAAGCAGTTCCACTCAATAGCTCTTAAAATTTGCATCTATTTCCAAAGTTGTTTCTTATCACGATAAGTTATTTTAATCCTGTTTTATTAACATACTTTCTTATTAAATTACTAAGGAATAGCAACTTTTATTCTCAACTTCTTTCCTCCAAAAAAAAATATTTAGACACATTGCTGAAGATATTTCTCCTAATTTAAGATCTTGATAGAAGCTTATGAGTTCGTAATGAACGCTCTGCTTTAATTTAAAGGTGTTTACTAAATACTTATATCATAGAGTTTTGCTATAACGTCCAAGAAATTAAAATACTCTTTCCAGAAATCCTATTTTTCAAAAAATTGAAAATCTTTGTTCAATCTTTTTTTTCGAATCCTATTACTTTAGCTAAATTGTCTTTATTTTAAATAGGAAGATAAATTTTGTGGGCTGAAAAAAAATAAAATAAATCGCTAAATTAGGATTTTATTTTCTGACTTTGGATAGTTCTAATATCAAAACTTCTCGTGTTGATAAGATTTAATCATAGACTGAATGAGCGTTAGAAAATATTTACAAAGAGAATGCTTCGTAATCTACTGTTAATTTATGTATTCTTCTTTGGTAGCATACACTTTTAAAGTCCTTGGTTTTTAATGTGGCAGCATTTGCATCCTACCCCTCTCTATAACAAGTAATAATAGGTAAAAGCATGAAAAAATATTCAACCTAAAAGATTAAATTGAAACTATATGAGTAGATAGGATTTATATATTACAGTAGTGAATTCAGGCGTTCATGTAATAATATAAACCTTTCACATACGAAGGAAGTTTGTGATGAAAAATAAAACAGTAGTTTTTAAGGCTGCTGTGTACTAACCCAATTGTATTCGCTCAATGTTAATCTATGGAGAAAATTTGTCCAAGGATTGCCGATATGGATTTAAAGATTTTTTTAATTGTACTCCGTAACAGAGAATCAAAAAAATTTACATCTTGGGGCCTTTTTTCGTTTTTTAAAAATGCTAATAATATTTTTTAATTTGAATTATTCGGGGAAGAAATCTGGTAGAGTGTATTTTAAACGCTCATCAATTCCTTTGGAGGACGAAATTTATAAAATGAATCCTGTTACAAGGTGCAGAAAAATTCGTGCTATCTGAAAATACCATTTTTATTTGATTATCAGCATTTATATAGCTAAAAACAGTAGACAAATTTTCTCCATAGGTTAACTGTGAGGTGAGCGAATCCAGTAGGGTTAGTACAAAGTAGCCCTAAGTAAAATAGAAAGAAGGTACTATATAAAGAAGTGGTTCCCAACCGGTGTTCCGCGAGAGCCTCGGGAGTGGCCCGGCACCACATATAAAAAAGTTGCCAAATAAATGGGGATTTCAAAAGCAATGTTCAATGAACTAGATGGGCCTAATATATCCGATGACTACAAGGTGTTGAATTAAATTTCTTAAAAGTTTAACATAATTATTTTATTATTAGAATATGATACGTTAGAATGTGGGTACGTTGATCCTGTATCCCTTTTGCCTGAGGGATATTCTATACCCCCATACCCCCGGAAGTCCCCCCCCCCTCAAGTCGGTAGGAGATGGTGGTGGTTCACACCGCAGTGGCTATCCCCACCACCTTTTCCGAACATCAAATACGTAAGATCTATGATGCTGCCATCTATATCCAGAAATTTGAACGATTTGTATAATGTAATATATATGTATATATATATTATATATATAAATATACATATATATGTATTTATATATATATATATATATATATATATGTATATGTATATTTATATATATATATATATACATATATATACATATATATATATATATGTATATTTATATATATAATATATATTATACATTATACAAATCGTTCAAATATCTGGATATAGATGGCAGCATCATAGATCTTACGTATTAGATGTTTGAGAAAGGTGGTGGAATTAGCCACTGCGCTATTCGCACAATCAGTGGGAATAGAAACAGCCGGTTCACACATGGTTCAATTTCTGGCTTAGTGGTCCGCAGACTTCTACGGGTTGGGAACCATTGATATAAAGGCAGGTAACAGAATGCGTTCACAGCTGGAAAGCAACTGTTAGGTGCGATTTAACCGCAAGAACAGGCTTTTAATGTTGACTTGATTGTTGTCGCCAACATCAACCTGAGACTACAACAACAACAAGATGCTAAAAGCTTTTGCTTTCGCTTGCAGAAAAAGCAACATAATCTTATGAAATGATAAGAATATCATATTACTGACGTAACATGTTATTAGCGTAGGGTCTGAATCATATGAATGTTTTAAGGCCTATAAGTCTAGAAGATGTTTCACGTTCAAAACGACCAAATTCTAACGTTCATGTCAGTGGCAAATGCAACAATGAGCTTTACCGAAATCAGCTTTAGCAAGAATCCGAATAATCCGCCATAACTTACGTGATACGGGAGAATTCGAGATTATAAAGATTTTGTCGATATCCCGATAATTATGATAGACATGCATAAGATTGGGGAGAGAGAGAGATTTCTTTCATGTGTTCAGTAGTGAGGACAAATTAATGGCATCATGAAATGTCACCAACAGATGGCTAAGTTTCATTGATTCAGTCATCCTTTACAGCGGTATAACCAGAGATAAAGCGTATGTCATGTGACTTTTCCCTACACTTGATGCAAAAAAAAAACCCAAACTACGGGAGCTTATATTTGCCTCAGATGCCACGTTGAAAATTGCTGTAATAGGTGTGCTGAACAAACTGAAAATGAAGGTATAATTTTGAGCAATGGTACAATAAAGGTGCCGGACCAATCTATACAACTGCATGGACAGTATTTCGAACATTCCTGACTGTTATTCGAAGTTCTCTGTATTTACATGTTTCTAGTATGCAATATTGTTAATTTTGAAGTGCGCCTAATGTCTAAGATGTAATCATGAATTCTAAATACTCTAAGGCCGTCCGCACACGGAGCGACTCAAAGGAAACTCAACTGGTTAGCGACTGAAATTGCTTATCGGTTGCAAACTCGTTAGTGATGCGGCTCCGCACACGGGCCGACTCAAAAGTGATTCAAATCAATAGTTGCGACCTGTCGTGGAAGGAAGAACATCATTATTCCGGGCATTATTTTTAGTTAAATTATTATCAGAAATTAATTTATTTTAAAAAATCGTCACAATAGATTGTCTTTGATCAATCGTTAAACAATGGACTGTATATATGGGTGCACATATTCCATACAACAAAAAACGTTAGAATTTCATTTCATCGCTAGGCAGAAGTCACGTGACTCGTGTTCGTCATTTGGCAGCTTGCCAAAAGAGCGGCTGTAACATATATTGTGTAATAACACGCACAACGCAAGAGAAACTGGTGACTGAAGTTGCTAGCGACTCGACACGTTGAGTTGCCTGCGACTGATTACAAACGCGTTGCTGACGGGTTTGTAACCAGTTGCGCCGTGAGCGTGGCTCCATTCAATTACATAGGTTACGACTCATCACGGACTGGTTTGTGATTGGAGTCGATTATCAGTTTCTTTTGAGTTGCTCCGTGTGCGGACGGCCTAAGAGTAAATACTGTTATTTAGATACTCTTACTCATAACAATTACAACTGAGGTAGTAAATTGTCTACAGTAAATAACATTTTTCTCTGTATTCAAACATGCATAAGCACTAATAAATGGGTCATTATTATTAAAAACGCAAAATATTGCTTTAAAAACATTGTCTTCTCGTCTAACTCTCGTCTAATGGACCAATATATCTGAAAATTTCGCGTACTCCCCATAAGGAAAAAATTTCAGAGGGCACCAATTCCAAGACCATCCTAAAATCCAACAGTGTTCGGATCGTGTATGCAGCAATATTGCATTCTTAACTTCCCATTTTCTCTAAATTTAATTGAAAGTAACATTACTTACCAAATGATCAAAGAATTCGTTAATTAAAACAAGTTAATCATTAATGCATTGCCAAATAGTGTATTTTAACTTTTGATGCGATTACAAAACTTTTCGTGAATAAACTGGAGTGGTATTAAAGGATAGTAGAACCAATTAAACACATTCTTGTTTCAAATTTCCGTGACATATCTTAAACTAAACAGCAATCCAAATCACCTTAAAATCTTAAATCGAACCCAAATCTTGTATAAGAAGTAGTTATTTTTCTTATATAATAATTTATTACAAGTAAACCAATGTCATTTTTTTTAATCCACAGCGTTTTTTTTCAAAACATCTCTGCTGGCTATGGAAATACATAGGCCTAGTTTCGAAATTTTAAACGTTTTATTACTGAAGAGACTTACTATTATGCATCACCAAATATTGTGAACTTTCCCTTATTTCGCAATTCTTTTCACATTAGTTATTCTCTCAAACTGATCATTAGAAAACACATTATGTTATTATAAGAAGAACGATATCCCAAAGTAACTGCTGCGTGATACAGAACTTCGAATCTTTCGATTTTATCTAAATAAATGAAAGAATGAATCTGTTGTTAGAAAAGCTACTGTTGGAGAAAAGCATTGATTTGATTTATTTAGAGATTCGGGAAATCAGGTCCATTTAGAGACATCAAGAATAAATTTCCCTCCAGATGCGTTGATGACTGTAGGTCGTTAAAGTAAAAAATCTGGTCTACTTTGGGAAGAATAAATTTCAATAAAATTTTCCTTTTTTTGTTTTGAAAGAGATTTAGAAATTTTCGTGAAGTATATTTTATCAGTTCTATAAAAAAAATAATGTTGTCGTAGCATACCCTTTAAGGACTGAAAGGTAATGGAAAGTAGTGTGTACCTCAAACCATTATTTTCCAAATAAAATCTTAGATGTAAATGATAGAAATAGAAGAATACTTTTTTCCTTGAATTTTATAAATTCTAAAATTATGTATATAACACAAGAATGCTTTCAGTACAGTTGTTATTGTCAACTGTGATCTATTTTATACATTACACAGTGTTATATCTTCTTCATCAAAGAGATGAACTAACCAAATTGAAATTCATACCTATTTATTCTGACATGAGAAATGTTACTTTTAGCTTTTAAAATTATCTTAAATGTATTTAAGAAACTCTTTATTCCTTCTATTTATTTAATTTTCATCGTTTAACATCTTTTAAAATTTATTACCACTTTTTATAGTGGCTCAGATCGAGAATTCCCTTTATCCCAGAATATCCTACTACTATTTTTAATTTTCGGCACAACTGAATACTTAGTACAGATAGTCGTTGGCACTTTATGGAAACGATTTTGATAGTTAAGTTTTATGTATAAATGCCGTATATTTTGCGGCGATTTGCTTCTATCTGATAGCAATGGTTCTTGACAATAGCTCTAGCTCAAAATTTCCATGAAAGTAAACTTTTTCTAAGTACTGTCATGTAAATGTTATCCCATTTCTCTTGGATCTTTTTCCAAAGTCCGTTCAGTGTTCTTGGATGTCGTTTTCCTAAGGCTCGTATTAATAAACCGAAAGCGCAAAAGTCCATTGTAGAAGCATCAGATGATTTTACAGATATTTCATTAAATGGGATACACTTCATTCCTGTTTCTGATTCTTTCTTTGCTAAATAAGTGGCAGTTGATTTAGACGTGTAGCTAGAGGCTTTGTCCATATGAAGTTCAACTTTATCAATGTCCTTTCCATATAAGGGTGGAATTTCTTCTTCAAAAATTGGCTATAAAATATTCTTCTGATAGTAGAGTGAATTAATTTTGGCTTTACTTCAGACTTTTTTAACTTTTAATTTCCCGTTGTAACAAAATCCTGCAGCTATCAGGAATCCCTTTGGGAACTTTTCTGTACACAGACGAAGCCACTTCGTACGGTCATTCCCGTCAGTTGAGCAATAGAAAATTGATTTTTTTTATTACAGTCACTTAAATACACCCATGCCTCATCGAGTGTTACCACAAATTTCCATTTTTCAGCAGCTAGGTTTTTTCATATAATTTTCTACAATTTGTTTTTCTTTCAGGAATATGTTTTGGCAAAAGCAGATTAAGCTTAAGTTTAAACATCTTTTATAACTTCAAATGTTTATGAATGGTTTTACTTACAGTGCCAGAAGAAATTCCTAGTTTCGATGCAATGGATCTTTGAGTCGAAGGATTTTCTTTTAGGATCAGAGACTTCCCTTTCTAGATATTTATCTGCGTTCGAGTAGAGGTTTCGCGGTCATGTTTTCATTTTTACTTTCGGTTAGATGTTTATTCCCTTTCAAATTTAATATATTATAAATACCTTTTTTTGAAATGCCATAACCGCGATTTTTACACAGCTTTATAATTTGTTGATACGAATATTTCTCCTTGGAAAGTGCAGTTACGTAACCTTTGAGCCATCTATGAATTTTAGGAGCCCTTTTCAAAATAAATATTTTATTTTACATTCCAATCAAAACAAAACAGTAGCAGACGATTATTCTGAAGTTGCCAAATTTTTAACTAAAAATGCAAGTGACAAAAATAAATTACAAAATCGTTTCCATAAAGGGCGAACGACATTCTGTATTTACGAAAACTGCATTTTGACACTTCCAGATAACGATTGTCTTGTGAGGTAACTGAATCATGGATAGAAAAATTCTTTCTAACACTAATTCAAAAAATTGCTTACACCCGACTGGTGGTCCACCAGGCTCTTTCATTTGGACTGTTCATTATTTTGTTTGGTTATTTCACAAGTACATGATGTATGACGTAAATTGCACTCCACATTGTTGTGGGATCATCTTTGATATCGACAATGATTGTCCTAAATTTTTCCCAGGGATTTTTATCGATTTATTCCTACCACAACCATTATTTTCATAACAAGAGTTAATGGGAATTGTCCTCAACCAACCCTGGAATCCTCCTGGTGTAGTGTTGTGTCTCTCCTCAAAATTTTATAAATCTCAAAGGATCTCCGTCATTGCATCTGGCTGGGAAACGTAACTTACACTAATGCCTCCTTGTCACTTTTACCGTTGTTTGGTCCTGTATTTAAATTTACAAGTATGCAACTTAAAAAGCATTTACTTTATTGTTTTATGAAAATTTATATTTATTCAAAACGTTGTAAAACGCTGTAGACGGGCACACATTCTCCTTCACACTTTTTGGACAATGGTCGTATACTTAGTGCACTAGTCTATGAAACCCGAACTTTGGGATCGAATCCCATTGTGTTTATGGAAGTCTGCAATCATTAAAAAAGACTTTAAGCTTTAGGTCCCAGTCAGTTTAGCTCTCATATTGTGAAATATGATCTTAGCAATGTCAGCATACAAATAGACGTCACATCTCATTCACCATAAAGCAATTGTCCCGGACCTCCAGAATCCAACTATTCAAACACGGGCATTCTGCTCTCTTGACCGATATGTTGACCTTTACACTATCAAGGTAAGTCATTATGTCCCATAAGGAACTTCAATTTCTGCTTTTCATATAAGAAACCACGGAATGAGGTTGATCCCCGATCAAAATTCTTTTATATTTCGTAGAGCGCCGTTATAACGAAGAAAACTGCGCAATCTTACTCTCAGATTTTATTTCACCTTTAAACAGATCTGCGAAATTGAGAATCGAGCACGGATTTCTTGCTTTTCAGACAGGTTTGCTAACCGTACCAGAATCAAGCCATTGCATGATCGTCCATATAACTCTATGGTTTGTTTATTTAAATATCTTTTTTCGAGGAGTAGGCGATACAGATGACTATTAAAAACACAAATTCAAATACATTTTAAAAGAAATAAAGTTTTTTTACGTGACATTATAGAAAAATTTCTTTGATTGTTGGCTATTTCTCATATTTACACACCTATATAATCCTTCGACTTGGAAGCCAGACCCTGAGGTCTCTAAACGTAAATCTCTGAATTCATGACCAGCATATACGTGCTTAAAAAACCTTTAATATAAAAGGCCACAGGAATGCATCCAACAACGTTTTGATGTAAAATCTTCTGATGAAAATTAATTGCTACATTCTTATTATATTATACAAGGTCTTTAGTAGAAGACGTATGAAAATATATCATACATACTTCGCCTTGCAGGGTTAAAGTAGCCTTTTTAACATTATTTTTAGAATTAAGTTTTCTGCCTAAAGAAAGATAGTTTTAAGAATTTAATTAAAGCTATTCGTTATAAAACTCAAGTTAACTAATTCTATTTTGAAAATTTATTGTGATAACTTACTACCTGCTTGAATTTTTAAAATTATTTTCTAAGTTAATTTTTCAATATTAAAAGTATAAAGTCAAAGAAAAATAATTGAAGTGAGAAGTTTATTTAATTTCTTAAAATTGAGAAGGTTTTACTTACACATTAGTTTTACTTACATATAGTTAATTTACACATTAAAAATAAACTCAAAATTTTGAAAGCTTCAAAGCAATAAGATTGCCTTTAGGCTATCGTAAAATGCAATGAGTATAAATTGTTTTTATACATAAATTTTCTAGTTTTCCTTTTTATAATGTATTTTAAAGTTTAAGTAAAAGTCATGGGTAGTCTGAGAAATATGTTTAGTATTAATGTAAATGTCACTTAAGAAACACTATTACATTCTCTTTTTTTAAATACAGGGGGGAAAATATATAAAATTCTATATATTGATTTCAGTAAACAAATAAAAACTTTAGATACACCAAACATTGATATTTATTTCGGAATGATTTATAAGTAACGTTAGTAACACGTTTATATTGAAAATGATCATTTAACGATACTAAAACTTTTAAGGGCTATTTTTAGTCATAACCGATCATTTTAACATTAAATTTGCCCTGGTATATTAAACATAAATACAAAGGGTGAAATTTCTTCAAAAAGTTACAGTGATTTGCTTGCACGAATGTTTAAAATTAAATTTGACAAACATTTATTGTCAAGTGCAAATGCTTTAATTAATTGAGTACAGTCATAGTGGGATTCAAAACCGCTTTAAAATAGAAATACGGTTTCAATAAGCCACACAAATCTAACCTGAAATTTAAATCTTGACTGAATAAAATTTGGCTAAATTCTAATACGAAGGAGAAAATGGGAGTTGACAAAACCCATGACACTGAGCCCATTAATACAGCAAAAACAAGTATATCTAAGGAAATTTCGCGTTAATCAGCAAATCTAATGCTGCGTTTGCATTCATGCACTCTGCTCTGCTCTGCCTTAGGGAAGCCAGTGATTTATGTTCACTGCGTAGTCTGTATATGCGTGGATCGCCTCCTCTTTCGGTCCTGCTACAGAGCATCAAAGAACCCGGGGTCCCGGGGGTCAATGGTGTCAATGGGGGCGGGGGACACGGCGTGTAGGGTTACCGTGACTAATGTGATGACAGGAGTGGGGGGTCTCCACTGCAGAGAACTCTGCATGAATGCATATGCACCATAACAAAACACCATTTGGGACACCTTTGGGTAGTATACTACTTAAAACACCATCTTGAATATTGAGTGCCCTTCTTTAAGTTTCAATCTGATAAGTAGCGTGAAATAATAACAATTCAAGGGGTGACTATGATCTGTCTGCCGTATATGCATAAAACTTTCAATATTCAATTCACATCAATCGGTGCCCGAATTTATATTATTCCAGTCTATGAACTTTTTTTATACACAATATGGTTTAGATGGAGTTTTCTGTGAAGGGTAGATAAAAGTCGATATGTGAAACCTGAATATAGAATCAGTTAAAAGTATGTAGAGAAAAATTGAAAAAACATTTTTGAAGTTATTATCTTCCCAACATGTACCTTAAAGATGATAAAGTTTTCCACCAAGATCTTCCACCGTTTGAAACGCCTAAAAATGCAATAAAAATCCTAAGAATAAAAAAGAACTGTATGTACAACCTCCAACGACGGACGCTCAGCAGTTCTGATGCCGAAGTCTGATTTTTTTTTTCAACTAGGGATAATTAAAAAATGGGAAATATGCTCACGAAAAGTGTGTAAGCTAACCCACCTTAATAAAACCGTTACAGAGATTATTTTAAGGGTATTAAGATCGTAATCACGATGATGTCATACAAGGGTTATTTTATCTTAGTTTACGTGATTACAGTGTCTATGAAAAACTTGAAGAACTGCACTGAACAGCGGCAAATTCACAAGCAAAAGTTCTAAGCTGTCAATGCGGTATGTCAAAAATATTTTTACACACGTTAACTGCCATTCCTTCA
The DNA here is from genome assembly GCA_907164885.2 of Dolomedes plantarius. Lineage (NCBI taxonomy): Eukaryota > Metazoa > Arthropoda > Arachnida > Araneae > Dolomedidae > Dolomedes > Dolomedes plantarius. The sequence continues at coordinate 178,882,054 of OU015494.1, forward strand.
AAACCGATTTTATTCTTTATAATTCCACCTAACAAAATTTTTTTCTATAATTATGGACCTTATGAAATGATCAAAGTTAATAAATAGGAGTTAATAAATAGGGTTAGTTAATAGAAGAACCGTCATTTTAAACCCACTTTAAATCACATCAATAATAATATCTCAAAGATTAACTTCATTTACAATAACAATGTAAAATTTAATGACTCAATGTAAATCTGCCTAATAAGGATAAATGTTGATTCCCTTGGGAAACGTGCAATGACTGATTTTGATGTAGAAAGTCAAAAAGTAAGAAATCTAGAAAAGTTCAGGGACTAATGACTTGAGAAGAAATTTTTGATTGCTCACTTTTGAAGAACCACCATTTATTGCTGAATTTGGCACCATTCATTGCTAAAATCGTCTCTCACTGGCAAAAAACCATTACCTTTATTTTTAAATAGCAAAAATACATCATTCACTGTAATACCGGACTGTCAGAAAAATCGTCGCTTGACAATCCGAAAATGTTTCACAAACTGAAATTTATTTAATGGGGAAGGACGCTGTTTAACGAAATAGAGCAGCGATTCCCAGTAAAAACTGACTCATAGTTCGGTAACCTTTAAACTACCATTTAGTAGCTTCAAGCTTTCAAGAAAACGTCAACTTTTGAGATCACTTTAAAACATTTTTTCTGCTTCTTAAAAGCCAATTTCTAAGTGCATTACAATATGACATGAGATGTTTTTAAAAAGTGCCTACAAACTTGTTTTATAAGTGCCAAATCTTTAATTTTAAATAATGCTGTCACATTTTTCCCTCTTTTCTTTCAACGACTGTGTCTGTTAACATCGCATGTTTACTTATTTTGCTTTGTTTTATCTTTTGATGATGCTATACTTCTCACGATTAATTTTTAACATATATGTACATATATGTACCCGTCATATATGTACATATATATGTACATATATGTACCCGTCATGATTCCTTACCAGGGGTCGGGCGTCATCTTGATTGTTTTATGTTTGCTCTAGATCAGGGGTTCTTACTTATGTAGTCCGAGGACCCCCTCTTGAACAACATTTTTTTTGTGAACCCCATCCCCCCCCCATCCCATATATAAGTGAATCCAAATGATAAATACTCATCACAATATTTTTTTAATTTTACGTTTCTTGATGGATTTCAATGTTGATGCTCCATCATCTAGGTTGCTTTCATTTATATTTTGTTTCAGTGTAGATCCAGTTTTTATCCAACGATCCACCCGAGTCGCCAGTCTATTTATAGCTACGTGTTACCGCGCCGCCCAATAGTTACAACAATGCAAAGAATTGCATACTTTTATTTATTTTTCCCTATTTGCAGTTGAATAAAAATAAGTTTTTACTAATTATTGTTTAGTTATGTTATTAACTAGTTAGGTAACAACAAATAAAAAAAGTCTAGACCATGTAGGATTTTTATTAAATTAGTTATTTGAATAAAAGCTAAAAGTTGGGGGATATAAAGTTAGTGTCAAAATTGTTTCGCGGACCCCGGTAATGGCAACGCGGACCCCCAGGGGTCCGCGGACCACAGTTTAAGAACCTATGGTCTAGATCTTGCTTACAGGACTTCCAGATCTTCTGATACATTCTCTAATCAATTACGCTACTCTGGCGGTGGGAGGATTTTTTATTTGATTGACTTTCCTCGAATGCTAATTGGTTAGAACAGTGGGGCTCAAACTGTGGGTGCTGGGTGGGGGAAAATATTTGGATGGGTCACGGATAACTTGAAGTAAATTTACCTAAATGAAATGCAAATATATATAAATATTTAAATATGCAGTTTTCGTCACATGAGATTTGCCAAAATCAAGTGTTAAAGGTAAGCAAGACCTTTTTTACTGCTACTATGCGAAGTAAATATCTGTGTTTGCTGTGTAAAGAGTGTCTAGTCCAAAATCGTAGTTTGAGAAAAACAGGATTGAAAAAAAAACGGCTTTTGTAAAGTCAGTTTTTTTAAGTTTAATTTTTTAAATTTTTCTTTAAAGGGAATTTTTCTAATTTTATTTTTGTAGAGTAAAGAGTGTTAAGTCCTTGATTGGGATGTAATCCCTTTAACACTAACGTGTTTGAGTTTTGTTTCACATATCTCAAAATTTCACTGATAAATAAAAATATTTAGGAGTGGAATTGGACTTGCTTTCTGTACCATGCAGTAGCCCTTAATTTTTCAAACATGCCTGGTTTGATAACTCATTTTAGCTCATTTTGGACTTTGCACAGCAAACACAGATATATACCTTAAGTCTACATTTCATTGATTTTTAAAATAGTTCGTCAAAATTTGCTTATTTATTTATTTTTACTTTTTAATAAAATTTTCATAATTTTTAAAAAAATTTGCCACTAAAAAAAACTTTGATTTGAGGTCGATTGAATTTTTATATTAAGAAAGCGGTTCGTGGTAGAAAAAGTTTGCGCACACTGGGTTAGAGAGTCTTATCAGTTTTGGTCAATTGATTAGCATGATGAACTCATGCTTTGGACATCAATTTGACTCCTGCTGCTACAGAGAAGTGCGTGAAATAAATGTCCCTTGCGTATAATATAAATGTGAAGTACTATTTCATAGAATTCCACAGAATGCTATTTCAAAACATATAAGCCCAGGGAAATGGTGTTGAAGAAGAATCCAATGGTATTAAATGTAGTGCGACTGTAGGTTTAATGTTAAATAAAGTTTTTAAAATGTAATATTTATTATTAAAAGAATTAATTGTTTTAAGTTTCCTTAATTTCATGTTTTCTCTGATTATTAGAACCCATTGGCAATAAATGTAGTGTGACTGTAGGTTTAATGTTAAATAAAGTTTTTTTTATTTTAATATTTATTATTAAATGAATTAATTGTTTTAAATTGCATTAATTTCATTTTTTTCTCTTATTATTAAATCGTATCAAAATCTTTATCTCCATTATCAAAACTGGATTATTGATATAGCTATGCAAAAATATTGTAACACTTACCTTTAACAAAAATTGCAACAATGCAGATTGTCCCTTTTCTTCTGAATTATAAGACTTTCAAGCTGTCTGATTTTTAGAAATTTTTAATAGAATTCATTTAATATCGAAAAATTTCCTTTAATTTCTTTAACAAATAATATGTAGAAATCGTTAAGTAAATGTTATTAAATTTGTGTAACTCTAGGAATTATGATTTTCTAAAGAAAAAAACATCTAATGGTTGAACTTTAATGCTTTAAAATTTTATTGGTCTATAAACAACTTTTGTCATACGATCAGCTAACAATGATGTAATATCATACAGCAAGTATAGTAGATCTTATTGAGCAATTCGGGGACCTATTAGAGAAAAGCGTAATAAGTGTAATGTATTCATACCCTATGACTGCCTATATAGAATTGTTTCTTTTATTATGATTAACGTATCACATTCATTTATTTAATTCACAGAGCCCTGGTAATATAGTCAATTTTCTATCTAATAGTACCAGCTGGAACAACCAAGAAACGCATCTGAATCTGACTTACCACTAAACAAAGCAATATATTCTAATTTGGTTGATAATATTTACTGGTTCATAAAGATGAAAGTAATAGATATTGTCAAGAAAAATTGAATTCAAATATACTTGAATAACTTGAAAGATACTTCATAGATACTTGCAAAAAAAGGATATATATATATATATATATATATATATATATATATATATATATATATATATATATATATGTAATGGAAATTAAAAATTAAACTTGAAATATAAAATATAATGCCCCAAACTTGAAAAAATTTACTACGTTAATTTCTGTTTTAGTATTTAGGTATCTATTAACTGACATCAAAATGTTTTAAACACTGCTGCCTCATTCTATACAAATATGCTCCATACTTCAACGAATTTGAGTAAAATTTCCTATTTGTAACTTTTCCTCTTGGAGCGAGAGATTAGGTTTCATAAAAATTATTTATTTATTATAAGTTAATCAATTTAATTAGCATATATGTACTAGTTCATTATACGTTTCGCGTTTTGGTTTTAAAATTTTCTTTTGAAGACAAAACACATTTTTAATTAATTTTAAGTGAGCAAATACTTTATTGGAGAAAATCTCTATAAGATCGGGGTACAACAGTATGACTGCCAAATATTTTTCCTTTCTTAAATGTTTATTCAAGTTTCGTTCATTGATATTGCAGGTAAGCTTAGTATTAGTCTGAGCAAGCTGTAATAAAAAAACGCCTCTTTTCCCCGATGATATTTTAATAGCGCGTATCATTTTTCACAAATATCCGAAAAATCTATGCCATTACATCTTCCTGTTCTATAAATAAAAGCCTGTTTGCCGAATAATCTCATGTAATAGCCTTATCGCAAGTAGCTACAAGGAAAGTTTTTAAAAAGTATTTCTATGGTCGTGAGTGTGAAAACCTTTATAAATTGATTTTATTTTAATTTTTCAACAAAAGCATTTCAGTTAATGACAATTCTCTTTTTCAAAAGAAAATTTCCGTCATTTTCTGAAACTTTGCCAGAACTTTAACGGTACTTCAGGAGTGTTTTTTACGAGATGAATTCGATTTCTTCTGCTAGGACAAGGAAATGAATGCAGTTCCATTGATCTGTTTTCTTCTATAGAAAAGTATTCAAGAATTTTCTTATTACCTCTTTTTATTGATTCAGCTTTAGCATTTCGTTGGTTTTCGGCAGAACTTTTATAATTTAAAATAATGACAGAACTAATTTACACATTCAATCTCTTATAATTCCCTTGTAATGTGTCAAATTTTCTCAAAGTTTCGTCCTTCGGACTTATTACACTTTGCCTGAACATTTTCAAAGCTGTAGAATTTAAATTTAAAACTTTAGAAAATTTAAAACGCAGTTTACTGGTAAATGGATGTTTAATTTTCACATTGCTATTAATTTATATCGTGTGTTGATAAACCTGCACATCTACAGGAAACAACCTTGATCTTTGTGCAAATGAAAGTAATTATGAGCCTTTTGGGAAACACAGGGCATTTCTGTGATTGTATGAAGAACTAAATGTGCACCCCAGAAGTATATGCAGAAATAAAAATTCCAATTCTTTTGTTATTAAAATCTCCATTAATATTATTTATTCTGTCCTTTCAAGTTTTAAAACTTTTCATTTATATGAAATAACAACAAAGTTTGCATTCATGGACAGTTATTTAAAAATCAACAATCATTACCATGAACATAAATAGAAAAAAAATTCGATTACTGTTGTTTAAATGTTTTAATTCCAGTTCCACTTTTTTTCTTTCTCATAAAACCTGAGTGGTTTAAGTATGATGACAGTCGACTGATTTTATTAATCAAACAATTAATAGAGAAACTTTGAGTTTTGCGCCTCCTCTCTTCTATTCGTGTTTCTCATTTCTGTCTTTTGAAATAAATTATCGCAATGTGCTCTTGTATGCACAATGGGATGTTATTTTCAAACACACTTTGACTGTTTTTGAGAAAGTATTTCCAGTCTCACCATTGAATAAAATTGTTATTTAAGCTGGAAAATAATGAATGAATCAAATAATTAATGTTATTACAAACAATATATATTTAATTATAAAACCAATAGCAAGATAAATATTAACTACCGTGATTAAAGAGAACAAGTTTGTTTCGTTATATATGCAAGAAAACTTTTCGTTAGTTTGTAAAAGTGTCTTTTCATGTTCTTTATATTCCTCTTTTTGAACAAATACTCAGGGCGATTTATCTTCCGACCTGTTTAGAGGAATACATCCCACGAATGAGAAGAAACAACTATATAAATTAGATAGTGTGACTTCCTTATTTCATCATCTTCAACGGAACTAATTTTTGCCCACAGTAAAAGCTTGGTTCATTTTGTGATTTTGTTTGACCTCAATTTGTCACTCACGGGTAATGTCAATTTTTTCACTTTTGAAATCCTTTTCTTTTCCACTTGTTGGTCTTGCCATGCTTGAAACAGACTGTAGAGCATTGCATCTATGACTGTATCGATCTACAGGCTTATAGAGAAAGATTTCCCTCAGGTTACACAAGCTGGAGTAAACACAAACTCTATAATGACTATTATAGTAAAAGAGTAATAAAAGATATAGTGGGGATCCTGATGGATGTACATATCCCTTTTTTTCCCCGTTGAGGATTTTTCTTAATCATGTCTTTGTGTTTTTATTTTATTTGTGTATATTGTATGTATGTGATTGTATATTGTATAGTGAATTTTTGAATATTAATTAAATTATTTTAATGAATTTGTTTTGTTGAAATAGTGAAGTGTTATGTGGATAGATTTTAAAATTAATAAATGTATAGCACATTATTTGGATGTATTTTCAAAATATGTTCATTGAATATAATCAAATATGACTGGCATGTATAAATAATATATAAAAACAATATATGAATTAGTATGGCATGCTATTAAATATTGAATTATATGGCTTGTAAAAGTAATTAACTTGAAAATTGATTTAATTTAATCGAATAATTTGTTTGAAATTGTTGAAATATTAAATAACAGAATATGTAAATGTAAGGTAAGTATTATAAATATTGTGAATTGTGAATTTGTTTGCTATATGTGGTTTATAAATATTAATATTTATGTATGTAATTGGGTTTATAATTGTTTAAATTAGGTTTTATAAAAGCAGTTGCTTTTATGTCAGTTTATAAATGCTTATTTTTTGTTATGTAAGGGCAGATGCCTTTATGCATGTATATACTTATGTGATGTTAAAAGTTCACTTATGAATAGTTAACTAAATTGTAGTTAAAATTTTGTTGTTCAAGTTTAAAGAAATAAAGCAGTGACTAGGTTCAAGCGGAGCACAGGAACTGGCACAGGATTCTGGAATTTAAATTATTATTTATTATTAAATTGTTAATTTTATCTTAATTTGAAATTTAGTAGCTTTTTAATTGACGCGCGGGGTGTTTATGTGACCAAGTCTCCGATCCTTTGGGTCGACGTCTAGGGGGATTGTGTTGTGGCGGCTAGGCATCAGATGAATTCCGTGTGGCTAACGCCGGGACGGAGATATTCTTGCATCTTGCCATGCTTGGAAGGCCATAAAAAGGGAGTATTTTAGGCTATAGGTCTAAGGCTACTGCGCTTTATTTGAAAATAATCTGGAAGTTTTAAGTTGATGAATAGTATTTACTCAGAAATGTGTACACTGAGATAAGCCGAAAGGTGTAACAACTCCTAAATAGTGAAATACCATCATGGGGATAGTACAGCTAAATGAAATCTGGTTTCAAAAACAAGTTAGAAGTGCAACACTATCTCCTGAGAAAGCAACGAAAGATCGGGTATTGTTATAACTTTATTTACTTTTACTTTTTTTCAATGTGGTTAGTAAGAATGAAAAAACTCCTCATTACATATAATAGTTCTTGATTCTAATTTGCTTCCACTTACTTTCTTATTGTTGCTTAATATTGAGAGAAAATTATAGTTGTAAGCAAAAAGGTAGGATATGACGAATAACCAGGCAAAAAAATTTTAGCTTCAGCAAATCAGTGAAAACAAGGAAGAAACATTTTTTGTCATTGGTATTAAGAGAGAAGCAAATGCAAGGACTAGTATCCTAAAAATGAGTGTTTCTAATACTGTCAAGGTAGTAAAACGCCAGTGTCAAGGTTTGGAATCTCAAAGTCGATGTCAGTCCAGATAGAAGGTCATTACCCTACATACTAAAATTAATTTTCTGTTATACGGACTATTCACAGACACCCAGTGTGAAAGAATATTACAGCCTAAATATAGTATTTATATAGACCTACATTATACAGGGTGCGGAAGAAAGAACGTTCTGATTTAGAATGTCAATAACAAAAATACAAACCAAGATAGAGAAAGAAATCTTTTATACCTGAGAAGTACACAGTATGCCATTGTCATCCATTAAGTTTTAAAGATTACATCAGCTAATGGCAACCGTCATTTTCGATGCAGTTTTTAAAACTAGTATATCGAAAGTGACGGAAGTTTTCGAAGTCTCTTTCGGAAATTTTGCATGGATCTGCGGACCATGTTCCGCGGAATCGCCGTGATTTCTGGCGTAATTTCTGCCTTGAGTGCTTGCGAATTTGTTGGTCGGTGTTGGGACACTTTTGATTTGAGATAGCCCCACAGAAAAAAATTTGCAAGCACTCAAGGTAGCAATTACGCCAGAAATCACGGCGATTCCGCGGGACATGGTCCGCAGATCCATGCAAAATTTCCGAAAGAGACTTCAAAACTGCATCAAAAATGACGGTTGCCATTTAACTGATGTAATCTGTAAAGCTTAATGGATGACAATGGCATACTGTGTACTTCTCAGGTATAAAAGATTTCTTTCTCTATCTTGCTTTGTATTTTTGTTATTGACGTTCCAAATCAGAACGTTCTTTCTGCCTCACTCTGTACATAAACATTGTGTTTTTCCGTAAGCTAATAAGTAATCCATACTTGGTATACCGTTTCTTAGACCCAAAGTGTTTTCTACAACTCTTTTCTGTTCCACCATCAGATTTCGAACATTAGATTCATGCGATCATTCGAACATTAGTGCATAATACCTATATGACATGACAGAGGGTATGTTGTCACATAATAAAAGACTTCCTTTCGATAAGAGCTTGAACGTACAGATAAATGTAAATGCTGTATATACACTCACTTCCAAAAGTTAAGCACGGAGAGGTAAATATTAATTTCCGTAAGCCAATCTGAATTAAAGAAGCTGAAAATGCAGTATTTGGGTAATGGACAAGTGGGCATAGATTTCATTGGTATATCGCACCGACCTGCACATCTACAGGCGAGGTTCTGTGACGGCTGTACGGTATCGAGATGAAATCCTAGACCCCACTGTGAAACTGTACGCTGCAGCAGTTGGTCCTTCTTTCGTTTTAATGGACGATAATGCTCGTCTCCATAGAGCTGCCATCGTTGACGACTTTCTGGAGAGTGCGGGATTGCGCTTATGGAGTGGCCGGCTTACTCGCCGGACCTTAATCTAATTGAAAACCTTTGGGATGCCCTCGGCCATGCTTTTATGTAGCCGTTTCCCACCTCCAGCCACTCTCAGAGATTTAGAAACTGCCCTACAGGAGGAATGGAGATTACTAGACTTTGCGGTGGTTGAACACCTCGTAACTTGCATGATCACGCTGTACACATTGTATGAAGGTGAGGGGTGCTCACATACTCTATTAATGTCGGTTTTTTGTTGTTTGTTTTGCATTTAAACATCATTTTGTTAATGATGCAAATATGACGTCATCTCATAATTTATGAAAATTCAATATTTTTTTATCTCTGTATGTAATTCTTTGTTTTGTTTCATGAATAAACATAGAGCTACTTACTTGCAGCATTTCATGTCAATCAAAGCAGTACTTGTCCATTTTTCCGCATTTTACCACACCGTGCTTAACTTTTGGAAGTGAGTGTATATGAATTAACCTTAGGGTGTGTAGAAAAATTTTATGAACTTTAAAAATTATTAAGACATTCTTTATAACGGATCTAAAAGTGTAGATCCTAGTTAGTGAGTAATACTTTATCTCACTGGAAAGATTAATCACGTATAATTATAGGTATTGCATATATTATGCCTTATTATCACGATCACCTGAGATTTAATATTTTTTGCTATGTTTGAAATAAGGAAAAGTTATTATGGTAAGAGAATTGTGTATTCAGTCATTCTGTTAAAACAGATATCTAAACACCTCTCGTCGTTTTTTCTTCGTTGAGAATCATTTGTTCTTAATGTTCTCGTTTTTTATCTGCCCTAATTACCCATTTGGCTGTATTCTGAATCTCTTAACTCTAACTAACGCTTCGCTTCATCAAGACTGCTATTTAATAGTAACATTATCCTACATTTTCTACCGTTAAGAGCTAGATTTAGTTAACTTCTCTATCCAAAAATACACAGTTAAAATTTTTCAATTCTCTAGCATGGTGTCTTCTGAAATAATCCACTTTTGTATATATGATCACTTCATGTGTTACAATAAAGTTGATTTTACTGTAAAATATATTTTATACTTTTTAGTTCTGTAGCTCTACTCGTGTTGCCGTAATCCTATAAAACCTGAAATCCCGTGAGGGATCATATTGAAAAGAAATCTTGTAAAAAGCTGTCTTTCACCTAATACACTGCTGGCCACTGTAAATGAAACACCCTGAAGGAAACATGCAAATAACATGAAATTTACAACATGCATTAGCGGAGGTGAGATATGCAAATGATTAGAATTTCAGCGCAGACGCACATCACGCGTGCCTGTGACGCCACTTCAAAGCGCTATTTAAGGCTTGGAGATTTCGACAATTTCAAGTTCGGCAATTGGGTTTTTCTTGTGTTTTTTTCAAAAAAACGATCAATTATGCCTCGTCGAAAACAGCGATCATCTTTTGATCAAGTATCCGAGTTCGACAGAGGAAGGATAGTGGCCTACCGATATTGTGGATTATCTTTCAGGGAAATCGTTAGTCGTGTTGGACGAAACCAAACAACTGTAATGCGGATATGTGATCGTTGGATGCAGGAGGGTACGACGGACCGGCGTGTTCGATCGCATCCTCCTCAACGCACCACTTCACGTGATGACAGCCAAATTGTGCGCATGGCAGTGACGGATCGCTCAGTCACATCACGAACCATAGCACAGCACATGCAGTCTGTAACGCATCATCCAGTGTCTGCGCGTACCATTCGACGCCATTTACAGCAGAGTGGTCTGTTCGCAAGACGTCCATTGCTTTGTCTACCCTTGACGCAGAACCACAGACGTCTCCGCCGCCAATGGCGCGATGACAGAAGGATGTGGACGGCAGAATGGAATGAAATTGTCTTTACTGACGAGTCACGCTTCTGTCTGCAACACCACGATGGTCGCATTCGAGTCTGGAGACACCGTGAAGAGAGGATGCTGAACAGCTGCGTTATGCACCACCACACTGGTCCTGCACCGGGTATTATGGTATGGGGCGGTATTGGATATCACTCTCGCACACCTCTAGTACGCATTGCCGGTACTTTAAACAGCCAGCGCTACATCTCCGAGGTGTTGGAGCCAGTTGTCCTTCCTTACCTTCAGGGCTTGCCCACAGCCATATTTCAACAGAATAATACGCGACCACACGTGGCACGCATTGTCCAACGGTTCTTCGTCAATCGCCAGATTGAATTGCTTCCCTGGCCGCCTCGCTCTCTGGATCTTTCGCCGATAGAAAACATGTGGTCCATGGTTGCTCTACGATTGACCCAGATTCCATCCCCAGCTGCCACAGCAGATCAACTTTGGCAACGTGTGGAAGCTGCTTGGTCTGCTGTACCCCAAGAACTCATCCAAAGTCTCTTTGAATCAATGCCGAGGCGTGTGGCAGCGGTGATCTCCAACAATGGCGGCTACTTTGGCTACTGATTTTGGCAGGAACCACACTTCACAGAAGTCTATAAATTTAATCATTTGATACTTGGTCAACATGTTATCTACAAAATAAATTTTGTTGTGATATCTCTTGTCTTTCTTGGTGTTGCAATTTGGGTGGCCAGCAGTGTAATTTTCCATGAGCGAATAATATGCACAGACTGTCTAATTGAGGTGTTCCGTAAAGAAATTTTAAGATAAAACAAGAACTTGCGGAGAAAAGAACAATATATCAAAGTGATTTGTTATTTTCTTTTATGGCAACATTTAATTGTATTTTAAATGCTGCTGTTCCGGGTTTATATCCCTGGATTTTGTTACTTTATTGGTCTCATGTGAGATTTTTTTAAAAACAGATCTAAGCAAAGAGTACATGTTCTTGATTTTATTTTATAATCTCAAACCTGAAAGATCTGCATAAATATCATAATTTTTACCTTTCTCTGAATTTTTCATCAAGCTAAACACATGATCTAATTTTCAGTTAGTATAAAATCAAAATAAATATTTGGAAAAAAAACACTATTGTAAGGGTTTAGGATCTATATTTCTTAGCTCATAAAGATGCCATTTTACCCTGCAGGTAACAATCTCATCAATCTCTAATACAAATAAAATAATGCATAAAGATGTTCGTACTTTAAAATTAAATTGCAGAATATCGATTTTATGTTCCCATTTTTCCGGCAGTTTTTCCCGCGGGAAATAAACAAGTGATTGTTATTGAAAACTAAATACCAATTGCCACTTATTATTAGCAATATATCATAATATTATGCATTACTTTATTCGTTTTAATCACAGTTTTAATCGCAAAATTTAACCTATGCAAAATTTTATTCTTTTTTTTCAAAACGTATCAAAACGCAATATTTTTTATATAAAAGACTTTCATGAGCACAATATTAGAATCACGTCGTCACATTTTAATATATCGTCAACAAATTTTTAAATAAGACGAATGCCATTAATGTGATAGAAGAAATAAATTTGCCGAAATAAAATCACTAAAAAGGACTTACAGTCAAACCAAATTCTGACGCTAACATTTCTGAGTATGATGCGGATAAAATCGTAAACAGACCTAATCCCAATATGAAAGGCGCCAAAGGGGCAATCAATCTCTATATTCCGGAGGTTTTTGAAGTAGGAGATTTGGTATACGCGAATTAATGTCAACTGATTGTGTTCAGAAAAGAAACTTTACACACATATCGTTAAAACAGAAAAAGGGATTAATTTCTCTTACGCATGAAGCACATGATCAGCTGTATGCATTTTTACGTGTAAATTTTTCATATAACTTCTTATAAAGGTATATTTTAATGCCGATATGGTCATTGTAATGAAATTATGTATTATTAATTTTAAGGCTATAGTGTATATATAAATGATCTAGATAAACAATGTGTATTTAAAAAAGGCAAAAGGGGATTCTAAATATAAACTTTATGAGTTTATATATTCTACCAGTAATTTGTTTATAAAAATATTTTTTCTTGAATTAAATTTGCTAAAAATACTATAATTTCGTAAAGTAGAAAGAATATTTTTAAAAAAGAACTAGGTAGTTGTTTTAAACTTTAAAATCTCTTTTCAAAAAATACAAAAGAGAGGAAATGTGATTTCCTTTACTTTTATTATAAAGTCTTTTACTTTTATTATATTATAAATAAGAACTTGTTAAAAATGAGAATTAACATGAGATAAAAATAAAAGTTTTCTGATTTGCATTATTTAGTGTTGAAAAAATACTGGAAATGTTTTTATTTCTCTTTACTACTTATGACTTATACTTACATTTATGTGTGTATATTTATATGTATATGAGAGAGAGGGGGTAATTTTTCAATTCATTTTCAATCATCCAAATTACACAGTTTAAGTTAATAATACTTTGGTGTAAAAGTTTTATATAAACCTACTTCATGAAGTAGAGGAGAAGGTGGGATTATGGACCCTGCGTTTATTATGGACCCCCTTAATATCTGCCCTATGCGCAGGTGCAGCCGCTAATTATAGCTGTGATCTAGAGCCCCTAGGTGGCTGTAATGGATAGTCAAGGTCACTAACCCCAGTTCACTCGCGAATGATGTCCTGGGGCCAATTGTTTGTTTTTTAAGTTTCAAAATTTTTCTGAGGAAAGTAAAAGTGAAAATTTTACATATCTACTGCTATGTTTTGTAAAAACTGATTCCTGTGCCTTATTCTACACGACATGAAGTTCCTTTTGAGCTAGTTCGAAATTAAATTCGATGTAATTCATAATGTGAAAAATGAGTTTGTTTCCAAGATGGCGTTGTTTGAAATATGGACCCTATGGGTGCTGGTATTATGGACCCGGGTCCATATTACCAACAACCGGTTTCGATAATGTAATAATAATGTTTCCGTGAGAAAATGCAATTCCACAGTTGATTTCATTGTGATACATTTTATTTTCATGTTTTGTAATCCTTCTCGGTTATTCTGGAAGCTAAGAATGCAAGTTGAGAAGAAATCTCCCGCTAGTAAGGACGCTGTAGTGGCAGAAGAAGTTGGGATAGGGTGAAGATGGTTGAGGCTATCGAGAAGCTAAGATGCAGAGAAGTGGGATTAAAGGAGGCTGCCAGAGTGTTTGGTGTATCAAGAATAACTTTGAGATTATTGGCTTCACAAGTGGATAAGCCAGTAGCAGATTTGGTTATACAAAAACTAGGGTTTGGTTTTGGTTTGGAGCGCTACGGTCAACTTTTGTTATACAAGGGCTAATTAGACCGAGACCTATAATTTAAAGCTGATTCCGAACGGCTACATACATCCATACCATCAGTGGGACTCGAACCAAATGCCAGTGCCCCAACCATTCGGTCATCACCTGGCACAAAACCTAGGGAGGAAGCCTGTTTTACCAGATTACACTGAAAAAGAGTTAGGGGCCTATTTGCTAAAGATGGAGTCAGTATTTCACGGGTCACTCTACAAGATGTGAGGAAATTGTCGTTCCCATTGGCTGAAAGTAATAATATCTCCCACACTTTCATATACGAAGCAGCAGGGAGAGACTGGCTAAACCGAATCCTCACTCGTCAGACAAATTTCGATGAGAAAACCTACAGGGACGTCATATGCACATGCAGAAGGATTCACACGTGAGCAGGTGACTGGGTTATTTTTATTTGCTGGAAGGCTTGTGTTCAGGGAATCAATTCCTGAATCTTAAATGTAGATGAGACTGGTTTAAGTGTGGTTCAGTCAAAATTTTCCAAGTCATCGAGTTGAAGAGAAAACGTCAGGTGGGAGCTCTGACTACAGCTGAACGTGGTTCTCTGGTAACTGTGGTTTGCTGCATGAGTGGAATGCTGGGGGAACATATTTTCCACCAATGATGATATTTCCTCGTAAAATCTTAACGGATCAGCTTATGAATGGAGCCCCATCCGGAGCAATTGGAAGAGCTCATCCCTCTGGGTGAATACAAGCCCAAATGTTTACAGAGATGGCCCAGACCAGCAAGAAGCATCGTGCATCTTCTGTGAAGGTGCATTCAAAGATGAAACATGAGGAGAACTTTGGATTCGTTGTGGGATGAGTCTACACTGGACTCATTCTGTGTGCACTGGAGCCGAAGCTGAGTTTTATATTTGCGACTTTTGTCGAAAAATTGAAGTTTTTTTATATAGATGATATTTGATGATCCCGCTGTTTAATAATATATTATCTTTCTTTCACTTTTTCATTTGAAAACTTTTCTCTTTTTTGTTTCCAGCTGTTTAATAGATAGATAAATGATTTTTTTGGTAAAAAAGGTGGGGTTCCATATTACCCTCCACTTTGGGTCACCTGAAAGTTTTGACTTTTTTCACTTATGTGATTGTATGCATCTTAAAATTTGATTTAATGGCAAATCCCCTTAAGGATGTTTAGATGATGAGTTATGGAAGAGGTTGGAGCCCCTAAATATGAAAATCGGTCTTTAGTATGACCACAGTGAACCAAAAACAAAAGGGGGGGGTCCAAAATCCCACCTTCTCCCCTATATTTTTGTTAGAAGTCATCTTCAAATTTTTTTTCGGATTAAAATAATTGTCTAGCAATCAGAAATATCTGCCAACGAATCTCAATATGAAAATAAAATTCTGAAACGTTACTCTACTCTAATACTCGCTTTTCCTCATTAAGTAGATAAATTTCAACTCTATTTCTTGAAGAATGCTCAAGATATTTACATGAAAAAAATGTTTTCCATTGCTACATAACTCTTTTATAAAGTAAAAGTTCAACTCTAAGAATTCAGTCAGTCAATTTTGTTGTTATTCCATGCGTACTCACTATCAGTTTTATTATCAAAACCTTCATCGACTTTTAATTTAAAAAACTCGTGAGCCCCTCATTTCAGATTTTTTCGCTCTGGTAAAAATTAATTATTCCTTCTTAAATCCTGCAGGGAATCATTTAAATATGGCAACGCCTTGTGAAATTCATCTTTCAAGGGTAAGATATACCTAATTTACAGACGCGAAATGACTTTTAATTTAAAAATGATCTATTTACTTAACAAGCTGAGAAATTAAACAGAAAATTTTTAAACACCACAGAGTTATTGCTTCAAAATTAAAACTTCTATTCCTGGAGCATCGCAGTCATAACATCTCTAGCTCGGTCATTTAGATATTAGTTTTAATTGCGTCTGTCATCTAGTTAGTGCAAGTAATTTTATTGAAATAAGTAACCCTAATGCATGTAGGGTATATTTGATCTAATAAGTACCAATGCCCAAGTCCTTCTGAATTTGGAGGCCATCAGGTATTTACGTTATCATCTCTTACAAGTGTAAAAAACAGTAGTGTTTGATGACATCCATTATAATTAAGTACATCACGTGATACCATTTCGATACATTCTATGCAAACCATATTCTGCTTATAATTTCCTGTATTGCATTCAGAGAAGTAGTAAGATTCAAGAATGACAAAATCAGACCTAAAGAGAGAGGTCCCTAGATCAAAACCAATCACAACTTTGAACTTCGATCTTGCCTAGTAAGTGAAAATATTGTAATTTTGAGTACACGATCTCCAACTTAACTAGGAATTGTTAGGTTCAAGGTAGTACAAACTTCGCCTCTACTGGAGGCCAAGTTTGCATACGAGACAAATTTATGATAGTTTGTACGCGAGAGATGTTTATGTTTTGTATGCGCGACATGTCTATAAGATTAATTCATGAAGATTTAAGCCTGTCTAGCTAATCAAATTTCTCTGATTCGAGATCCGAACCAGATGATATTTTAGACAAATTTGGATTTGAGTGCCGAAATATCTAATAACCTTAAATTGGAAATTTACGCTAATTTTTTACCTGACAATGTTCAGAATTTTTTCCCTACTAGTTTTGGAAGTACGTTCTGGTTATAACATAAGTTATTTTAATACCCATTCCATCAACCTTATACATGAATTTCTTTATGAATGATTATATTAAGTACATTCTTTTGAAAACTATAATGAAAGTTATTTTTCCTTTGAATCCCTGCATCTCATTTCCTTCAAAGCATTATATAATTTACAATGAAAAGGACAAAGGAAAACGGGAGCAGCATAAAAATCATTGGTGGTTCATTTATTTCATTTTATTATGCAAGATACGCTCCGCTTTCCTGCTATAATACGGGCTTAAAGAGAAATTGATTCATAGTCCTTTAGAAATCCCCACAGGAATCATCAGCTAGACTAAGTGATCTCTAGATCAATACAGATAATGGAGATTAGATCCTTAGTTTGCGTATCCTAAACAAGTAGTTTCTGGTAATTACTTATATTATATTTAGCTAACTTAAGAAGCAAATGTGTTCTCGAAAGATTCATAGTAATAACTGCATGAAAATTATAGTTAAACATGACCAACAATATTTAAATAAAACATGAAGAACTTGAACGATCGCTGTTAAAAATTGTGATCTAGATTTGGAATCTTCTCTATTTATTGTTGTTTTCTGTTCAGTAGATTGTGTATGTAATGCGCATAACATTATTGATAGCCCTAAAAGACTGAATTCAAGTTTAAAGTTAATATACTTATCTCTGAACATAAATATCACCTTTTTATGTTATTCATAAATCTAAGAACATGAGGAAAATATTCTTATAGCAAAGAAAAGGAAATTATAAAGTTAAAAAATCCTGATACCACTTTCATATACTTTTATATCAAAAATACTACAGGATTATCGAATCTTTAGACACATGAAATTTTAAAAATCATATAAATCACTGTGAATTTGAAAGGAAGGCTATTTTATAACTTCGTGGAAACAATATACTCTCAAAATTATAACAGAAACATCTTCTGTTTTTAGTGCGTCCGACAATAGTAAAAGACTTATTTTTTGTCAGCAATTTAATATAGCATTTCCTAAGAGCAAAAGAATTTGTATTGTTGAACAATAATTTTCCTGATATTCTTTTCACTATGCAATTGAAGAGCTCCAGAAGAAATATCCACTCTGTAAAATCTCTAGCACTTCAATAACTACGAAGTTGTTTGAGAGTTTTGGATAAACTAGATCTATTGCTGAAAAGGTAGGCCTTCCATTTTACATGAGGAAAAAGTGTCTGAATTACAGAATGCCGTTGCAACTTTCGTCTATATAATTTAATATGGCATTTCCCAATTGCAAAGGAATTTCCATTGTTGAACAATAATTTTCCAGATGTTCTTTTCAGAATGCAATTGAAGAGCCCCAGAAAAAAATCCATTCTCTAAAATCTCTAGCACTTCAGTAACTACGAAGTTGTTTGAGAGTTTTGGAGAAACTAGATCTATTGCTGAATAGGTAGGCCTTCCATTTTACATGAGGAAAAAGTGTCTGAATTACAGAATGCCGTTGCAACTTTCGTCTATATAATTTAATATAGCATTTCCCAAGAGCAAAAGAATTTTCCATTTTTGAACAATAATTTTCCAGATATTCTTTTCAGAATGCTATTGAAGAGCCCCAGAAAAATTATCCACTCTCTAAAATCTCTAGCACTTCAATAACTACGAATTATTTAAACGTTTTGGAGAAACTAAATGTCTTGCTGAACAGGTAGACCTTCCATTTTATATGAGGAAAAAGGTGTCTGAATTGCAGAATGGCGTTGCAACGTTTGTCTATACGAGTATAAAGCATCAGAAAAATTGACACAAAAGATAGACTTAGCAATGAAAACCTTTATAATTACGCAAAACTGTTCAAACTTTATCAGTATGGAGTATGTTCTCCCCAGGACATAAAAACACCCGATCATGGAAAAAGATTTTCATTAATGAACTTAACTACCTTGTGAGGTAGATGAAGAAAGTGTTCAGCAACTTGATGAGGTTTGTACCAATGCGGAAACATGCTATCATTCATGAAAATTAACATCACAGCTGTAGTCTCTGGCGCGTTGTTTTTTAATAATAATAATAATGATAATAATAATAATAATAATAATAATAATAATAATATACTGATGTGGTGCTTCGGAGGCTGGTATCGAATGTGGAATAGCGAGAACGTGTTTGTATTCATAAAAGACTTGATCATTATAATCATTTATAGTAATAGTGGGACATTAGTAATACTTTAATTAAGGTCGCAATTCATACTTCATTTGCTTCTATTTTATTTTATGCCTGGAGCTCCTTTACATCGTTTAACAAATTCTTTGTATTTGTAATACAGGATTTTTTGACCACCTGATGACTTTTTACTACTACGAATTGATAGTCATTTTTTAACTACCTCAGTATTTTGGGGTAATTATGCTCCATGTATATAAAAATGAAAACTCTAAAAATATTTGCTCATCCTACTTTTCAATATATTACGTTCGTAGTAGTGTATGAAGATCATTAAGATATATTTCGTTATTTAAAACTCTTTTGAATGTTTGTACTACAAATTTCCCTTTTTTCATAGAATTTATGTTTTATATTAGTTCATCATATTCGTCTATAACAATTGAAATGTTACTTCTTTTAACTTTAAAATCAAAATTAGGATACGTCAAGATATATTTAGAATCACAATATCATTTTTTCGGTGACGTGTATGAATAACTAATAGGCTGCAGCAAAAGAACTGTAGTGTATGAATAAAAAAAAATTTAAATGAAAATGCAAAATTAAGAATTTAAGTATATATTAATAAAGTAATGTTAAAATTAATCTTAAAATATGCAGAAGGTTAATATACACATATTTTTCAAAAAGTTGTTTATTCCTGTGTTGAAATTGATATTTTTCCCATTTCAAGATGGTACTCTTTTCAAACATGATTTCATTATATTTTGATTGAGCTACAATAATTGAATACTATGTTTTATAGATGTAAATAATGTTAGTGAGTCTAAAAACGATGTAGTTACCTTTCTTTGCTTTTAAAACGAAGAGAGTTAGAATTTCTTGGTACTGAGTTTAACCCATTCACGCCATTTATGAGTTTAAAGATTGTAATGATGCTAACTAACAGACTTTAATTTATTAACTTATTTTTCAGAATTAGGAAATATAATAAATGGTTTCTACGGAACAGAATATTATTAATTCAAAAATATATTCTTAAGAAAGTATAACTTTTAAGAACCCACTGTTTTAGAAAATCTTTTTTTATTCGTTATTGGCGAGAATAACCTCTATATGTTATAAGTATTTATCCAGAAATCCTTTATAAGTGTCGAAATATTTGCTTAAATTCTCCAGTTTATCTCGTCGTTATTATCTTAATTACAACTTAATATACCGAAATGTTCGTATAAGCAAAAAATTTGATAGAGGTATTCAGTATTATAATTACATAGTTTTATCACAAAATATGCATACTTATCCTTCCCAATAATAGACCATTACTAGGAATGGAAGACAACGGAAATCTTCTAGTGACGGAAAAAAACATAGATGCTAATGGAAGGAGATGAAATGTTTTTTCAAAAACCAAAACATCCGAGGAGTTCTAATCAATCATTCATCCTTTTTATTCGTTCGTTTTTCCAAACGAATACTGTCTTCAGCAAAATATAGTAAGATGAATCACCGTTTTTCTGACAGCCAATGAAAGATCGTTTCGAAAAGAATTAGTATATTCTTACAATGAGAAAAAAAAATTCAAGTGTAATACACATTTCAGGTTAATGAAAAATGTTTTATCAAATGCAAAGAAAACAATTTTAATCTTAATGCTCCATAATACAAAGATTTTGAGTTATCAGAGTATTCAAAGTTGCTTAAATATTTTAGATTTAAATTTGTGTCTGAAAACTAAGACACAAGAACGTTCTTTTAGGAGGAGGAGGCGCTAGATCTATTTATGTCGATGTTTCTTACTTAGAGTTTGATGGACTCTAACGAGAATTAAGAGATTATACTTTTTGGAGTCTGCCATATTTTAAGCATAGAATAATATATGATGACATCCTCATAGAATATTAATATTAAATATTGAAACATTATTTAGTAATATTCCTTTCCGTTTTCAATGTTTTTATCTCTACGGGGTTTATCATACAGTTATAATGAGGGAAGGAAATAACTCAGTTCCTACCTCTATGTACAAGGAAATTGTTGTCATCTATCATCTGTCATTATCAATATTCTAGAATATCGTCATCTAGAATAATCAGCACCAAAAATAATTGTATAGCATATTTCAGGAGAAAACAACTAGAGGGACTCTCCTGACAACAAACATTTGGACAGTTATGTCTAACAAACAGTAACCACAATAAGTAGTTCCATGCTCCCTAGCCTCTCAAAGTAATACAATTTAAATATAAATCTTAGAATGAAAAATACATACCACAAATACTTATTTTCATGTATCTATTATTATCATAACAGGTCCAGGGTTCGACCCTGCGACTGGGCAAGGTCAACTCAGCCTTTCATCCCTCGAATGGGTCGATAAAATGAGGACCAAGCATGATTGGGAACTAAACTCTGGGGGTCCCACGTCACGTTGACCACCTGACTGAGACATATGCTGTATGGCACCCCAAGCCCACGGTCAAGAAAGTGGAGATGGGCACCGCCGGCCTTGGTCCACAGCGGACTGTTGCGCCATGAGTTAAGTTTAGTTTGTTATTATCATAAATTCATACTTTTTTACCATAAATACGCATAGTTATTAGCTTTCATGGTAAAAATAATGCACTTTCGTGACAATTTGTGACGGTTGCATATTGGCAAAAAGTTTTGAATTGATCTGAAGTGTTTTGAACTTGCGAGTCCTTGTTTACTATTTTTAGCATTACTCTTCTTAATTTGCTTGGATAATAGCAATGTTTCAGAATATTGTCAGCGAGTTCAGGAAGTACCTCAAATGATTCAATAAAATATTTGAAGAGTGAACAACAAGAGTGACTTGTATGGCTACAAGAATCTGGGTCGTCACCTGAAACAACATCTATAATACGGGATCTAAAGTTTTCTCTGGAAGGCTACCCCAGTTGATAACACAATTCAAATTTTCATCATATTATGAAGCATATAAATGATTGCGAGATGTTATTAAGAAAACAGTTAATGCCGTTAAAGGTAAAAATGATGCAATTTAGCTATAGTTTCGATAATTTATTTACAATCAACCGGGAGAGTTTTTGAACTTGCAATTCCATTTTACATACTTATAGAATGTATCTTCAATTCATACGCTTAAAAGAAAATATCCTGGAAGAAGAAAAAAATTATCTCAGAAACATCTCGCTTCTTAATCTTTGGATTTAAAGTTGAAAGTCTGTCTATCTACACGTATCTGTGCCTGTTTTGAATACATTCCTAAACCCTTCAACTAATCTACATGAATTTTGAATTGCCTCTCTCAAAGACGAAAACCAGTCTACGTAAAAGTGCTATAACCACTCCTTGTTTTCACATCCTTGATAGTTTGTGGTAGCCTTCCAGAGGATTTCACAACCTTACTTTTCATTTTCCCCGCATGGTTCGGTTTTTGAATGTCAACATATAGTTTGGTTTCTTGTGCGTCTAAAGTGCCCCTTGCTCCAATTCCTCTTGTTTGATTTTCAAATTTCTAAAAAGTTTGTGCTCTAGGTATGGGAAGCCCGAATAACATCGGGAGGATAAAGCTAGCATTAAATTAAATTTAATATCACGTAAATAAAATTATGCCCTATAGGAATGAAATTTAAGTATTGATGTTTCAGTTTTCAGTGACAGTTCTTTGATTTTAATAACCATGTACAAAAAACTATAAACTTGATCTAAGTCAAGCAGAAAATATTATACGAAATTTTAATTTTTGCTTAGCTGGGAAAAGTACAATTCAGCCTTTTCCTTGCCTTGTTCCTTGTAAACAATTTTTCTCAAGTCGTTAAAAGAATAATACTTTCATACAAATTTGAAGGTTAGATGTTATAATAAAAGTTAAAACTAAACATAAATACATCATTTTCAGTGTTTTTATGATATTTTACATATGAACGACCCTGTGAATGCCAACGAATACCTTGTTAAATAGTTCTCAGTACAAAATTAGCAATACTGCGAACGTTTCAAAAAACTTCCTCGATCTTCCCTAAAAATTTCAAATTTCTTCGCTGAAAGCTTCACTTTTCCTAATTCAAATAGATTTGTAATAAAATTTTTAAAAACCACATTTTCTGTACAAAAATTTCAGGATAAGACAGCAAAGAAAATTCCATTTAAAAATAAATCTTGATTCCAAAGACAGCGTGCTTGGATATTTTGGGGGAACCCAGGTGGTTTTACTTAAAAAGAATCGATTGCAGCTTTCAAATGCCTCTTTTATTCATATTTTTTATTCGTTACATTTCATACAGAAGAAATGCAGGCGAAAATTATTCACATTTTTTTTTTAACATTCTGGATCATATTTGTTTTCATTCTCGAGAAAATAAGAGCTAAGTATAGAGCTCATTTTATAAATACTGCATTTTCAAAATTTTATATAAAGTCAGAATTTAGAGCTTGAGACCTTTATATGAGATATAAGTGAAAGTATTTTCTTAGATAGTTCAAAACATATTTCTCTTTTTATCGTGATTTCGACGTCTGCGATCCGCACAACGTTTCTTTCATAAATTTCCGAGCATCTGAAGCAAAAACGATGCACATATCGTTGAAAAAATTTCTCCTGTTGCTGTAATCTTTAATATTATTTGGATTATGGGAGAAGATCACTACATGGATTGGAAGATTATAGTGGTTATCAGATCCATTCGGAAAGTGAAAGTTTCCGGGTTCGACTTCTTGATCAGCCAAGTTGTTTTAAGGTGGAAGGTAAAATGTGAGTAAGGATATGTGAAAGAATTTAAGGATAGAAGAGTTCACCTAAAAGAAACTATATAAGGAAAGTTGTAACGACCTTGTTCCTAGGTCGAGATTTAAATCTGGGTCTCAATACCAATATTCTAGTAGCTGAAATATTCATGCGATGTTAGACACTTGTAAGTTATACACAAGATTCGATTCACAAGAATCGAACTTTTGAGTGAATGAATTAAAGAAGCTGCTTGAGATATGCTAATTTCGGCATACGCGCTTAGTATAAATACCATGCAGCGTCATTAATAAAAAAGGTTGTTAAGGTTGATATATAAGCGAGAGGGAGCTACGAGGTAAACAGCTCCAGGTGTTAACCGGCGCTAGTGCTTAGGGGGCCCAAAGTTTACGTGGCAGTACTGCTGGTTTGACTCTCTGCTCGTTTGTGAGTATTTGCAATGTGTATTTCTATTGAATGTTAATATATATATTCCGTACAAGTAGTACGTATGCTTATTGCTGTAAAAGCAAATTCTATATGTGCAACGAATTCAATAAACATTGTTTCATGTATAAACTGTGTTTGTATGAAATTCATTTAGAGTGCCACTTCAAATTATATACACCCAAGTCTGGGTAGAAGTGAGCTATTTTCTCTATACACTCTCATTTTATGAATTTCATTCCTCACAATGAGATTTTGTCTAGAGTCCGAACCCCGGATCCTTCTCAGAATGAGAGGTTTATCAAATGATATTACAGCAAAATATTGTAATGAAATAATTAGTTCACTCATCCGGTTATCAAGAGGTCTTGTTCAATTCTCTAATGAGTCTAGTTGCTTTCATAATGAAAGATAAAATGTGTGTGAGACTGTGGGTCAGAGTTGTCATAATCACAGTGACCACTACATAGAATTTACAAACAAATGATGTCTACGAAAGGTTTGTGTCTCCGGTCTTCTTCAGGAAGGAAAGAATGAGTGGTTCATTCGGAAGGATCCTGACATGTTTTAATAGAGAAGTGGTCGACAAATCCGTTCCGAAAATTAGGGATTCGGTTTCTGGTAAAATACCTTATAAAATAAAATATAAAAGGCAAGAGGAAGTTCTTAATAGAGCATGAGAAGTTTTAGTAACTCCCAACTTTAAAAAAATTATAATTTCGACAAGGTGATAAGGCAACCGGGATTTCTCAAGTGGTAGAAAATAGGAATTTCACAAAAGAAGATAACATCATAACTCCGACAGGCATTTATCAGCAAAAAATCGCAGTGAATCTGAGATCCGAATTCGATTCCAGAGTCAGCCTGGTTGTTTTAAAAATGAGAGGAAATTTCTGAATGAGGAGAAGAAATTGAGTCGGTTTATCAGCCACCTTTTCTGAAAAGAAAAAAACAGAATAGTTATGCGCCTGTCACTGAAAAAACTTTGTTCAGTGCATCTTCCAAAATTATTATTTAACCGAATTTAGGAGATATAAACCTTTTTGAATTAGCTGCACTTTTTTCTTAATTCATACCCATCATTTTTATTACTTCTCTACAATTAATATATTTAAGCATGGATGCACTTATGCACATTACTTTAAACATATTTGTTAACAGATGCAGTAATAGAATTTGGAGGAGAAATTAAGCAATATATTTTAACTCTTCCTCCCATAATGCTCGAAATGCGTATACAATATCAAAATTTTTATAACATTCTCTTCTAACAAAAGTGCGTAAAATAAACTGAAGGATAAAATATTTTAAAAAAGAGAACAAGAATGTAAGAAACTAAAAAAATCTACCGCTTTACTTTTGGGTAACATTCCAATAAAGACATATCACTATATATCTCTCTTCGATAAACTGAAAATATATACTATTGACTTAAGGGAAGAGGGGAAGGTTATCGTAAATAAAAATAAACTACGGTATGTTCAAGTTTATTTTTATCTATATGAAGAACAAATCTTGTGAAACATCTAAATTTAAAACAAAAATTTGATGATCCTATAAAAAATATGAAACGTAAAATACAGCGTTACCAAGGTTTTTAGAGAAAATGGTTTTTGTGATACCAGATTTTTGAAGAACATTGATATAAACATTTGTAGCATTTCACGACCATAAAATATATCTCTTTCATCATTTGTTACTGATAAGTTGAAATATAATTCTTTCTGAGTAAAATTCTTGGAAGTTTGAGATATATATTGATTCATGACAATCTTTAAAATATCGATGTTCCCAAAAATAAATTTCGAATTTATTGCAATTCTGTAAAATATTGTTATTACAGGTAACTGAGACCCCGATTAATAAAAAACTAGAAATATTTTAAAAAGAAATAAAACTCCCATTTATGACTAGAAAAAATGTTTTTTACACACAAAACGCGTATTAATATAAGAGATCTTTTTTCTCTATATAAAGCTGTATTACTGACATAAAATAGATATGGTCTAGAAATTTCTAGTTTCATATAATGAAGGTGTTGTATCAGTTAACCTAATAAATCATTAATCACCAAGTTGAATTATGAGGAATTTTACTTTGCGAATCACTCATTAGTGAATGCAGATTTTTTAATTTTTTATCTTACGTCTTAAAGTAGAAGACTGGAGAAATAAAGCATACTTTTTAAAATTTTGAAATTTTACGTAATTAATTTCACAGGACATTAATCATCATGATATCTTTCATTAAAAAATTAACCTTTTTTTAAAAAAAAAAAAAGTTCATTTTTTAAAGCAAAAATTTTTAAATATGCGTGGACTGAATTTAAAGATCTACTTTCAAACGAAAAAAATTTCGAAAATATGCATAGCTAAACTGCAACACTAAAAGAGGGCTCGAGATAGCCTAGTGGTAGCGCGTCGACTTTCCGTGCTGATGATGCTCAGATCGAATCCCGATAAGCGCCCGTGTCTATGCCGGATATGGGCCCGTAAAATCCGTAGACCGGAAAGTCCCTCTAAGATGTCAGAGAGGATGGGCACGATAACCCCTGATGCCGCTCCTGCGGGTGCTCGGTCAAAATCGCGGTGGCACCTGGCTAAGTGTCATTATGAACCGGAGCCGTATCCCTCAGTCCGCTAACCTATATGGACCTTATCTAGAATAAATTCTGGCCAGGGGGCATTAGAGACAACAACAACACTAAAAGAGGAAAATTGCTTGCAAAATGACATGTTATAAAGTATTAACACTTCTTCCCTTTCCTTTGGGTATGTATATCTTGAAGTGGCACTCTAAATAGTTTCATTGAAACACAGTTCTTACATAACAACAATGTTTATTTAAATACTTGCATATGTCAAATTTGCTTTTCAACATAAAGCATACGTACTACTAGTACGATATATATATAGCATTCATGTAAGGGAAATACAATTCAATATATTCACTTGTATAACTACCCATTCAAGAAAAATACACTTTGCAATACTCACAGATACTTTGAAAGTCAACCAGCAGTGCTGCCGTGTAAACTTTGGGCCTAACAAGAACTCGCGTAGGTTTGAAGCAACCTAGCTATGCCTCCAGTGGCTGCTCACAAAATCAACTATTATTAAACCAAACTAAGCCTAGCTCCAGCTCGATACTTCGTTTCGCCAGCACTACTCCTCCTTTCACTTCCTCTCACTTCGTTTATTTAATCTAGCTGCCTGGTATATATACCAACCGCGTATGCCGCAATTAGCATATCTTAAGCGGCTTCTTTAACTTTATTCACCTAAAAGTTCGATTATTGTGAATCGAATCTTATGTAAACCTTACAATGGTGATTAAAGATCTTAAAGGCCAGCTGATACCGCGGCTATCAGTCGGTTCAGGCTGTGCTACAACTGAACCACGTACTTACCGACAGAAATCTACTTAAAGATTTGTCCGTTTTCTGTTCTTCAATTTTAGTACTAAACCGCGAACCTACCATCAG
Source organism: Dolomedes plantarius (assembly GCA_907164885.2). Classification (NCBI taxonomy): domain Eukaryota; kingdom Metazoa; phylum Arthropoda; class Arachnida; order Araneae; family Dolomedidae; genus Dolomedes; species Dolomedes plantarius. The sequence continues at coordinate 178,909,693 of OU015494.1, forward strand.
AGATTTACTTGAAGATTATTTGTCCGCTTTCTGTTGTTCAATTTTAGACGGGATTTCCTTCTTTAATATTTCAGAGATTATTCCAAGTGATTGTAGTGTACAGATATCCCTTCATTTCTGGTTCTATTATCAAAAGTAGCTTCCCATTTCAAATGTTCTAACATCGTAAAACTTACACTTGCCGTCATTTATTTTATAACAGTGTCACTCTTATTAATATATTAACTAGTTTCAAGATATTACACCCACTAGTTCTAAGGAGCAAAATGTTTAAAGACTTTTGTATCACCCATTCTGCAAATAAACTCTTAAAATAATTTTCTTTTGAAAGCTATCCATGGAAGGTACCTCTTTGATTCTCTTTAATTCCATAGTTCCCTTAGCAGTAGTTCCTGCAATCAAATTCCCATTTCATAGAGTGAAAGGACATGCCTGAGTTTTAATTTTATCTCCGTGAATGTTGTACAGGATAAAGTTGTTAAAGTTCTAAACATTAAAACTGTATTGCTGTCATTTAAGGAACTTGATTTTCAAGAATTTGGGCATACAATTCTTACTTCTCTGTACACAACTTTTTACTGATAAATGAGCTGAAATAGAAAATCCCATTACAAAAAGCATCAGATCGGTATCTTAATTTCAATTGTTACACATACAAGTTCAAAGTGCATCATTTAGAGGTTTTCAGATTTGGTATGTCTCTTTGCTATGTTAAATTTATACATTCATTAATCTACCAAACTTTTCGAAATAAGCAGAATAACAGCCACCCAAACTATTTTCTCCAAAAAATTATGTACAATCTTTATTTTAAAAATACATACAAGAAAAATGTCGTTTGTCTCAAAAAATTGTTCTGTATCGGGTTATTATAATCGAAGGCACTTCCCTTTAGAAATATTCCGCAGAGTCCTTCCCTTGAAACAGATCATATAAAAAGTTTCACAACATTCAAATCTTCTCTCTTTATATTCATTAAACAGTCTCGTACAACAGGTAAAATTGCGCTTGTTGTGAAAAACCCACATTTTTCATAATTCACTCATTGCGTCATATTTACAGCCAAGGGAAACTTAATCAAGGAGACTAAGGAACAAATTAAATACTTCACCAGTCAAATTATAAATGTCCCTTACTTTAAAACTGTTCATCATAACTACTTTCACCATGCGTATTTCTAAGATAGGATGGAATTCTTTTATCTAATATGTAAAGAAATATTGTTTTGTCTTATAACCCTGAAGGCATTTTATACAAAAGCAACGTCAGACAGAAAAGCATGTTTTCGTAATAAACATAATCTACGCTAAACAATATAATTTAAATTTGGCAGATTTAAATATAAACTAAGTTTAATAACTGCGCTAAATATTTCGGTCTCCATTAAAGCCTTGTTACTGTAAATCTTCATCCTTAATTCTCGACTACTAAACATAGAATCAAGTTGGTTTTATGTATAGTGTAAATAAATTGTTTTTTATTTGAATAACATTCAAAAAATGAATAGCAAATTAAAATTTTGCAGAACGAGTCGGGAATTTTTCTCAGTATTTACTTCTTTATTTTCAAGAAATGTTTCTCGTAGATTTCAGTTTTTATTCTCTTTATAATTACACACGACAAAGTTTTCGCGTGCTTACAGTTTTATTATTTTATTACAGTGCAGGAGAAAATGCGTTAACAGCATTTGGGATTCCTGAAAGTTTGAGAGTAAAATAATCACTTTGTGTGGCAGTTTCAAAAATGCTATACTTTGTGGTGACATTAGCACATTCTAGTTTTTTTTTTATTTTTTACTTTGGGTAGTATTATTTTCTCAATTTGAGTTTCTATTCTGCCCCCCCCCCCCCAGTAGTTCCCTCTCTCAGTGAGCAGCTGACACAATTGGAATTCGAATAAAATGAAAAGAGCGAAGAAACGAGAGAAAGTTCGCCTGTTCAGGTTACAGAACGAGCCTTTAGGATAGCTGCATGTCTAGCAGCGATAAAAGAGCAGTTAAGAATTAGACAGATCTTGCTATTCAAGTGATAGACGTCCGTCTATCAGAATACAATTGTATAACCACAATAACTGCATGAATGCATTAATTTTTATCTTAAGAAGCGCCTTGTATCTTCTGTGATGGGTGGACCACTAGTTCTAAGGAGTAACCTAAAGATGGCTGTTTTGTATTAACAGTTTATGGTAATGGATAAATAACTACAAAGATATTAAGCGAAACAAAACATTAGCATGGCTGTCTGCCCATCAGGCTCTTAGCTTCCAAACACTACTCTCATACTGAGAAGATGGCCAAGGCAGAATAGCTTCACAAAGTGGTCCATATTCATAGATTCTGATAATTGGCAAGGAGTGCATGCCACAGTATTCAGAATTCCTATACAGAATAGATATCCAGCCAAACAGTCATGCCGAGTTAGAAATTCAAACCTTACTATTGTTTTCTTTCTAGGTTATTAAGGTGTACCAATTATGTGCTTGAATTAAAGATTTAAGTTATTTCCTAGTACATACTGTTTCGTGGTATTTTGACTCAAGAAATTTATGTAGGCATGGTTTTACAGATGGGTATGAATAATCTCTGTTGGTCGTTTAGGTAAATTTTCTTCATTGTCATTACCTGAAATCACGCAGTGAGCAGGGATCCACAGAAGAAAGATTCTTTCGATCTGCTTCCCCGAATTTGCAATCAATGCCTGACAGTCGTAAATCCTCAAAATGCAGAGGACATTCATAGATTCAATAACTTCTATAGCAACTCCTTGAATCTGATAACATCATGGTTCCTCAAAGAAATAGATAAGAAAAGAAAATTGTTTAAGAGTTGTACGCAAGCCTGCCACTTCTCCGTCAAACACAGTCGCACATCTTCCATCTGAAGAATTGATAGAAAACAGACAGCTAAAATTGTCTGTTCCGGTAATGGGGAGATTCTTTTTTTTCAGTCAATCTTTAAATAAATGGATCTAATCATTTTCGAGATACCTTGCATGGTTTCTATGGAAAATGAGTAGAAAATTACTTAGTATGTTTGTTGTAAACGTTAAGAAATTCAAATAGTTCAATCCATCCAATTTCTCTGTCTGTCCCCAATCTCTGTTTGAATCACCAAACATGGTATGTACACCTTCTATTAAAATTATCAAAAAATTATCAGTTTAATTTTTTATCTGGACGGTATTGAAAACTTTTGAATCAATATCGTTTATAATCCCTGGTAATTTAGATAAGACTTGATAACATTTATATTCCTCACTTTCAAGGTTTGTCTACAGGCGTCATTCTTGAAATTCTTCAACACATTATTGTTCTTGTCAGTTGAGGAACTTAAGCATACATTAGTTTCTATACGTTGGTGTCTGTTCATAGAAATGGGTATTAAAACCATCAAAGATCTAAAGTTCCTTTGTTGAAATGATTTTTAAGAGCAATTTAACGAATATCAAGTAAGCAGCAGAATAATATTATTTGAAGGTTGTGAAGTCATCACGCTCACGTTATGGTTAATTTTCCCTGGTTTTCTGTGACTATTAACTTTTATGATTTATCTCTCAACTTCTGTTCGTCACAGCTCAGAGTATATAATTTTACAAGCAATATAATGAGATTTAAAAAAAAGCTCTTTTGAGTTTTGGAATGAGATAGGTAGTAATCTATGTCAACAGATTACTACCTATAGGATTACTTCCTAAGATATTGTGTTTTTGTCCTAATAAGGATGCTATATTAATATTACATTAAAACTATTAAGCAATTTGTGAAACTTTTCATGTAAAGGTGGATGTACGTAGTTATCTAAAAAAAGTGCTAGGTATATAATATTGTGCTGTAACTTTATTGAATACTTTCAATTTTATTGAGTCTGTTAGTATTATATATAAAATATGTGCTACACAATAAGTTTAAGAAAACTTCTAATGAAAACTTTGTTATGGGTGTCTGAGCGCATGCGCTAGGCGGCGTCTGATATGACGTAGACAAAAATACTTCAGTAGTAACCAAAACGTTGCTTTGTGTGGATGTCATTCCACGAGCGGGAAATTTCCCCATTTACTTTGTTTAAAATTATTTGGTTAATAAAAACGTTGTTAATTACTAACAACTGGTCCGTCGTCAATGTTTATGGTCTACTCACATCTAAATAGTCTATCTTAAAAGACAATGGGGTTTGTCGGTTACGCAATTCCTGGTAGAAGAACCAAATATCCCCTTATTTTAGGAATTGGAAGGTTAGATTGGCATTCGGGAAAATAGAAAAGTGGTCTTATGCTTTCTTTATTCAATTAAATAATTGTTTAACTTTAGATTTATATAAATAAATATATATAATATATATATATGTATATATGAAATGGGAACTGATCGGGCCATGGGTCGAACCATGGGTAGTCGTTACCTAAGCATTAGTCGATGGAAGTGGTCGACGAGTGAAGGCAGTCACTATGGCTAGAAATTAAGATCCGACGCCAGGAAAGATGAGGCGGTTTGGTCATGGTAAAGTTTTTTATTCTTGGAAATGTTGCTGGACATCTTCTAACAGGATACCTCATTCAGAACAGTCAAGAGGCTGTCGGAACAGCACAGGATAAAACAAAAGAACGTAGAGCTAAAAGTTGTGCATGTTTGTCGGACTCGAGCAGAACACAGAAGACCATGAAAACCCTGGGTTCACGCCCTGAGTATGGGCACGCTGAACTTTTAATTGGTCAAAAGGTGACACCTGACCCAAGCACGTCATATGGGGTGATGGTTTTCGAATGTTCCACGACATTCGACCTTATATAACTGTTGGCCGCACGTGGCTTTTTGATGGAGAATCTAGTGGATTAATTTGGAATACTTAGGTCAAATTCAGAAATGAGGGACGATGTTCTATTGCGGTAAGATAAATTTAATGAAGGCGAAACGTTATTGTTTCATGTATGTATATATAGTATACACATATATATATATATATATATATATATATATATATATATATATATATATATATATATGTGTGTGTGTGTGTGTGTGTGTGTGTGTGTGTGTGTGTATTTACTCCCAGTAATACAAATAACTTATATTATCATTTTGTTAAGTGTTAAAAATCAACGCTTTAATAAGTGATGATTTACGGAGAAAAAAAAAGAAGTTTGTTTTCTAATATTAATCATAAAAAAGATCAGTTTTAAAAGTTTCTGTATCTGTAATATGTTTTCAAATTTCTTTCGTATAAAATTACATGTATAACAAATGTTTTCCATTCTCATTTGAAATAGTATTTAAAGTTGATCTTACAGTATACTACCACATTAAGTTAAAAATGTTTGAATCTAAAATTTTCAACAATAATTTCCTGCGTAGCTATTTCAAATGAACATAGTGATAATCTTGCTACAGAGTTCAATTGGAATCGTCACCTTTTTATGAGGATTTCGATTTCTTTTACAATTTAGGCACATGTAATATAAATCTTGAACAAAAGTACTTATATCTAGTAGTTAAAATAAATACTAAACCGAATCTTCGTATTTTTTGGATTTACGCTGATCGCAATTTTAAGAATACTTTTTTTTAAATAAAAAGGGACATTTCTAAAGCTATTGGACTTTTTAAGTCTCGACTAATAAGAATTGTACCTTTACTTTCCCTTTTAAATGACTCCCGTAAGAGTAAAATGTTCTCTATGTATTAAGGAAATTGAAGTCATAAAAGGGGAATATTCCAATGCCTTGAATTTATCTCAAAACAGCATGAATAAACAAATATTTGAATTTATTCCGATTACATATGCTAAAATAACTGGTCCATAAGGAATAACTATGATTAAGTGGCAATACGTAGTGATCATTTAAGAAAGGAATAGATAAAAATAATACGGAACTAACGATTTTTCAAAAATAGCTACTGCGGAGAGGAGAGGGAGAGTCCTTTTGAGAAAAGTGCTTAATAACACTATTTTCACAGAAATACCATGGAAAATTTGAAGCGATGTGCTTGGAATATCTTATTACATACTGAACATGAAAGGAAAAGGATTGGATCGTAGAGTTCATTGAAGAGAATTTAGGTAAAGTATCAGTAATGTTAAAGCAAAGTAAAATATTTGGCTTAAATTGCTAAGCGTTGAACAAATTGGGGGGATATACTGGGAATATAGGAACAAAGTGAGAAATATAAACTGCATAAATTTTTTATTTTTTCACTTTTTTCATTGATAAATTTTTATGAAATATCTCAAATTTCGCCAAAGGAAATATTAAACACGCATAATCAAATTTTATTCATTTTTTGTGTATGAACTTTCAGTTCAAAGTTGTATTTAGCTTCTATCGCAAGGAATAACATCCTTTTACACTAATTTCCAACCTATAGGGAGTTTTCGATGCCACAGAAGTCTACTTTTAGAGCGATGAATTCCTTCCGTAGTCAAGCATAATATTAATTAATTATGTTTCAACACATTCCCACAATCAGTGCAATGGGAACATATATTAAATCCCTTTAGTAGCAGGGAGCTTTTGTCAACTTATAAGTATACTTCCATGTAAGAAGCGTGAAAAGCGTTGATCTTGCACTTAAAAGTTTATACATCAATAAAACATAATTTTACTGGGATGCAAACTCTTAATAATTAAATAAAGTGCAGTACAGCAATCAAGTGACGTGTTTATCGCTTAATTTGTTTCTTTCTCATCCGGAAAGTTCAACAGAATGCTTCGAGAAGTGGGTACATTAATTTGCGCACACAAAACTTAATTCATTGTTTGATGCTGAGATAGTAAGTAAGACTGTCTATATTTTTAACTATTTTGTTGTTTATACGTTTTCTTTCAGAAGATCGGAACGATGGTCGAGAGGTTAGAATTTTGGTTTTCGGGACCAGTGGCAGTGGGTTTGAGTTCCTCTATATTCATGCGTGTTTCTAACTGTTCAGAAGCAGATTTAAGCTGTAGGACTCCGAGGTTGTTTCATATGCATGTTATGTTGTGTATGTTATTATTATATCTGTAATATTTGAGATGAAAATTCTTGTAAAGTTGGTCAATTATTCATTCGTTGTTATATGGGCAGATTTGAAATCAATGAACATTTTGTAGCCAGTGACCTAGCCTTCCCTTGCCAGCGATGTTCTTAGATAGCTAGGGAAGTTTTCACAGTCAATTTCACTGGTTATCCATATAAGTAGCTCATCTTATTCAGTCGTTACTCTACCGACTACGTTTTTTCAGTACTTCCTTCTGCAATAGATTCCTCAACTATTCCAAAACCAGCCACCCAAAGCATTATCATTAACAGCCCTGTTTTGGTCGGTAAAGTAAAAAAAATCATGAAAAGATTTTTCTTATTTTAATGCAGGAAAAAATAATTCTTCTTTTGAAGGATCAAAACTTCGCTATTATTTGTTTCTTGCTTCCCTGTTCTCCAAGCTCAGTATCCCTTAACCGTCTTATGCATACACATGTATTTCTAAAAATATTCTACAGAATCAGTTGACTCTGAGGTTGTTTCATATGCATGTTATGTTAGTGTATGCTATTATTATATCAGAAATATTTGAGATGAAAATTCTTGTAAAGTTGGTCAACTACTCATTCGTTGTTATAAGTGCAGATTTGATATTAATCGACATTTGGTAGCCAGCGACATCCATAGCTAGCTAGGGAAGTTTTCACAGTCAATTTATCCATGTACATTGCACATCTCATGCAATCGTCACCCTACCGACTTTGCATGCGGATGTGTTTACCTCTTCGCCTCGCTTTCCGAGAGAGAAAAGGGTGTTTGGTTATTGAAGTATACGGGTTTTGCCTCTAGATTTCGTCAGATAGGACGTAGAACTGAAAAACCCTGTTAAAAGACAGATAGTAATACCGAAAATTTCATACAACTTACGTATTCCTGTTATTCAGTGCATGACGTCTCACAAAGTAAATGCAAAATCGTTTTTGTGTTACATACTAATCCTGCCGAATACTTAGCTGCATCATAAGGACTCGAACTCGCGACCTGAGGAAACGTTATTACCCACGTTCAGTGGTCATCACTTCATAGTAATTTCTTGAAATATTGTTTGCATAGTTCCAATCAGCTTATCTCTTGTAGAACTTTCAAAGAAATCTTTCATCAATGCATAACATTCTTTTTACGTGTTCTTCAATTTTGGAAAAGTTTGGCACAAATTTTAATACCCCACCTTAAAATGCCCTAAGTGCTTAAATTTAAAGGCCTTAAAATTTTTAAATTTAAAATCATATATAATATAGGACCATGAACAAAGACTACTGAAATTTTTCTTTGAAAAGGAAAAATGTTTTAGCGTAAATAACCAATGAAAAGTTATATTTTTCAAAATACCTGCAAATTTTATCCCTTATGCTAAAACATTGAATAAGAACTAAAAAGCTGTTAGATAAAGTAACAATTACGGATTAATGAGAGAGAGAAGGTTGTCTATTTTTTATGTCTTTATGATACTGAAAATTAGATTTTGCATTTTATACAATGACCCTTTTAAACTTTTCTCATATTACTGCATGCAATAGATCATTTTATCTCCACTGGCTTGCTAAACATTTATGCACTGATTAATTGCCTTTGAGATTAATTGGAACTTAGATTAATTACAAAAGGAGACAGCAGAGTAATTTATTGCCCTATTCTGCATTATTTATATCCCATCGACTTCCCTGTAGGTAAGTAAGGAAGAGCTTATCATTCTGGAAATGATATTTTAAAGTTTTGTCCCGACCATAAAAGAGGTAAATAAGTTGTTTGAATTTTAAACATCTCAATATATTTAAATGATTAAGTTTACTTTAAATTGCAATGTATCTCTTCTCATTTAATAGATTTGGTTAGCTTTGAAGGGAGAGCAAAGCATTCTAGTTTATAGGGAAGGATTCCTCCGATTGAAGTTTCCTAGTTTTAAGGTTTTAGTAACACTTAAGCCATAACCTGAACAACTAAACTAAAACTTTCAGCCATTTAAGTATTTTGAATTTTTTTTTTCGTTGGTATCTCTTCAAATGTTATATAGAGCTATTTAACACAAAATTCAAACTGCACGATGTCATTTAATACACGATATCCTTCGTGGAGTTACCATACGCAATAAAGGACAAAGAACATTCGAATATTTTAGAAATAGAGGTTTTTCACAGTAAAGCGAGGCTTTATTAGTCATTTATTGGTAAGGTTTTGTTTGATGATAGTTATACGAATTTGCGCTACGAAATCCAGCGTAACCAACTTCAGCAGTTATCAGAATGTATTATTTATATAATTTTTCAAAACATATCCTACTTGGAACCTTAAGAATAAGAAATATATTCATCAAAACGAAGTTTAAACTTGCACACTAGATATATTGCCCAACCACTGATATTAAAACTAGTGGAAACATTTAAACGAAGTTTGAACTTGCACACTAGGTATATTGTCCAAATACTGATATCAAAACTAGAGGAAACATTTAAACGAAGTTTAAACTTGCACACTAGATATATTGTCCAACCACTGATATCAAAACTAGTGGAAACATTTAAACGAAGTTTGAACTTGCACATTAGGTATATTGTCCAACCACTGATGTCAAAACTAGTGGAAATATTTAAACGAAGTTTAAACTTGCACACTAGATATATTGTCTAACGACTGATATCAAAACTAGTGGAAACATTTAAACGAAGTTTGAACTTGCACACTAGGTATATTGTCCAACCTCTGATATCAAAACTAGTGGAAATATTTAAAAACAGTTTAAACTTGCACACTAGATATATTGTTGTCCAACCACTGGTATCAAAACTAGTGGAAACATTTGTGTTAGGGCCTTTCTGTCTAAAATCGAACTATACTATTCAAAATATAGCGCTGGAGGGCATGATGACGAAAAAGATTTCAATTACTTTTGAACTCTCAGCGTTAATATGTTCTGCACCTTGACTCACTTGTCTTCATCTTTGAATTTTTTAACAAATATTTCTGAAAAAAACAATTAACTAAAACTAAAATTCTTATGATTAAAGCTCGTACGAAAAGCAGGACCGAAATTTCCAAGAGTGTACCTTCCTCCCCTTCAAGTAGACGCTCTCATTATTGAAATCATGCCATATTTCCATAACAGTGATTGTACTTCTTTTTTAAAATATCATATAACGAATACCATACAACGAACGGGCAGTCTCAGCGGTGTGAATCAGTGAGATGAGCTTACTGGATTACTGTAGCAAGTAAATCCCACAGCAAATGTATTGAAAAAAGCCCGAAATCTGCAAAATATTCTTTTATGTGAAAGATTTCTTAAATATCATTAATAATCAATTGAGTTGTTTCAAGCTAAGTTTATTATTGTTACTGGACAACAGAAAAACAGAAATGCACAAAACAAATAACTGTACTGATATTCAGAACAATACATAAAAACGTAGATGGCTGAATATAAAAAAATAGTAATGCCAGAAAGTATAATTTGTTCACGCAGTTTCTTCAGCCTTCGGTAAATGAAAAGAATTTTTCCAAAGGGAAAATCCAAAAAAAAATTAAATCTAAACTTAAAATTTTATTTACCACCTTTAAAATAGAAACAAATAAGCCTTCTTTAATTAAAATTAAATAAACAAGGAAATTAAATTAACAGCAAAAAGTAAAATACGATACCACGTGGATCTTTCCCCTTTTTAACACCTATTTGTAACCAAATTTCAGTCTTTAAAAAGATTTAATATAACGCTTTCAAGCTGAAATCTTTTATTGTAATGCTAATTTTAATTATACACTGCTGTACTAATTTTTCAATCCCTTGAGCCCTGATACATTATTTAGAAAGAAATGGAGCTCAAAAGGATCAAATAACATCCAGAAGATTTTCAAAAAAATGGATATATTCAACGAATCAAATTTTCGGAAGCTAAAAACAAACGCCTTAGAACAACTCCTTACATTTTTATTTGCAATAAGAAAGATTCAAGGTGAACTGGAAGAAAGGGATTTCAAAAGAATGTCATTAAGTCCCCGGCAATCTTTCAGAAATCTGTAATAAACCTTTTTCCATAAAATATTATTAACTAAAGTGCAACAAAGGGATTCAGAGATAATGTTCTCTCATACATAATTTAAAAGTTTCAGAGAATGGAAATATATTTTCAGAATTTTTATTCACATTCAGCAGTTGTAATTTCTTATAGTGTGACAACAGAACTTTCGGAAAAATCTCATTTTTATTTGACGCTTTCTAAATCATACTCTAAAAAACAACTCATAAGATCATAAAGAGTAATTTTAGTTCCGTATTACTCTTTATGATCGTGTTAGTTTCTGTTCTGTTTGGAGGAAGTTTACGGGCTTCATTTATTCGTTCCGCTATTTCGGAACTCCACCGTCCATACAGAGGAGTGATTGTTTTTCCAAATGCCCATACGAGAACTTTACAAATATTTTTTAAAAAATTATGTACTATACTTGTAATAAAAAAAGCCGTCTGAGTAATTTGTAGAATGCCTATTTTTTTAACGAAGATGACAAAAGTTTCCATGTGGATTAAGTTGTAAACATTTGAGCTGGTATTAGCTCGGAGCTTCTATAAATTTGTGTCTGTCAGTTAGTGGCTAAAGACAAGCCCATGAGTTTTTTTTTTAGAATCCGTAGAATAAGTTTATACTTTACACTATAAGGCATTATGGTAACATATTTTATATTTTAAAAGGGTCAAAAAGAACTGAATACCATACGGGACTGAAACAAAACTTTCCTAAAAGTCATACACTCTATTCGATTCGCTTTTGTCGTAAGATTTTTACAGTAACGTTGCTTATAAATAATCAGGGAAAACTCCATGAAAAGTTTATGGGCATACTTGTCTTGGCATTTGGAACATTTGGCATTTGGCTTGTTTGGACATTTGAGCAGGTACAAGCTCGGAGCTTCTATAAATTTGTTTCTGTCAGTTAGTAGCTAAAGACAAGCCCATGAGATTTTTGTTGTTGTTGTTGTTGTTCTTAAGAATCCGTAGAATAAGTTTATACTTTACACTACAAGGCATTGGGATAACCATATTTCATATTTTAAAAAGAGCAAAAAGAACTGAATACCATAAGGGACTGAATTAAAACTTTCTTAAAAGTCATACACTATATTCGCTTTTGTTGTAAGATTTTTACAGTAACGTAGCTTATAAATAATCATGAAAAACTCCATGAAAAGTTTATGGGAATACCTTTTTAGCTTTTAAGTGATAATTAAGGATTTTTTATCAATTATTAATATCAATTCACTAGCATTTTTCTCATTTCATTTTAATTACGTATGATATACATGCGACAGAACGTATGATAGAACGCCATAGACTATATTCATCAACTTCCAAAACAGTTAATTTTAGAAAACTATAGTTCTACGACTCAATTCTGCTAGAGAATACGCCACAAATCAATTTAACACAAATTGAACAGTTTTTTTTTTTTTTTAAGGGAAGAAAATGCAGTGAACATATTCAACGCAATCACTGTCAACAAAGTTTTTTTTTTCAATTCTGATTCTTTAAATTTTCGAAATTTAAAAAAACAGAGCCAGTTTCTTAAAATAGAAGTAGAATACCCTAGGAACATTCTTATTGAAATCACTCATTAGCGTTCGTAAAATAAAAAAATACTTGTCACGATACCTGCCTTTTAAGCAGTTTAACTGTGCTTAAGAAATATAGAAAAACATTTTTTTTTATATACAGATGTAATGATGTCCCAGGATGATAGAACAAGAGTTTTGAATCTAAATTATCCTTTTCACTCACTTTTTTAAACGATGCTTTACATTCCAAAAGCTTACGTAGTAGAATGGTCAAGAGAAAGTTCCTTTGAATAAAAATATCTCCCGAAGAATGCTAGGTTTTAGAATTCAATGAATTATGGGAAACGGGCTGTCAGATTACTCTGCATATATTTTTTTCCCTTTTTTCAGTTTTTTTTTTTTTTTGTCTGTTTCTGATATATTTTTGTTGATAGTGATATATTTTCAGTTTTTTAAAATAAAAATGTATCACATGATATATTAACATCGTTTCCAATATTCATGAAAATAATGTAAGATGTCTAACATTAGATTTAGAGGTCCAGCAAAAGAAGGGAAACTAAAGTCATTTATTTCTAAGTAAAATAATTCCTTGAAAAAAAATGTAAAGTCAAAAGTTATTGTATTACTGATTGGGTTAAATCTTTCTTGGAAATACCAATAAAATTGTACATGGGGTTCCATTTGAACATCAATACTTCCTGAATTCTTGAAGGTAAGATCTTAAAGACATTTTGGGGGGAATATTGTGCTGATTATAGGGAAAAGCATATCATCACTAATACAGACTCAATGGATTAAAAAGTGACCAAACTTATTTCTCCGCCTAACTATAAAATATCTCGTAGATTGAAATCGAAAGAGCTAGGTAGCTATTACAGAACTTAATGTATGTGTCAAGTTTTAATTATTTTGAAATGATAGAAGGTCTAGGGTGGAGATAAGGAATTATACGTATTTACATACTTTACATATGCTTATTATTAAAAATTATCATATAATTCCATGATCTATAAGTATTCATCCATTTTTTGGTCTGTTTCAAAAGAGATATTACGCAAAATTATAACTATAAACCAATTATTGCTAACTTAGGTATGATTTGAAGTTCTAATAAGTACATGTGTTTGTGTGAGTAGGTATGCATGTATGTTCAAAGGGTTTCTGCTCAGTCAAACTATTAATCTGAGCACTAATTAAAAATTATTTTTTTATATTTCCTGATAACTTTGATAAAGTTTCTAACAAAGACATTTTTAACGAATACTATTTACTATTCAATAGAGTCAATAATTTTAATAGCAATTGATTACCTCTAAAATATTTTACATGAATCTGTTCAAATAATCACATTTTCGACTAATGCCATACGACTGAAGATGATGTCTCGGGAGATGATTATCGGTGTATTTTCTTCACCTAGGATAATGCTCAAGATATGTTCAGATGTATTTAATATCTTTAATTAGCTTAATATGAAAGGCCCTTTTTACACATTATCATATATTTTCTTGTCTAACTTCTTGTACCTTATTGGGACATATTTGCACCATTTTTCATTTTATTTAGTGATGGCACGCAATTGTGTAATTGTTCATGCCCTTTTGATCATTGCAGTGTATAAAAGACATCTATAAAGTATAAAATCTAAAGAAGAATTTTGTCTTTCAAAGTTCCCAATGAAAATTTTAAAGTGATGATTAAATCTCAATTTTGTCTTGGAAATAATATTTAGAAAGTTTTGGTATATTTTTAACAATGTTTCTTGATATTTAATCCTTTTAGAGTAAAACTCCTGGTGATTTATTGTTTTATTTGCGGTGTGTTTGAAATACTGTGGTGTTCAAAATCAAAAGAATTTTCACATTTTATTGAATTTCTGAGAAACTAATGGACGGGTTTCAATGAAATTTGATATGGATACACAGTTATATAAGAGACAAATTTTTACCCTACCACAGTCATGATACGCACCCATGATCGTCAGTTAAGCTCATCAGTTCAGGTATGTGTGTAATTTTTTGCATGGTGTAATTTTTTTTTTATTTACATAACTGTGTATCCATACCAAAATTCATTAAAATCCGTCCGATAAAATGTGAAAATTCTCTTAATTTTGAACAACAGTGTACAACGTAACAGCATAGCATTTTTAAGTAACGCACTACAAATTATCCCTCGAACCATTTATAGCGATTGTAATGATTGTTAGTTAATAAACCTAGAAATAAATAAAATATTTATATTTTAGGTTAAAAAAATGCAAAATTGTTGTAGCATCAGGACCATTTTAGTATTTGTTTTCAGATCTTTGTAACTTTTTTCATATAATTTAATAGTAGAGTAATTTTTCAATGTGATGCAAGGAATTATTAAATATGGATGAAGCTTTTTCCCTGTTTCACTCAATACATTCAATCCATACCTGAACAATGACTATTCTGGTGATGTTGAAGGAAATGCTGACCTTGAGCTTGGATGAGACTCCTAATTTCTTGTTCCGGAGTCAGATTTAAGAGTTTGTCATCGCCATCTTCGATGACAAGACAGGTTCTTCAAAATGACAAGAAAGTTATAATTTTGCGAAGAAATAAAAAGAAACGGGATAAGAAAACCAAAGAAACTTAATGGCAGTGGTGGGAATCAAATAACTGAGAATGATAAAGATGAGGATGAGTGGTGATATGACAAGTGATATTATTCCTAAAACCCCTATAATTATTCAAAAACCATGTCCAGCACCATTTGTTCCTTGCAAAACCTTTAACAATAAAACTGTGGATATACTTTTACTGTAATTGATGGCCATGGATGATCGAAAAAAAAAGCAAATACTCAGGCTTAACTATATAGTAGAAACAACTGATGAGATTAGGTCATTGGTGATAATACTTGTTTGGATATGTGTAAATTTGTATTGATATATATTTGATTTTAAAATTGTTCCTTCTGTGTTTAAAAGAGATGTTCCATTTTAACATGATAGAAATAATATAAAGTATTGGAGTTTCATTTTGCTTATTTAACTCAGATATATAAATTGTTGCATTAGTATTTCTACGTGAGTATTTTTTCCTTTCAAATTACCAAAACTTTTGAGTATTTAGAATTTATTTATATCACACTTGATCATTAAAACAGTTGGAATTTCATTTTCGTATTCTCAATTTAAAAAGGAGTAATTTTTTAAACACCTTATTTGTTATAAAAATCTGAGTAACGCCGTCATTGAAAATTTAAGAGTTAATGGTTTTTTTTTTCAAATTTTATCTGTAAAAAGAGATAATTTTTATTATTAAATATATCTGTCTTTTAAACTATTTTTAATCTTTCACTTGTCTGTCTTGAAACTTTTTATTATTCTCAATTGTGTTAAGTTTTAAATTAAAATTATTCTGTTCTCTTTTACTTATTAATAAATATTACTGATTCTTTTAAAACCAAATTATTTTTATAGGAGGATTAATTTAGTGTATGTTTATAAAATCGTTTACTCCATTCCAATGTTATTTAAAATAGGTTTTTTTAGACAAACGCATGACGTAAATTTACCTTTCTTTCGTATTTAGGTGATAGTCCAGTCAAAGGAATGATGAAAGGAAAAGGTCGAAGCATTTTAAAACTTTTACTCAATCAGATTTATATAATACTAGAAGGTAACCCGTCATTTTGACGTCATAATACTAATAATGACGTCATAATGGAAAAAAGTATATGAAAGTTAAAAAATATCCCGAATTATCTAACAATATTGCATTTAATCCACACTTTGTAAAAGCAAACCCTTTCATTATTTTTTATGTATTTAGTTTTTCATGCGATTTTAGTAGTAGACTGCCATCCAACCCGTCATTTTGACGTCATAATACTAATAATGACGTCATAATGGAAAAAAGTATATGAAAGTAAGTTAAAAAATATCCCGAATTATCTAACAATATTGCATTTAATCCACACCTTGTAAAATCAAACCCTTTCATTATTTTTTATTTATTTAGTTTTTCATGCGATTGAGTAGTAGACTGCCATCCAGTTTTTTACAGCTCACTACGCGATATGAATACTTGAGCTACTTGATTCATTCACATTCAAGTTTGTTTACTTTCAGAATTCATCGCAAAAGTAAACAGATTTTTAAAAACTGTTAAATATACAGCTAAAAACATCCAATTTTTTTTTAGTTCTGGATGTTTTATAGAAAAATAGGCTGAACAAACGTGATTTGATGGAGAAGATATTTGTTTTTAGGTAAGAAAAAATTCTGATCCACATCTGAAATTGAAATTAAGCCTAACCGGCATTTTGTTTACTGAGGGCTTCAATTGAAAGATGAGTACAGCCCGGAATTGTTATACAGAGACAAGGACTATGATATATATAATGTGTGTACAGATTTCTTATAGCATAATATCTACATTTAACTGTGTGAAAGTAGTACTTCTTAAGGCTACTGTGTACTAACCCTATTGGATTCCCTCCTCTTAACGTTAACCTATGGAAAAAATTTGTCCAAGGATTGTCGACTTGGATTGAAAGATTTTTTTTAATTGTACTCCGCAATAGGGAAAGAAATTTTACACCTTGGGAAAAAATTTTTAAATACAAATAATATTTTTAAATTTAAATTATTCGGGGAAAAAATCTGGTATAGTGTGTTCTAAACACTCATAAATTCATTTGGTGGATGAAATTTATAAAATCAATCCTGTTGCAAAGTGCAGAAAAGTTCAGGCTATCTGAAAATACCATTTTAATTGGATTATCAGCATTTATGTAGCTGTAAATAGTAGACAAATTTTCTCCGTAGGTTAACATTGAGGTGAGCGAATTCAATAGGGTTAGTACACAGCAGCCTTAATGTTTAAGTACCATGATGCAATTAAATGCTATTTTTCATGTAAAAGCTCCATTGACTTGTAAGGTATACATAAGATTCGATTCACAAGAATCGAACTTTTGAGTGAATGAATTAAAGAAGCTGCTTGAGATATGCTAATTTCGGCATACGCGCTTGGTATAAATACCAAGCAGCTTGATTAAGTAAGAAGGTTGTTGTTAAGGTTGAAGATAAGCGAGTTAGGGGAGCTACGAGTAAGCAGCTCCAGGTTTTAACCGGCGCTAGTGCTTAGGGGGCCCAAAGTTTACGTGGCAGTACTGCTGGTTTGACTCTCGGCTGGTTTGTGAATATTTGCAATGTGTATTTCTATTGAATGTTAATATATATTCCGTACAAGTAGTACGTATGCTTATTGCTGTAAAAGCAAATTCTATATGTGCAACGAATTCAATAAACATTGTTTCATGTATAAACTGTGTTTGTATCAAATTCAAATAGTGTCCCTAGTATACTCTATAGACTGCTTTATGTACCTTGAAATCTACAGCCTTTTTTACTTTCTCTTGGGAATTTTAAGAAGCTGTTTTAATTAATTTATTGTCCTCCACTAATTTCCTGTAACACTGAAATATCTGTTTGTGTGTAAGTAACTGATTATCTTTAAAACTTTAAAAGTGATTGAAAAGTGACTTAATTAAAATTTAAACTCAGCACTGTACTTTAAAAACTGAGGTAAAAATTTAATTCGGAAAAAAAACTCACTTCCCAAAATCTCACTTGATTTAAAAATAGTATTTTCTTTCCCTATGTCTTCTTTTTATCTTCATTTTTTGGAAGTGGATTCTGTCTAGAAATAATTAGCTTTGCAAGAAAAACTGCCTCTAATGCAACTAACATTTAATTGCAGTTGTAAGCTGCTAGACTGATTATTTGATTTCCTCTTACTTCTTCTAGGTACCTAAATTGAATGGTAAGTATGAATAAAATATTTCTAACTTCTTAATTGCAAAGTAACCTCACTCAAAATACTTTTCTATTGAAATTTAATGCATGTGTTGCAAAAGAGCAAAAATAAATAAAATAATGATTAACTTTTTGACGTCAGACATGATATTTTTACATGAACTGCATTTAATATTTATTTATTTATTTTTTTAATAGGCCGTATCCGAGCAATTTACTTACATAAAGAAAAATTCCCTCAATATTTTAAGTCATGTTATGTTATGTAAGACATAGTCATTCAAGTTATTTTCTTACATGCACTTATGTTTCTATTACCATTAATGTACGAGTATACATGAATGCATGTATTACTAAATGTCTGTCAATAACGTCTCCTTCACAATATATTGCTTTATACAGGAGCAAAGTTTTCTATCCAATTTGTGAACTTAATCGAAGAAATGAAGGACACAAACCATTTAAGGAAAAGTAAATAAATTTTCAAAATTTTTCTTAGTGTAGAATCTTAAATACATTGTTTATGTTTTAAAAACATACTTGTAACTATACAAACATGCCTTAAAAGCATACTTGTAAAATCATACTTGTAAACATACTTTGAAGCCGATTAAGATTTTTAATTTTGTGCCTCGCGTGTCATATAAATTGTCAAAATTTTTATTCGTTTTGTTTTTAGCTATGTAAGTCAAATAGCTATCAAAATTTTAAGAAAAGTTTTGGTTAAGGCTAATGTGTACTAACCCTATTATATTCTCTCCCCTCAAAGTTTACCCATAGAACAAATTTGTCCAAGGATTGCAGACTTAAATTTAAAGATTTTTTTCAATTCCTACTATTAGTTCACACTCTCTCTATATATATCTTGTTCAAATTTTCAATCGTTAATAAAAGTACTTTTTATTCATCCACTCAAGTTCAAATACATTTTTTTTAAACTTGTAGTGGATGACACTTGATGTTAATACAGTTTTTTCAAATATTAATTCATTAATTAAATTTAATTAATCAATTTTAGTTTTAGACCTAGAGAGTCTCTTGCTCTTGAATAGTAATTTTCCTCTTGTTACTGTATAAACGGTAGCACTGCGGTAGCGCGGGCTTCTCCCGTCCTGTAGGTTGCGAGATCGAATCCCCAATCTGACAAACTTTTTCTCTCTCTTTCCCCCCCCCCCTCCTAATCTCGCACAGTAGGCAAGGTTCTGGCAGGCAATCCTTTTTTTCAATTCCTACTATTAGTTCACATTCAAATTTTTCTTTGTTGACCTAAGTAGGAATTGACTTTAAAAAAATTTTTTTATATATTACTTGTTTTAAATTGTACTCCGTAATAGAGAAAGAAATTTTACACTTTGGGACATTTTTTTTAAATGGAAATAATATTTTTAAATTTCAATTATTTTGGGGGAAATATGGTACAGTGTGTTTTAAACGCTCATAAATTCCTTTGGTGGACGAAATTTTTAAAATGAATCCTGTTGCAAGGGGCAGAAAAGTTCAGACTATCTGAAAATGCCATTTTTATTTGATTATCAGCGTTTATGTAGCTGTAAATAGTAAACAAATTTCCTCTATAGGTAAACATTGAAGTGAGTGAATCCAGTAGGGTTAGTACACAGCAGCCTTAAATAAAGTAAGGAAAAAGTTTCAGTAAACACAGTTATAAAAGTTTATAAATAGCGATGTCACATACTGCATACATTTTGGGTGCATATTTGATACCTCATACGGAAATATAATCTATATATATAAAACAGTTCCGTAACTGACTCACTGACATACAATGCACAGACCAAACCGCTGGACCTAAAGGGATGAAATTTTGCATGGCGATTCTTCTTATGGTGCAGGGGTGCACTAAGAAAGATTTTTCAAAAATTCTTCTTAGATTTTTTAAAATAAAATTTTTAAGTTGTTTTTGTAACTTTTTTTAAAGTTTGCATTTAAAATAATAATTTCAGGGTTATAAAATTTATATCATAAGAAAGATCATAAAAATTCCTTTAAAATGAAATCTTTTTCGAACCCTTACCTCGATTTTCTGATTTTTGGTGAATTTTTAAAGATTAATTTTTAGAATTTAATTTATTAAATGCTGATCACGTGATTTCTTTTTCTGGTACTTTAAATAAATTTATCGTCACGTGCGTAACAACTAAATAGACAAAAAAAAAATTTTTTTCTTTCTAATGCAGCAGACTATTGGATATTATCCAAAAAATATCCCTTACTATTTTTTTCTAAATATATATATATATATATATATTTTTACATCAATTGTATACATTGATCGTCGCATTTATTATAAATATATATATATATTTATTTATTTTGGCATTAATTGCATACATTGACCGTTGTATTTAATTTGAATGTACTCCGTAGCGAAGCGCGGGTTTTCAGCTAGTATTTCTATATTTTGGTAGTAGCAAAATTTTAGCCTTTATTCTGGTAAGCACTTGCAGAAACATTAATGTGATGTTATGAATGAACTTCTATCACGAACTTCTCATCAAAATGTGTCAATGAGTCACATTGCAACTAAAATGGAAAGTAACTTCATAACATCCCAGTGGAGATCCAAGAAAGTATCAAAACGTTACATTTACTTGGATAGAAATTACCATTTACTCCTATTATATAGCATTGGCATAGTTCAATACACAATAGTATCATGAAGAAGCGTCCCAGAATGAAGCCCCAAAATGGATATTTCTGCATCACTGAGAACGTCCATGTCACACGATGATTTGATGTCATGTTTTCATTACGTCACAATACTTCACGAATACCCTGTAATGTTTTCTTACTACTGGTTATAACTTTACATGGTTTAAGGTCATACCATCAAGAAAGATTACTCCTCTATGAAGTATTATTTTTCCTTCAATTTTTATGTAAAGAGTCAACTTTGAAAAGTTCGTGAATGTTGGTTCTAACACGACTTGAGTAATAACAGTAAATGTAAAGGGGTGGACAAATTGTCCAGTACACCTAACCCCCGAAAAGGATATCTGGAATTTCATACACATCTAAATCTTCTTTGATGGTAAGGAGAAGGGAAAATGTAAGAAAATGTGGTTTAATAGTCCTTATAACTTCGGTCCGCTTCCACTAAATATTTAAATTTAATTTTTTTTTTCTAGCACTGCTAGCTATTTTTTCCCCTTTTTTAAAAGTTATTTAAACATACGTCAATTTTCCCGATATACAGGATGTCCCAAAAAACCCTGACACATTTTAAAAATTTATAACAAAAGAAGCATACAAGATAAGAACTAGAAATTCACAGATGTGTTACCGTATATATTAGAGCTTTTTTCTGTGTCAAAAAAGTTGAACAGGTGGCGCTAGTTGTTACGTGAAAGCGAAAGTTTTAAAATGGCTATTCCATCAAAGAAAGCAATATGTGTTGGCTGATATTTCAAAACAGAATCTGTTACTCAAGTACAACAAAATTTGGAGAACATCCTCCAAGTCTTAACAAAATCTTAGCTTGGTATAAAAAGTTTCAGGAAACCGGAAGTGTCCTTGATAATCGGTTGTAGTGTTGAAGAACTCAAAAGACACATAATTTCTGCAATTTTATGTGTTACGGAATCCATTTCGGAATGCACATAGGCTGAGATTGATTACCAACAATGTCAGACTCTCGTCTCCCATTCTTAAGTGGAATTGATGAAGGTGAGTAATAGCGTCTTCAGTAAGCACCAAAATAAACGCAAACAGGTGTCGAAAGATATACACCTTTGGAAACCCTCAACAATAGTGAGGTAGTCAGGTCATTTAGAATGATTAGGGAAACACAGCACTTCCAAGGTAGTAGCCGTGGACAATGAAATTCAAGATAGGTGGTCTGCGTAGCGCGGATGGAAAAGGCCGGTTGTTGTTCGAGAAAGAGAGAGAAGAATGCATAAATACAGACGCCGGTAACGAACGAGAAGAGGAGATTTGGACTGTTGAAGGGTCAACACGCGCACAGAGAGACAGAGGGTCTCGTACGGACTTTGAATAATGAGCCCGGCTCTCACGGGTGTATTGACGTTCGTCGGAACGAAACTTTGTAAATGATTTATTTAACCAAGATTTTAACGTGTCAATAAACCAGATGTAAATAAGAGTTGGTTCTACAGTTATAATTACTTCTACATGATAATGATTTGTCGGATCACGACCATAAAGGTTAACAAACAAGATGTTCTCCATGCCACAAAAGTTACACTTATGGAAATTCATTGACTATACTACAAAAACTCGAATATATATGGTAACACATATGTGAATTTCTAGTTCCTACCAATTATACTTTTTTGGTATAAATTTTTAAAATGTGTCAAGGTTTTTTGAGACACCCCATATTTTCGCATTTAATTTATCGTTCCCTATTTATTTCATTCTAAATTCTCAGCAAACTAAGCACTCTCTCTTTAAATAAAACGCCATAAAATTCGTCCTTCAAAACTATTTTGAAAATTGCATTTAAATATTCCTATACATCTGTGAAATTTTCACTTAAAAATAAAAATCAACATTGTTAGGTTTTGTGCACTTTGATTTAGAGCATTCATTCATCGTCCCCACCCCACCACTTAGTAAAATCCTTAAACTAACGAGAAGAACTTGATATGTAATTTTTTAATTTTTACATTGCGATTTAACCTCTGTAACTTTGATATTTTGCTTGTTTAAATAAATCTATACGACTTATTTTATTCAGCAAAATGTTCTGTGATTTCGTCGATAAGAGCTAATCTCATGAAATACAATACATAGCTTTTCGGATTCACAGTGCTCGTATTTAGCAAAAATTATTTCTTCTCAACCTGTGAATTGGAGAAATTCATGGGTCAAAAGATTTACATTTAGAAAAAAAATAGATGTTTTTCCGATATCGATCCTATCTTTTATGTAGAAGAAATGGATTTCAAGGAATTATTCATTTAAATAGCTAAAAAGATCTCTCCAGATCACGAAAATAAAATTCAAACAATAATTTTATTGCTTAATTTGTTTGATTCAAGTTTATTTTTAACGTGATTATATATTAGTTTCATAATAAACATTATGTATTACATTTTCCTCAAGAAGTTAATGCTTTCTCAAGATGGAAAAAATATCTAAATAGTATATTTATTTCAAACTCCAGAAAAATATATTAATCATTATCATCTTTTGCGCCATAAATTTTATGCCTTTTTCTTCGGTTCAAAGGGAAATAAATTCAAATGGTAACGAAATCTCAGCGTTTCTTACACCGTAGAGACCTTAACCTGATTCTCCGTGACATTTCTGAGGTACTGCTTTGACGGTGATGGATGTCTCTTTCTTATGTTTTCAGAAATCTGGCCTAAAGTGATATTTAATTTGATTGCTAATGCTGTACTCTATAGACTTTATATTGCATTGCTATTAAGACTTGTGAGGTGGCTTGAAAAAAAATTAGGTATTGAAGAAAAATATCTAATGCTTCAAATAAAAAGACATTTGATTGAAAACACATGAGGAATGGAGTTGTCTGAAAAAAAATTCTACTGAATAGGAGATAATTATCATCGTGAGATGGTATTATAAATTAATATCCGCCACGTCTGTTTCAAATTTAAAATCACGAATAGACATTGATTTTGCAGAAATAAAATTAATTTCTTATGCTTAAATATGCACATTTTTTCTCTCATTTACACGTTCTCGTGTTTTATTTAATAAATTTCTAAATACATACAAGTTATTGAAATTTTACGATTTTAAGACAGAACCTGCGGGATATTTACATTTTTTGTATTTGTTTTTCGTGATTACTTATAGCTCAACGTAATGTTCAATCAATCATATGTACTGAAAGTCCTTACTTACCATGTCACTGTTCTTATAAGAGAATTTATCCGTAAATGCACTTTAAAAAAGAATATTATCTCCATAAAATAGCTAAATACGAACCCCTATTGTGTGGTACGTATTTTGCTATTAGATCATTCTGTTACTGACTACTATAAGTATGCTTATTTGGCACAACATTAGTAATTTTATTAGATATTGGCTCCCAGAAGAGTTCAGTTTTGAGCCAATGAATATTGCAGAAAAGTTCTTAACACAAATGAAAATAGATATGAATCTATTATCGATAAACAAAGTTATTTTTTTTTTAATTCATCCGTCACGTTACGTGGACGTGATAGAACTTGATGGATGAATAGATTGCTTAATGTTCAGGACATTCGATAAATATTTATCATACAACATCTACAAGGATTATTGCCTTACCCAATATAGATGGCTAATTTTCTATTAGAAAAGTTTACTATACTCATTTGACTTATTACAGAACACTGTGATAAAAAAAAGTATCAATTAATCCAAATAGCCGTAATTCTCTCTGGCGGTTGATAATTACTGTTTCCCAATCAATTGACCCATAGGTAGAGAGGATCATGTATAACAAAAAAAATTATTTGCAAAAAAAAGTGAAACCACTGTTTATATAAAAAAATATTCAATAGCTTTTGGTAAGTAAAATATTTACACCTCTTAATTAAGAAATCGTTAGTTTATGCTGTTTGTACCACAGAAATTTTAAAAGGGATTTCCCATAGTTTAACTTCTCCAATTTTTCTCATTTGTCTCTTTACAAAGACAAAATTCTAATCCTACATACTTTTTTAAAACATCACATTACCTTGAAAGGAGCCGTTACTGATCCTAAAGTGTCTTCGCAAGGAACGACATATTTTTGTATATGGGCTTTTAAAATGCATATTTATACACAATTCTATAATAAACTTGGTATATATATCAAAACCAAAAAACACTTATCCCAGTAAATTTATTATCATTAAAATTATTTCCTACCTCAAGAAGTTACTATATAACTTGTTCGAATTGTCTTAGAGCGTATTAAGTTACCTGAACAAAGGTATGTGAATATTTTCCTCTGAAATTCATTTCTATACATTGCTAACAGGCTACCGTGTATGAAATAATTGCTTTCTTTTCCCAACTTGATTGTTTACTTTCTGAAGAACTTAAGTTTTTCTTATATTCTTCTGAAATGAGTACTTCCCTTTGTCTGTTCAAAGTTTATTTTTAATGAGTCACAAAAAAATTTAATTTAATTTAATATTGTTCACTTATTTTAAATAGTAATTAATTTAAGTATTATTAAGAACTAAACTTAAATGTGGGGCAAATAATTTATCACATTTACGCAAAATTATCTCACTTTACGTTCTGAGATTTTCGATTATTCTATAAAGTCAAATACACTTTCTGATTCGATTTTTTTCGTTCAAAATTGGATATAGAAGGATCCCTTAAATGGATACTGGAGTTTCATTTTCTTAATGGCTATGGTGTAAGAGCATAAAAATGAAGAATATACATTACCTTTATTTCAGGTTCCTTTCGTAAAATCGAAGTATTTTGTTAAAAGAGAAAGAAAACTGATAACGGTGTCTGATCTGGTTTCAATCAGAAAAGGAAAATTTCCCTGCTATGTTTTGAAAGAGAGAATTTTCCGTGATTTTAAATTACATATGAATTAAATTTTCCTATTTCCAGAAATTTATGATAGCATTAATTTTTAAGTAAAATTATTTATTTCTTATAAAATGTAATACTATAATTTTGGTGATATTTATTGCATTGCATTCTTTACGAATTTTACCCAATATCTATCCTAGAATCGTCTCTTGCGTGCGTTTACAATTCAGATTTCTAATTAGAATTTCGGGCTGGATTGGGAAAGAAATAAAAAAATGACTATTTCTAAATAGGATGAAATTTATAGAAATGATCAGATGATAATTAGAACATCTGATTCGTGTAATCAAATTATATTCATTGACGAAGTATGCAAGTTAAAAAACTTAGGTAGTACACTATCATTTGTCTATGTAACTTTGAAAAATTTTGCTGTAGTAACAAATCAGAATCTTCTTTCTTGCTGTGAATAGGAGAGTTGTCCACAGTGAGTATAAGATTATCATATGACAATAATTTTAACTTCGATAGATTGACAAAGAAAAATTGTTTTGTCTAGCGTAAATATCAGAGGACGTTTCAGTTTATGGCAGACTAGCTGAATACCCGTGCTTCGCTAAGGAGTGCGTTCAAATTAAATACAACGGTCAATGTATGCAATTAATGTCAAAATATATATATATATTTATAAAAAATCGGAACGGATGTTTTTATAGACAAAATAATGTAAAAGAAAATATTCAAATTAAATACAACGGTCAATGTATGCAATTAATTTGTATGTTTAATATCCATAAAACATACTAATTTGAATTAAATTCTTAAAAAGCTTCCATGTCAATTAGTCTAGTGGTTAAATTTTATCTTTTACCGTATTTCAATATATTTTTGTCAATTTATTTCGTTGTTATGCACGTGATGCAAAATTAATTTAAAGTACCACAAAAAGAAAAGAAACCACGTGATCAGCATTTAATAAATTAAATTCTAAAAATTAATCTTTAAAAATTCACCAAAAATCAGAAAATAGAGGTAAAGATTCGAAAAAGATTTCATTTTAAAGGAATTTTATGATCTTTCTTGTGATATAAATTTTATAACCCTCAAATTATTCTTTTAAATGCAAACTTTAAAAAATTTTACTAAAACAGCTTAAAAATTTAATTTAAAAAATCTAAGAAGAATTTTTTCAAAAATCTTTCTTAGTGCACCCCAACACTATAAGAAGAATCGCCATGCAAAATTTCAGCCCTTTAGGTCCAGCGGTTTGGTCTGTGCGTTATCTGTCAGTCAGTTACGGAACTGACTGACAGATAAACGCATGACAGAACTGAATATATAGATTAGAAATTGCAATTAACTACGGATATGTTATGCTAATGAATGAAACATTTATTAGGGCCTTTATTAGAAACTAAAGTTTCCTTTAAGGCATTTGTGGTGTACATAGGTATAAAAATCCATATTTTAAATCTGTGTCAACATCATAGAATAATGGCCACTCAGTAACGTACTTTCAGAAGTATATCATACTCGAGAAAAAAACTTATGGGCTCTAATAACCCAGCCAAGGACCAACTGCTTTTCAAACATTCGGACTAACCTTCACATAACCATCCATGCCAGGATCAGTTCTAATTAAAGACCCCCATTCTGAAAAATAAAATTTAATTGATTTAGACTGGAGGCCCCTGACTCTCTATCTAAATCTCTTAACTTCTTTTTGTTTGGATGCTACTGTAGTAAGTTACTATGATTCAAACACACATTTTCTAACTTTTCTGTATCAGGCTTGGGGAACAACCTCTCAGGGATTGATTCTTGGGTCATATACTTTCCTTAGAGATCTGCAACTCTACAACATCAAACCATGTCATGAGACTCTTGAAATTATCTCAGATGTGGTGTGTGTGTGTATGCATGTATTGCAAGTAATATATTAAGGAAAAACCATCAAAAATAATTTTCTTTCTTCCATAATCCATTTTTATGATTTGGGATAGTAATTATAATTTTAGCTTCAAAATCTGTATGGAAAAAAATCTATAAATAAATGTAGAGTACTTCTTCCAAATTGTCCCTTAAACTGGTGTTAATTCATTTCGAGTTTTATTCTGAACGATATCGAACTGATTAATGATTATTTGCCTGAATACACAGCTGGACCAAAGAGTTTAGAAAACTTACATGTTTATGTTATTTTTAACAATCAACTTGGCAATCATTTGCATTCATAAATATTTTCTAAACTATTAATTTCATTTATTCAATTCCAAGTATCAATTTTATTAATGCAGTTATCAAATATGGGACGTTCAGCGAGCAAACGGATTATTATATCTATAGAGTCAAAAGATGTTCCTGGTTCAAGCCCAAAGTAGGTTATTTGCCTGAATACACAGCTGGACCAAAGAGTTTAGAAAACTTACATGTTTATGTTATTTTTAGCAATCAGCTTGGCAATCATTTGCATTCATAAATATTTTCTAAACTATTAATTTCATTTATTCAATTCCAAGTATCAATTTTATTAATGCAGTTATCAAATTTGGGACGTTCAGCGAGTAAACGGATTATTATATCTGTAGAGTCAAAAGATGTTCCTGGTTCAAGCCCAAAGTAGGAGATCTTTCCAAATACATAAGAGAAGTATGGTGATACTAGCAAAAGGTTTTACAAATTACTCCCTTTTCAGTTTTATTCTTCCTAATTTAATGATGCAATTTCCTTCCTTTAATTTTATATGAAAAAGACTCTTTAGATTTACAGAAAAAATCATAATTGTCAATCAAAATATACAATAATAATTCAAATTATCTATTAAATATATCCTAAATTTTATCAATCAAACTCCCTTTTCAGTTTTAGTCTTCCTAATTTAATAATGTAATTTCCCTCCTTAAATTTTATATGAAAAAGACTCTTTAGATTTACAGATAAAAAATTCTAAATTATCAATCAAAATGTACAATAAAAATCCTAATAAATAACAATAAAAATCCTAATTTTTTATAAATTACAGGAAAGTATACCTGTAATTTATAAAAAAAAATTTAAACATTTTTTTTGGCTTCTTATATATGAAAACATCTTTTTTCTCTGTTATTACGGCTGTGACTAAATATTTGATAGCAAATATTTCTTCCCACTCACCACAAGATGTATTTGCTTCCCTGTCAGATAGCCACATTAATCTAGTGACTGATTCCCAATGCTCGCAGTCCTAAAGTTACAGAATTAATGGAGCGTTCCTTATAAATAATACGGTAAAAAATATTGTTAACTCAAAAGAAAGGTAATGATACCAGATATGATGGAGTGATTATTTTTGTCACTGGTTTATTTCAATTAATATCCCTTAGAGGCTTTATAGCAAAACGGATGTTTTCAATAAAGCTTCTAAGCCATATTAATTGATATACCACGTTAGACTTTTTTTTGTATATTATATCAAAAATACTGATGACGAGATGTCAAATACATAGAAACGGAGATTATCCATACATTCAACGAATGTATCCCTTGAGAATTGGAGTTATGTTATACACATTCATCTTAATTTATGGAGACAGGACAAAAATCAAGTGCATCACAAAATATGCAATATATGCTGATATCAACAAAGATCAATCAAAGTGTTTCTTTTAAAAAAAGAAAATTTCAGATAATTCTTGTTTATTCCTTAAACTATAATTATCAGTGTTACGTACATATATATGAATATCTTTATATATTTATGGTAAAGACAGGTGTACCCTGTACAGTGAAAACAGTCAGAACCACAAATGAATTGTTTATTTGCGTAAAATCGTTTATCTTAAAATTACGATCGCAGGCACCATCTCTCCGGGAATTTTTTAGTGTTTTTTCATGACCGTTCTTAAGTTGAAAATCTATCTTTACTATCTTCATTAAGCACTTTAGCAAAGATAGCCCTATGTTATGTCTGCAACGGAGAGGGCATATGTAATTTTTCTAGAAACTTGAAGAAGCAAAAGTGTATAGTGATTTAGATTATTAAGGTAGGCTTAAACGTTTAGAAAGATTAACCGGAAACCGTGATAATGGAAAGCAGGCAAAGTTCAGGATGTATTCACTGAGATATATAAATACTATTTAGATACTCAACTGTTCACAGTAATTTAAACACTTATTTCCGTAAACAAAAACATTGAAAATACTTTCTCTTTTGTAAAAAAATGTATATTCTTCAATATATGACATAAATAATATTTATATAATGTAATATTTAAAATACAGCTATTAATTTATATACATTACATATGTGGTAAACAGACAAACAATAATATATTTGTTGCTTGGCAAGATCAGTATTTAAATAAAATGTGATAATAAAAATGAAATTAATGATTTTTAAAAATGTAACCTTAAACATCCAGGTTTTTTCGAAATTTTCTTCGCGATTTTTTTTTTGTGAGCATATATTTTGTAAGCATTTTTGACATATTTCTAAAGCTCGTGATGCCAGAATTCTCAGCAAGTTTCCTTCCACAATGTTCTAGATTTTAAAAAACAGCTATAAAGGATTATATTATAGAGTAGCTCATGGTTTAAACTTGCATTTACCCTTTTTATATTTTAAGACATTAGCTACAAAACTAGAGGCTTATTCCACATACTTATATGTTTGAAACATCTTACTGGTACAGAACATTAATTTTTGACGACGTTTGTTGACGCGGTTATTGCTTCACTTCAAATCCAAAGAAAGCATAAAGTAGTGTAAGCATCCTTTATGCCAATAAAGTTCAAAGGATCAAAGTTTCTTTCCTTAATTCTCAATTTTCTTAAAACGCTTCAAATACTGAAGCACTGTAAAGCTAAGCAAGTCGTAGTATTTTATTCGAGAGCTGTTTAGAAAGCATGCCATGCGTTCATTTTTAGAAAGAATGTAAAACAGATCATAAATTCTTATGTTATTTTTCTGCCATATTTTTTGCTGTAAGGAAGAGTAAATTAAAAAAATGGTGCTTATTATGTTGCTTATTACGCTTTTAATCGATATAATCATTACAACATATTATAAAATTGGAGCTTTTTTTCTCTGCTTTCATATGTTTCCTCTCTGTAACTGAAAAAATAGACACTAAATAATCTTTTACACCTAATGATTATATCAGATTTTTAGGCTTAATTTCTAACTTACTAAAATTTTCTGTTTTATTCAACAAAATTTTACTGTGATTTTTGTAACCCTAAAGTACTAAAAATGTTAGTTTAATTTTAAGTTTTTGTCATAAATCAATAATATTATTCTCTAAGTAACTTCATGTTTACCGTATTTTATTTCACTAATATATATCTGATTTCGGAGTAGATTCATTTTATTTAAAGTTTAAAAAATTAAATTACATCTCATTCCTAAATAGATTTTTGCATATACTAAGCTTTTTACTGAGAATTGAGTTAACTTCTAACAAAGTTATAAGGATGAAATTACGACCTGAGATTGGACATAAGTTGCCACATTATATAATGATAAAAATATGACCAAAAAAATTAAAATTACTTTATTTTGCATTATTATAAAATATTATAGTCATCATTTTTGTATAAATATGAATCTTTTAAATGTATTTGCGCAAGTAATGTCATTTACTTCCTTTACAGAAAGTAATCAGAGGGAATCAAAAGAAAGAAGACTGATTTATTGACCATTCTACATACTTCTTAAGCTTTTAACATTATGATGCTCAGAATTTATCCCAACAGATGAGAACCTTTAACGAAAATGTGTTTCCTTGCCTTTCTAATTACTCTCTAGCTTAAATAAATGTGCAGTTCATTTTCGTCATTTATTAGATCAGACTCTGCATAAAGCAAGCTAGCTTTATATGTAAACTTGATTAACAATGTTCTTTTCACCACTAGGAGGAGAAATAGGTGGTTTATACGCATATTAGTTTCGAGATATTAAAAATAATAACCTTTTAAACAGTGA